>CM074722.1:7952245-8459745 GCA_037306005.1 Rhinophrynus dorsalis
ACTTTCACCTCATTTCATCCCCTACAGAAACCTTCACCTCATATCATCACCATACCTGGGAACTTTTGAAACAGGGCTACCCGAAGGGTAACCCTGTCAGTGCCCAGGGGGAGGAAATGACGCGAATCGCGTCATAAAAGGGGCAGGGCTTAGTCGCGGGGGGGACAAAAAAAACACAAACCCCCCCTGCAAAATGGATGTAAGAGGGCGGGGAGTGGGAGGAACCGAGTGTGATGGAGCACAAGTGGGCAGAGTTTCTACTTAAACTCTGCCCACCCGGTGACTCACACATTTCCCCGGAGACCCGGTAATTCACTTTGAAATCCGGAGACTCCGGGGCAAAACCGGAGAGTTCCCAGGTATAATCATCACGTAAACTCCTTAATTTCACCCGGTACACAAGCTTTTACCTCAGTTCACCTCCATTCATGCAGCTTCATCTCATTCCACCTTCATTCACACAACTTCACCTCATCTCACCTCCCTACAAACCTTCACCTCATTTCACCCCTATGCAGATGTTCACCTCATTTCACCCCCTACAGAAACCTTCATCTCATATCATCACATAAACACCTTCACCTCATTTCACCACCATGCACAAGCCTTTACCTCGATTCACCTCAATTCACACACCTTCACCTCATTCACCCTTACACACCTTCACCTCATTTCACCTCCCTAAAAATCTTCACCTCATCTTACCTCCCTAAAAACATTCACCTAATTTCACCCCTATATAAACCTTCACCCCATTACATCCCTATACAAATGTTCACCTCATTCCCCCCCTACATAAACCTTCACCTCATATCATCACATAAACACCTTCACCTCATTTCAACCCCCTACACCAGCCTTTACCTAATTTAACCCCATACACAACTTCACCTAATTTCACCTCCATTTATACAACTTCACCTAATTTCACCCCCATCCACAACTTCACCTCATCTCACCCCCAAACACAACTTCACCTAATTTCACCCCCCATACACAACTTCACCTCATTTCACCCCCCATACACAACTTCACCTCATCTCACCACTCATACACAACTTCACCTCATTTCACCCCCATACACAACTTCACCTCATTTCACCCCCATACACAACTTCACCTCATTTCACCCCCCATACACAACTTCACCTCATCTCACCACTCATACACAACTTCACCTCATTTCACCCCCATACACAACTTCACCTCATTTCACCCCCATGCTCAACTTCACCTAATTTCATCCCCATACACAACTTCACCTCATCTCACCCCTATACACAACTTCATCTCATCTCACCCCCATGCACAACTTCACCTCATCTCACCCCTATACACAACTTCCTTTAATTTAATGCCCCAAACACAACTTCACCTCATCTCACCCCCATACACAACTTCATCTCATCTCACCCCTATACACAACTTCGTTTAATTTAACCCCCCAAACACAACTTCACCTCATCTCACCCCCATACACAACTTCACTGCATTTCACTCCCATACATAACTTCACCTCATCTCACCCCTATACACAACTTCCTTTAATTTAATGCCCCAAACACAACTTCACCTCATCTCACCCCCATACACAACTTTACCTCATCTCACCCCCCATACAGAACTTCACCTCATTTCACCCCCATACACAACTTCACCTCATCTCACCCCCATACACAACTTCACCTCATCTCACCCCCCATACACAACTTCACCGCATTTCACTCCCATACACAACTTCACCTCATTTCACCCCATACACTTCACCTCATCTCACCCCTATACACAACTTCACCTCATTTCACCCCCATACACAACTTCACCTCATCTCACCCCATACACTTCACCTCATCTCACCCCTATACACAACTTCACCTCATTTCACCCCCATACACAACTTCACCTCATCTCACCCCCATACACAACTTTGTTTAATTTAACCCCCCAAACACAACTTCACCTCATCTCACCCCCATACACAACTTCACCTCATCTCACCCCCATACACAACTTCACCGCATTTCACTCCCATACACAACTTCACCTCATCTCACCCCCAAACACAACTTCACCGCATTTCACTCCCATACACAAGTTCACCTCATCTCACCCCCATACACAACTTCATCTCATCTCACCCCTATACACAACTTCACCGCATCTCACTCCCATACACAACTTCACCTCATCTCACCCCCATACACAACTTCACCGCATTTCACTCCCATACACAACTTCACCTCATTTCACCCCATACACTTCACCTCATCTCACCCCTATACACAACTTCACCTCATCTCACCCCTATACATAACTTCATCTCATCTCACCCCTATACACAACTTCATCTCATCTCACCCCTATACAAAACTTCACCGCATCTCACTCCCATACACAACTTCACCTCATCTCACCCCCATACACAACTTCACCGCATTTCACTCCCATACACAACTTCACCTCATCTCACCCCCATACACAACTTCATCTCATCTCACCCCTATACACAACTTCACCTCATCTCACCCCTATACATAACTTTACCTCATCTCACCCCTATACACAACTTCACCTCATCTCACCCCTATACATAACTTCACCTCATCTCACCCCCATACACAACTTCACCGCATTTCACCCCCATACACAACTTCACCGCATTTCACTCCCATACACAAGTTCACCTCATTTCAACGCACTACTAGCGATGGGTGAAAATTTTGCTACATAATCATAAAGTGTAAAAAGGCACTTTTGGCATTGCAAGGGAATTTATTGAAAACAAAAATCACATAATTTCAACCCCTTATACAAACCTTCACCTCGTTTCACCCCTACACACACACACACACACACACACACCTTCACATCAGCATGTTGCAAGCCCCCTTGTCCTTAAAGGGGTACTATTACCATGCTCAGTAAGAAGAGATTGAGATCTTGCAGTTATGCCAGCAACTGTCATGTCTGCTTCTAAGATCATTATCTCCAAGACTATGACAAAGTCATAATGGCAAAACTGAAGGGGTCATTAGAATTTTCTGATTATAGTAAGGTAAGAGGAGTGGGGGGTTTTATAAGGAGGTGCAATCTCTATTTTAATATCTATATAAAGATGCATTTCTGTAGCTTCATTGATATTCAGAGCATGGAAGCAAACCCTACAGGTAATCTCTGTGCTCGATAAACCTGTCATCTCCCCGTGTCATCTTACATCCAATACATGACAAATGAACTCGGAAAACTAACTGACAAGGACTGATCATTTTGTTTCTATCCAGCCATAAATCACATTATAATAAAATTGCTCCATGAACCGCCGGATCCCATTTCCAGATTTTTTTTTTCCTATTCTCATTAAAAAAATAATAATATTTTGCATTACAACAGCAATTCATATGGAATATATCACTAGAGAAATGGGCACTTGTCCCATTTTATGAAGGGGTTAACATAAGGCCTTAACTCTTTATTCAATGATTTATTAATTCGATTGCAATTATAGGAGATATCATGCTATCTTTTCGCGAATATCTTTTCCAACATCTGCTATTTCCAATCAGGTATAAAGTATTATTAATACATATGAAGTGTAATTCGTACCTCTGCCATCTACAAAGAAAATATTCTGACACTAAAGAAAATGTGGAATCAACAGTCTCTTTTGATGTAAAATAAAATCCAGATAAAATTTCTGTATTTGTCGCGCTGATAATAAAGGTTAAATGTATGTGACTGTGAATGGGTTAAATGTATGCGACCATTTAGTAGGCGACATGACAATCTCACGCTGTCATGCAGTGCAAGATTCTCATGTTCCCATTTTGATCATGACCACATGGTGAATGTGTTATTTTAAAAGGATACTGAGTACCAAGAGGGTACGTAATGCATTGCTCTGCACTGCTATGCTACCCCGCTGACACTCAAAGTGTTAAGTTATATATTAATGTGCACAAAACTAAATCTTATTCACATATTTGCAGTCAGTTAAACAGAATAAGTCTGGAGCAAAAGAACTGAGCAGTAGAGTATCAACACAAATTCCCCAAATAACCATTGATTCAAACAATAGAGAGATCACCAATACATTGCAGGGAATATTGATATATCTGTTTTTTGCAATCAACCTCTGTTATAGTCTATAGCTGGACAATAGCCATACCTGGCTCTTGTGTGATGGATTCCTACAAAACAAAGCGCTTTGCTCAACCACTTGTATACTAAGAATGTCTCCATTGTCTTATCGAGGAAACGCTAATGTTAAAATGTAAATCTGTCTTATAGGAAAGCACATTCTGTAAAATTCATAGACCTTTAAATGCATTTCACCACAGATCAGTGAATAAAGAGTGCAAGGCAATATTACTTTCTCTGTCTGATGAAAAACAGCATATGGAACCTCAGATACTGTATCTTAATTTGTAGCAAGGTAGGGAAACTACAGTCTACTATTTTGTATAACAGAAACTTATTTCTAAGCATTAGTGCCCCATTAAGAGAAAAAAAGACAATTTATCACTATCATCAGCAAAGCCTAAATGTTAATCCTTTTCAGAATTCAAACTCTATCTTTTATAGTGCAATTATTATGCTTTATATCAAGGCTATACATCTGAAACAGTATATAATCTAATATCTCATTTCATTAAAGTCAGAGCAAAGTAAATATAGTGTCTGCAGTCAAAGACGTCATATCAGAATGCATAGATAAAATACATGGCAGATAACCTTGAAAAAGGTCAGACATTCATTCCCCTACAGTTACTGGTATTATTGGCTTAATCTTGCCTTTTCAATGGTTTAAAAATCCCTAGATAAGGTTTTAATGTGTTTTGCCATTTTGTATTATGTCAAATCAGGAGAAAGCTCTATTATTTGTATGTCATTGTACTAATACATTTAGTGGAACGGTCTATATACATGTTGATACAATCTTTATGGAGTATTAGGTCAAGTTTTGCTGCTTATATAAAAAAAAGATGCAAACAAGTTAAAGGGATAGTAATACTTCGTTTTATCTTTATTTTATTTTGTAGGCATTAAAAAAAACATGAAGAACGATATAAGTCTTATCTCTCAAACCTTTATGGTTTGAGAGATATTCACAAGCAAAGTTTCCCCTCCCGCCCCTTTTACCTAGTGTAAGCCATCTCTTCTCAGATGTGGAATCCAGTCCATAGACCAGACAGATAACAGCAGGGGACAATCTTCTTCCTATGAGAACAATGAAAGCCCTGCCCCCCTTGACAAGTTTTTCAGGTTTTTCCCTTATCTTAATTGAAGATTGTCCCTCTCTGCAGTCTACCTGGGCACCTCCCTTCTGATCTGGCTGAGCAGTGTTACATCAGTAAAAGGGGTGGGAGGGGGATACTTTGTCATTGAATTACTCTTGTACTAGAACTCTGACAGAATTGAAATAACACTCTCCAAAGTTTAAATACTATGATGATTAATTAGAGCTGCTTTTATTATGAAACATTACTATCCCTTTAAATTTTAAATTAAGTTACTTTGTGCCATATTCGAGGTGCAACGTATTGGAGACCTTTCTACAGGTCATACAGTTTAATTCAGTGATCATTTTATTAATTTGTTTTAGTGCAGATGAGTTTGAAGACCAGTTTGCATGGAGATACCATCTCTCCCTCTGTCCGGAACAAATAACCAGTACAGTTATGAAAAGCATTGACAAATTATATAGTATTTTAATTGTTTTTAATATTTTTTATGCCATTATTTTGGTTGCCTCTTTTTAATATTAAACAGTAGTGTTGAGCGAGCGTGCTCGGCCGATGCTCGGATCGGCTCGAGCATCGCTCTGCTCGGCACATGGCGGTACTCGTCGAGTACCGCCATGTGCTCGCCCGCCATGTTCGGGTGGCGGGGATCTGTGCCGGAAGAGGCACAGATCTGAAGACGCTCCGCTGGCATAGAGGATATGAAGGGGGACATTGTGGAAGAGGGGCATAGCGGAGATGAAGGGGGACATTGTGGAAGAGGGGCATAGCGGAGATGAAGGGGGACATTGTGGAAGAGGGGCATAGCGGAGATGAAGGGGGCATAGCGGAGATGAAGGGGGACATTGCGGAGATGAAGGGGGCATTCGGAGATGAAGGGGGCATAGCGGAGATGAAGGGGGGCATTGACCAGGCACCCTCCCCTCATCAGAGCAGGGGGTGCCTGGTGTAATGCTCGTGTCGCCCCATGCATTTCAATGGGGCTCGGGTGCTCGGCCGAGCACTCGAGCCTCAGGGGGTGCTCGGTCAGAGCACCCGAGCACCCGAGCATCGGGGTGCTCGCTCAACACTATTAAACAGTGTTATTCAATTTTTTAAAGGGGAACTTTCACCCCGCAATAACTTCATGTTCACTTACTGCTCACCTGGCGACTAGCTGCTTAGTAGCGCTAGTCGCCAGAAATCTTACCCGGTTCTTCAGATATCGGCGTTTTACAGGAGCAGGAAGCACAGACGTCTCTTCACAGTGACGTCCGTGCGCCTGCGCTGTCAGTCCCTTGTCAGTCCCTTGTGCACCGTACTGACAGCGCAGGCGCACGGACGTCACTGTGAAGAGACGTCCGTGCTTCCTGCTCCTGTAAAACGCCGATATCTGAAGAACCGGGTAAGATTTCTGGCGACTAGCGCTACTAAGCAGCTAGTCGCCAGGTGAGCAGTAAGTGAACATGAAGTTATTGCGGGGTGAAAGTTCCCCTTTAAACATTGTAGTACCTATTTGTGTGGTCACAATCATAGTTTGGTTATCCACATTTTGCAACTGTTGCAGACATAAAGACTGGATCCGGTTATCATCTGGAAGAGACATTTGGATTCCAACAGACCGAGGAGATACGGTTTTGAGAATTATCTCCATATGTGTTTTAACCGAGTATGTCATCAAACCCCTCAGGATAGATCATCACTGTGATTATACTATTTCCCTTAATGTTGATATAGTTGTGATACCTATAGCAGATTGAGTGAAGACAGTCTATGTAACACAACTATGTACTCCTCAAGTGTCTCTAGCTTGTGTGACTGGTGTGTCAGCCAAGCGGTGACTTGGAAAGTGATGTTTTTTCTTAATCCGTTCAAGATTGAGAATACTGCTATTATGAATGTCTTTTGAAGAAAAATATAGTTTTAGCTTGTGTTGCACTTTGTTTCAACTTTTGGGGACTTCTACATAGAGATCACACGATGTGTCTACTTTCAGGCAGCTGCCTTAGAGGGCCGCAACAGAGGGGCACTGAAAAGGGGGAAGTTGGGAATTTTTTTTAAAAAATATGTCTGCCTCGAGGGAGCGCTGATTTACACTACCAAGCGCTCCCTCGCGGCATCTATGTGACACTCACAACGCAGAGTGACCCAGGCTCTGTAGTAATACAGAGCGCTGGGAGATGACATCATCTTCCAGCGCTCTGCATTACTGAGAACAGCGCGCGGGAGCTTCAGCTCTGTGCCGAAGGAGGCACAGAGCTCTCTTATGGCACGCAGCTAGACCAACAAGGACTCAAGGTAGGGGATCAAGGGGCATGTGGAGTTGAAGGGGGCGTTGTGGAAGGGGCATTGTGGAGATGAAGGGGCATTATGGAAGTGGCAATGTGGAGGTGGGGAGAGTGTGGAGGTGAATACGTGGGTGGGGCAGGGGATTGCAGCAAAGTCGGGGGGGGGCAGGTGGATTGTGTCCTGGTCGGATGGGGGGGCATCAAAATGCACCTTCACCTGTGTATACAAAAATCCTTGCACCGGCCTTGTCTACTTTCTATCTTTTGCATGTGATCATCATTCCAAATCTTTGAAGGTACCAAGTCAGAACCAATATTGCTTAATCCTTGTTGTCTTTTTTTACCATTGGGTTCTTTGTAAGTATAGTATCTTCCATCAGTTGTATTATATTATAAAAATCTATATAATTTGTAATATCTTTGTTTTGTATAGATTGGTGAAAACACAATTTTAATGTATATCTCCCAATTGTCCCCTGTTTTCGGAGATATTAGGGGTCCATGTCTTCCAAGCATACCTCTTTATTTGAGGCAGTTCCAGTTTGAAACCCAAATCCCTCTGTCCCTGTTTTGCAGCCTTTATTTAGGAGATCAGACTATGTGGTGCGTATACAAATGTATGACATTGATCCACAACAATAAAACCCACATTAATATTTGTGTAAATTTAACATATGTGTTTATAAATTAGTTTGTGTAAATAAAATACTTTGGTCTTATTCTAAATCATTTATTCATCACACAAAGAGGTGTCAGAAGGTCATAGTCACACCTCCCAGCAACACCACGTAAAGCACAAGTGTCCCTCTTTGACCATTTGAAATGTTGGGAGGTACAAAGAGAAAGAGGAACAATCCTGTATAATAATTCGCTAAGGATGTTTGTCAGAAGCCGTCATGCACAGTAGAGACTGCCCGCACCACGGCTCCAAATTGAAACTGGAGTCCTCCCTGAGCACCTTTCTGGGACCACTTGGTTCCAGGAAGGTGCGCAGAGAGTACCACGGTCTGAATTTGGAACGCCCCACTCCTTAACAGCCGCAGCATGTTCGGTCAGTCAGTACTGCGCATGACTGCAGCACGGCCACTAACAAGACAGGATCCGGCCGGTTGCTGGGTGGCACTGTGGCACCTGTAAACAGGCTTTTCAGCTAGATAAGAATATATAATTAGGGTCTGAAAGGGCTACGTGCAGAAAAATAGAGGCTATTTCATTTCATACTTTAGATGCATTTGCCAAATCTGTAATAATTTGGCTCATTTTAAAACCAAACCCACTTGTCTGCGGATACGTTTTGAAACAAAAGCATGTGATCACTATCTGAGAAAACTCACTATTTATTAAACGCTAAATTGTTTTTGTATCGTTTCACATCTGATTTTAAGGTGGCTCTTATTTTGTGCATGCGGCCCTGGAATCTGCATTCATTATGCAAGAGGTGAAATTTTATGGCGTACCAAGTTCATCAGAGGGGACACACAAAATATTCCCCAAATTTTCACTGATTTAAACTGGACTTTTAAACCCTTGAATGCTAGATGTTTCCAACACATTGCAAAGCAATGTGTTGGAGATGCCTATAGCTTTCAAGGGGTTTAAAATTCTATTTAAATAATTTGGAATTTTCATTGATCCTCTACACTACAGTTGGTTTGCTCCAAAATTGTACTTGAATAAATAAGGCCCCAAGGAAACCAGGCAGGGAAGTGTGCGTTCACATTATACCGTGCCGTTATGATGAGAAAATTATTACTGAATTGAACATTTTATTATGTAAATTAGCGAAGGTTTGCTTTTTTTTAAGGAAATGTGTTTCAAAAAGCTGGCGTGGCAAAAATGTCAGCCATTTTGCGAGAGGATTAGCAATTGAGTCTAATTCTACAAATCAAACAGCATTCCTTTTTATGTGACTAGCTATGTGCGGCCGGCCGATAAAGGAGCAGTAAACTTTTTTTATGAAAAAATATATATTGTAGGGTGTTTCCTGTTGCTTAAATAAGGGAACTCCCACTGCTGATAGATGCATATTTCCAGAGTTATTACTGTTTAAATCTGTGTTTTTTACATTAGCAGTGCCCTCTAGTGGTCAAATTCCATTACATTCTAAGGGAGAAGAAAGTCAGTGACAAACAGTTCTCCGTGGAATGTGAAAGAAACTGCAGAGTCACTTCCTGTCAGAACAATCAGGAAGTAAACACACAGTAAATTCACTTTCTTGTTATTTGAACTGTTATAACTTTTGAATATAACAACTGACAGCAGTTGGAGTACCCTTGTTTTACTCAGCAGGAAAAGCTCTATAATATATATGTTTTCATAAAAAAATTTTTATTGCTCCTTTAAGGACCACAGGGCATTTTTTTGGTCCAGTGTAATTCTGGGGTCATTGAACAGCATGCAGCAGCGACCCCAGAATTCCATGACGTGCCAATACCAGGCGTGATGGTCCTTGCATGTCAACGGTCCTTAAGGAGTTAATTTAGAAGTATTTTATTTTTTTATTAGAAAGTTTTGTGCCAGGAAGAAAATAGTGAGATTTTTATAATTTTCCAATATGTCTTGGAGAACTTTTATTCTACAAAGTTATGCATTTACACAAATAAGAGATATAAAATAGCATGCGTTATTCAACTTAAAGGTGTCAAAACAAGTGCAATGGCTAATAACATTTACATTTATGGCTTTCAAAAAATAGCTAACACACAGTTTCTTACATGTCAGCCATGGGTTGTGATTCAATAAAGATGCACAATCACAAGCACAGGTTGGAAAATCAAACACAACTAAGTTGAATTGTGCATGGATATTAAAGGGTTAGTAATGTCCTAGATTGCTAAAAAGGAAAATTGTAGATATATTAAAAATAAATTGAGAGGCCGATGTCCTGGAGTTTGTATTTTCCAGAGCACAGGAAGTATACAGAGAGGCCTGATGTCCTGGAGTTTGTATTTTCTGGAGCTCAGGAAATATACAGAGAGGCCTGATGTCCTGGAGTGTGTATTTTTCAGAGCTCAGGAAATATACAGAGAGGCCTGATGTCCTGGAGTTTGTATTTTCCAGAGCTCAGCAAATATACAGAGAGGCCTGATGTCCTGGAGTTTGTATTTTCCAGAGCTCAGGAAATATACTGAGAGGCCTGATGTCCTGGAGTTTGGATTTTCCAGAGCTCAGGAAATATACAGAGAGGCCTGGTGTCCGGGACTTTGTATGTTATGGAGCTCAGGAAATATACAGAGAGGCCTAATGTCCAGGAGTTTGTATTTTCCAGAGCTCAGGAAATATACAGAGAGGCCTGATGTCCGGGATTTTGTATTTTATGGAGCTCAGGAAATATACAGAGAGGCCTGATGTTCTGGAGTTTGTATTTTATGGAGATCAGGAAATATACAGAGAGGCCTAATGTCCGGGAGTTTGTATTTTATGGAGCTCAGGAAATATACAGAGAGGCTTGGTGTCCTGGAGTTTGGATTTTCCAGAGCTCAGGAAGTATACAGAGATGCCTGCTGTCCGGGAGTTTGTATTTTATGGAGATCAGGAAATATACAGAGAGGCCTGGTGTCCAGGAGTTTGTATGTTATGGAGCTCAGGAAATATATGGAGAGGCCTAATGTCCAGGAGTTTGTATTTTCCAGAGCTCAGGAAATATACAGAGAGGCCTGATGTCTGGGATTTTGTATTTTATGGAGCTCAGGAAATATACAGAGAGGCCTGATGTCCTGGAGTTTGTATTTTCCGGAGCTCAGGAAATATAAACATAGTTTGTATGTGCTGCTAGAACAAACTGAAATGTTAAAATGCGTAAGATAATATCTGAAATATTAGATATAAAGAATGATACGATTTCAGAAAAATCCCATCCAAGTCAATGGATGTTATATAAATTATTGGTTACGAAGCAGAAAATGTTCATTGATTCAGGCAAGAATGATATGTCCATTTGCATGCATGAACATATATAGCATTAGCCAGGGGTCATCATGTTCCTGAGACTTATCCTTGGGTTCTTCTGTGTCCCAGATTTTCAGAAAAGGAGCAATTTAATGACATCAGCAATTGGTTGGAGTGGAGCGAGGCAGGGATGCACAATGTATCAAAATGAGTTTCTTTCCCACAATCATAACATATGTGCCATCCAAAAATAAAGAAGCACTCCTATATTCTGGACCATCTAGGCTGGGTGTAATCCAACACTATAATTACCTAAATGTTGTCCTAAATATTGACTTGGTACAGCATGAGTGCAGAGAGAGAGGGAGAGGGAGAGAGAGAGAGAGAGAGGGAGAGGGTGCAATAGAGAGAGAGAAAGAGAGAGAGGGAGAGATGGAGAGAGAGAGAGACAGAGAGGGAGAGATAGATAGATAGAAAGAGAGGGAGAGATAGATAGAGAGAGAAAGAGAGAGAGGGAGAGATGGAGAGAGAGAGAAAGAGAGACTGAGAGAGAGGGAAAGATAGAGAGAGACAGAAAGAGAGAGGGAGAGATAGAGAGAGAGAGAGAGGGAGAGAGAGAGAGAGAGTGAGAGAGAAGTATATATTTAGAGAGAGAGAAAGAGAGGGAGAGAGAGAGAGATAGAGAGAAAGAGGGAGAGATAGAGAGACAGAGAGAGAGATAGAGAGAGGGAGAGAGAGAAAGAGATATATATATATATATATATATAGAGAGAGAGAGAGAGAGAGAGAGAGATAGAGAGAGGGAGAGAGAGAGAGAAAGATATATATATATATATATATATAGAGAGAGAGAGAGAGGGAGAGAGAGAGAAAGAGAGATATAGAGATAAAGAGAGAGGGAGAGAGATAGAGAGAAAGATATATATATATATATATATATATATATATATATATATATATATATATATATATATTTATATATATATATAGAGAGAGAGAGAGAGAGAGAGAGAGAGGGATAGAGAGAGAGAGAGAAAGAGAGAGGGAGAGATAGAGAGAGAGAGTACAGAGATAAAGAAGAACTCTAGATCATAGAGAATAGGCGTAATTCACAGTGTTACAGACTATAAAATATGCCTCTCTACTGAAGTCTAAGAAATCATTTAGACAGAGAAACTGGTGATAAGATAATTATGTTTTAGCTGTGTATCATATAGGATATTATACATCCTTCCAAGGCATCAGGTCCTTTTTAAAAGCTCTGTATCTTCAAAACAGAATTTTAGACCAATAAGCATGTTATACTGGAAATATACAGATGCCACCAATTCAATACAGTCTACCGACTGAAAAAAATATAATAACGTTTTCTAACAAATAATACAATGTAATTAAAATCAACAACAACAACTAGTTATTATCCAACAATGACATCCAATGTATATAATTTTTTTGTCAGACATAAGGTACTAATTTAAACCCTATCACAGTGATCTTCTAATCATTGTCTTCACCTTCCAGCACCCTCAGTCTGTAAGAAACTGCACCACCACAAATGGAAGTCTCCAGTGCGCTGATCAGTCATTTTCAGCCAATCAAGCATGGAGAAAGACAATAAGGGGATCTGGATATATAAGTAATATATATTATACAAGTACACTGCTAAGCAGCTGAGCATAAAGCATATTAAGTCCAATCAGAAAGAATGAACATATATAGTTCCTTGCAAAAACAGGAGATGGAACTGATTCTCTAGTCCAATGCCTGTTTAACTTCAATTTACTAAGCTACAGACTCAAAATATTGTCCTCTTAATGATGCTTGCCCCAAGGGGAGGGTCATAGAGTAGTCTACGGCCATTTCATGGAGTTTGTTTCATCTGAGTCTAATACCCAGTATTAAATAAGACACAAAAAATATAGTGTAACTTTTTTCCTGTTTTCTTGGGTGTCTTATAGGATGCGTGTAAGGGGACTTGAAGGCTTTTATGTCCTATGAAGGTGGGGTATTTTCCTTGGTGTGTACTACACCGGTCATCCACTTTAGAACATGCTCTGTAGTGTCGGAGGGGAACCTCTGTGGAATTCCACCTGCGGATTCGTATGTCTCCCCAGGAGATCATTAGAACCTTACAGAGAATTCAAAGATTCTTACAACAATTTGGATGGAACAGACTCAGTTCCCACTTTAACTACAAATGACCCCTTTTTATTATCAGGAGTTCTACAGACATCACAAGGACTGAAGTGACATTGAGGGCCATGTCACCAAAGTAACAAATGGATTAATTCTGTGACAAACCAATTCCAAGGGGAGGGTCATGGAGTAGTCTACGGCCATTTCATGGAGTTCCTTCCATCAGAATATAATCCCCAGTATTAACAGGGCACAGAGCATAAAGTGTAACTTTATTCCTATTTTCTTGGGTGTCCTTTAGGGCGCATGTAAGAGGGCTTGAAGGCTTTTATGTCCTATGATGGTGGGGTATTTTCCTTGGTGTGCAAAGCAATGTGTTGAGTACCCCTCTGGCACTCAAAGGGTTATGATGGGAAAAAATCCATATTGCAGGGGTTATCATGCTGAGTAAGACAAGGGATCTCACTGCAGAGAGATGGTATATCAGAAGTTATTGTAGTTTAAACTTGCAATTTTTTGGGTGCGGTTCTCTCACAGTCTGAAATGTTATGGTGGTGCTGTTGCTAAAGCAGTGTATGGAAACCTCTAATCAGTTGAGCAAAAATCTCCATAGGATGATGTAGCAACAGCGACACTGTAAAATGTTAGGCCATGGAAGGTACTGCACCCCAAAAATTTAGGTTTGAGCTGCAATAAATTTTGAATAGAATATCTTTTAGCAGTGGGAATGTCTGTGTCTTACTGTTTTATTTTATTGTTTTACACACACACACACACACACACACAAACACACACACACATATCTATCTATATATATATGTATATATATTATTTTCAGTATTAATCATTATGCCTCCTCTGGTATTCAAGGGTTTAAAGGCCCAATTTAAATCAATGGTGGTGGTGGTGAGGGGGTTATTTGCCCCAGAATTTCCACAGTGTTACCTCTGTCCCAGTTTTGGACCGGAAGGGATTTCTCAATCTGTGCAGCTCTCGGTGTACGTTGGAACATTATAAATAGATTATATAAAATTAATCAGTAATGTAATTAATTTATATATATATATATATATATATATATATATATATATATATATATCATTTTGTACTATATCATTTCTAATGATCATGTCCTAGTGTATTCATTTATTACAGCAGTGATTTGATACATTTTCCAACCTTATTATCTAACACACGCAGATTAGATTTCTACCATTGTGTGATTAGATTTGTACCATTGTACGATTAGATTTGTACTATTGTATGATTAGATTTGTACTATTGTATGATTAAATTAGTACCATTGTAGGATAAGATTTGTACTATTGTATGATTCGATTTCTACCATTGTACGATTTGATGTGTACTATTGTATGATTAGATTTGTACCATTGTGTGATTAGATTTGTACTGTTGTATGATTAGAGTTGTACTATTGTACGATTAGATTTGTACCATTGTGTGATTAGATTTGTACTATTGTGTGATTAGATTTGTACCATTGTATGATTAGATTTGTACTATTGTATGATTAGATTTGTACCATTGTGTGATTAGATTTGTACTATTGTATGATTAGAGTTGTACCATTGTACGATTAGATTTGTACCATTGTATGATTAGATTTGTACTATTGTGTGATTAGATTTGTACCATTGTGTGATTAGATTTGTACTATTGTATGATTAGATTTTTACTATTGTATTTGTACTATTGTATGATTAGATTTGTACCATTGTGTGATTAGATTTGTACCATTGTATGATTAGATTTGTACTATTGTGTGATTAGATTTGTACTATTGTATGATTAGATTTGTACTATTGTGTGATTAGATTTGTACTATTGTACGATTAGATTTGTACTATTGTGTGATTAGATTTGTACTATTGTATGATTAGATTTGTACTATTGTACGATTAGATTTGTACTATTGTATGATTAGATTTGTACTATTGTACGATTAGATTTATACTATTGTGTGATTAGATTTGTACTATTGTATGATTAGATTTGTACTATTGTATGAACAATTGTACTATTGTATGATTAGATTTGTACTATTGTGTGATTAGATTTGTACTATTGTGTGATTAGATTTGTACTATTGTATGATTAGATTTGTACTATTCTGTGATTAGATTTGTACTATTGTATGATTAGATTTGTACTATTGTGTGATTAGATTTGTACTATTGTATGATTAGATTTGTACTATTCTGTGATTAGATTTGTACTATTGGATGATTAGATTTGTACTATTGTATGATTAGATTTGTACTATTGTGTGATTAGATTTGTACTATTGTATGATTAGATTTGTACTATTCTGTGATTAGATTTGTACTATTGTATGATTAGATTTGTACTATTATATGATTAGATGTGTACTATTGTGTGATTAGATTTGTACTATTGGATGATTAGATTTGTACTATTCTGTGATTATGATGAACTGGTAACTGTTATTTCATAACACAGGATTCTACTAATTCAGGCCACTGCGTGTATCACTGATCCAGGACTGTCTGTGTTTTCTTTACATCTAGTTTGGTGAAAATGCCTAAAAACCCCTTAAATCGGAATTGTGACTTTCCAGGTTATATACATGAGAGCTTGTCTCTCCCTCTCTCCCTCCCTTTTTATCTCTCTCCCACCATCCTCCCCCTTCTTCAACCCTCACTACTCCTCTCTCTCATTCTCTCTTTCCTCCCTCTGTCTCTCCTTTTATATCTCTCTTCATCTTTACCTGTCCCCCTCTATTTTCCTTCTCTCTATACCTCTCTCTCTCTTCCTCCATCTCTCTCTCTAACTCTCTCTTTCCCTCCCCTTTGATCCAAACTAGAGACTCAGCTCTTTTCAGAAATCCTTATTAATACAGATGGGTCCACCCCCTTCCTTACTGATATAGACTGATCCATACCTTCTCTTCCTTATCGATATAGACCGATCAACCACCCCCTTCCTTACTGATATAGACTGATCCATCCCCCCTTTCTTACTGATGTAGACTGATCCATCCCCCCTTCTTTACTGATATAGACTGATCCATCCCCCCATCCTTACTGATATAAACTGATCCATCCCCCCTTCCTTACTGATGTAGACTGATCCATCCTCTCTCGTTCTTGTTCTCTCACTTTATTTCTCTCTCTCTGTCTCTCTTATCCTCCCACTTTTTTCTCCGTCTCTTCTGTGTCTATCCCTTTCTTTCTCTTTTTTGTACTCTCTCATGTCCCTCTCCCCCATCCCTCTGTCCCCTTTCCTTCCCCTCCCTTTCTCTCTCTCATACTCTCTCCCTCTCTTTCTCTCACCACCTCCAACTATCTCTCCCTCTGAATCGGCATGTGATTCGAGACAGAGACTCAGCCCTTCTTGGGAATTCTTACAGATATGTGACTTATGGTTTTCACTTGCTCATTTAGATTTTATAATAAAGGAATAGTAATGGTTTATTACAAAAACAATATAATGATACTTCTGCTGAGTCAAAAACATGTTTCACTCAAAGGTTATGTACAACGATTGTAAATAAACATGTTTAATTTCTTCTTTTTGTAAAAAAATCAGTTTGTGACAAGTAACCTCTAGGTGGCTCTGTTTCTCTTGTTTTCTATAGAAGGCTACAGTCAGTGAACCACAAGTTCTCCAACCATCGAGATGCCAAAAAGTGGTACTGGCATCATAAGTGTTTACTATAGAATTACATTTGAATGGCACCATTACATTTAAAAAAAACACCTATATAAGGGGAACTATCACCCCAAATAAAGCCCCCCCATAATCAGCCACCTAGCGATAAGCTTAAAAATTATAGTATTAGTCAACATAATTACCGCGTTACTGAGAAATCCTACTTTTGCCGAGATGTGGCCTTCTTTCAGAAAGTAAAGGACGGCCCAAACTCGTTTAATGATTAATTTTTTTTTAAACGCCTGGACTGGCCCCGGACTGGCCCACCGGGCAAATATCCAGTATTCCCGATGGCCAGTCCGGGCCTGTGGCTAAACTATTCTCCAGTGTCATATAGAGGAAAAGAAAATTTGTCGTAAGTAACAATAAAAAAATGTCTTGCAAAAGCCAAGAAAAAAGTGAAGGGAATGTGAAGTTCTGAATGTGAGAATTTTTGCCATTAGTTAAGACATTTTTTAAGACATTTTTTGTCGTTAGGACATTTTTAAGACATTTTGGTCATTAGTTAAGACATCTTTTGTAATTACATACAACATTTTTGTCGTTCCATACGACAATTTCAGTCAGGACAAACGACATATTTCCAATCACAACCGACACTCTCTGAAAATATTAATGATCCCAGTGACACCGTACTTTGAAAAGTCGTTACAAATGACAAAAGCTATTTCACTACTTCTTTGAACATATGGCCCTTAGATACATACTATAATGGCAGATAAGAACCATTCGGTCCATCTAACAACAGTTTAAACTGAAATAACTCTGGAAAGACACATATCCTGGCAGCAGTGGCACTTTGTTTTACTCAGCAGGGGAATCCTAGCAATATAAGATCTTATCTTTAAAAATGCACTGCTCCCTCAAGTAGGGACAGTAACGAGTTACAATATTCCCTTTAGCATTAACCCCTTGAGTGCCAGAGGGGTATGCAATGCATTGCATATTGCCAGTAACTGTCATGTCCGCCCGCACGGTCCTGACGTCCTGCAAGTAACTGTTATGTCCACCCCCATAGTCCTGACATCCTGCCAGTAACTGTCATGTCCGCCACCATGGTCCTCACAACAGTCTGTACTGCACATGTCTGCATTGTTCTAGCAATCTGTACTGCATATGTCTGAATCGTTCTAGCAGTCTCTACTGCGCATGACTGTATCTTTCCGGCAGTCTCTACTGCGCATGACTGCATCGTTCCTGCAGTCTCTACTGCGCATGACTGCATCTTTCCTGCAGTCTCTACTGCGCATGACTGCATCGTTCTAACAGTCTCTACTGCGCATGACTGCATCGTTCTGCCAGTCTCAACTGTGCATGACTGCATCGTTCTAACAGTCTCTACTGCACATGACTGCATTGTTCTAACAGTCTCTACTGCACATGACTGCATTGTTCTAGCAGTCTGTACTGCACGTGACTGCATCGTTCTAGCAGTCTCTATTGTGCATGACTGCATCGTTCTAGCAGTCTCTATTGTGCATGACTGCATCGTTCCGGCAGTCTCTACTGCACATGACTGCATCGTTCCTGCAGTCTCTACTGCGCATGACTGCATCGTTCCTGCAGTCTCTACTGCGCATGACTGCATCGTTCCTGCAGTCTCTACTGCGCATGACTGCATCGTTCCTGCAGTCTCTACTGCGCATGACTGCATCATTCCGGCAGTCTCTACTGCGCATGACTGCATCGTTCCGGCAGTCTCTACTGCGCATGACTGCATCTTTCCGGCAGTCTCTACTGCGCATGACTGCATCGTTCCGGCAGTCTCTACTGCGCATGACTGCATCGTTCCTGCAGTCTCTACTGCGCATGACTGCATCGTTCCTGCAGTCTCTACTGCGCATGACTGCATCGTTCCTGCAGTCTCTACTGCGCATGACTGCATCGTTCCTGCAGTTTCTACTGCGCATGACTGCATCGTTCTAGCAATCTGTACTTTACATGACTGCATCGTTCCGGAAGTCTCTACTGCGCATGACTGCATCGTTCCAGCAGTCTCTACTGAGCATGACTGCATCGTTCTAGCAGTCTCTACTGTGCATGACAGCATCTTTCCGGCAGTCCCTACTGCACATGACAGCATCGTTCCGGCAGTCTCTACTGAGCATGACTGCATCGTTCTAGCAGTCTGTACTGTGCATGACTGCATCGTTCTAGCAGTCTGTACTGTGCATGACTGCATCGTTCTAGCAGTCTGTACTGCGCATGACTGCATCTTTCCAGCAGTCTCTACTTAGCATGACTGCATCGTTCCGGCAGTCTGTACTGCACATGACTGCATCGTTCCGGCAGTCTCTACTGCGCATGTGCGGTTACGCACACAGGGAACTTCGCAGGCTAGCGCGTTATATTATTGTAAGATTACTAATATCATCACAGAAATTCTCTCCACCATGATTCAGATTTATACGATTTCTTTGGATCTGTAAGGCTATTTTGATTTGTAAGATGATTTTTGATTTATGAGATTCGTTTTTGTATTATTTTTTATTTTATTTATAAGCTCACATTGTGTATCACACTGATATTCCTTTACTAAATCAATAATTCTGAAAAGAACATCTGCTTTCTGATCCACGAAATGACACCAATTATCCTGTATTCCAGTCCAAATTAAAAACAACATGATCCTTCATGATGAGAAGAGAGGAATCCAGTTTGACTTAAAGGAGAAGAAACTGCTGCTCATACAACATTTATTTTATAGTGGCAAAAAAAAAATGTGAATGTCCCCTATCTATTTTGCGTTGATGCCTTTGTCTAAGAGATGCCATCTTCAATCATTGCTGGATATCAGCTGCATGGAGGGAGGGGGGGGTGACATGATGGATTTTAGCAGCTTTTCACAATCTGAAGCAGGCTCAGTTCATGAGCCTAATTTACCCTGTAAACCTTTGTGTGCCAGAGGGGTACGCAATGCATTGCAGAACAATGCATTGCAAACCCCTCTGGCACTCAAAGGTTAATACTCTGGAAGTCAGAGGTGTAAACAATACATAGAAAAGTGATGCGTTGCACAACCACTCTGCTCCATAACATGTTAAGATTACCATGTCCGCTGTGCCCTGCGGTTTTGCTAGCCACTGTCATTTCTTCTTCCGTGGATATGAAATCCTCGACTGAACGAACAAAGGCACAACGGCTGAGTTCATGGAGGGCTATCAGGATTTTCCTGCCATAGTAAGGTAAGTGCGAGGTTATGACTAACAAGTGTTCATTTTTTTATAATATCCCAGAGTGTTTAACCCTTTGTCTACTAGTGATATCTCCAACACATTGCTAACTGAAGGGTTTAACACTTAATATGTAAAAAAAAATTAAAAATAAGAAAAAAAAAAAAAAAATATATATATATATACTGGAATTGTACTTTTGGAAGTTTTGACCAGGTTATATTGGTTTAGGCACCCCTCTCACCCCTCATTGTCCTTAGGACACTATATAATACCTGTCTATAGGACACTATATAATACCTGTCTTTAGGATACTATATAATACCTGTCTATAGGATACTATATAATACCTGTCTTTAGGACACTATATAATGCCTGTCTTTAGGATACTATATAATACCTGTCTATAGGATACTATATAATGCCTGTCTTTAGGATACTATATAATGCCTGTCTTTAGGACACTATATAATGCCTGTCTTTAGGATACTATATAATACCTGTCTATAGGATACTATATAATGCCTGTCTTTAGGACACTATATAATGCCTGTCTTTAGGATACTATATAATGCCTGTCTATAGGATACTATATAATGCCTGTCTTTAGGACACTATATAATGCCTGTCTCTAGGACACTATATAATACCTGTCTTTAGGACACTATATAATGCCTGTCTTTAGGACACTATATAATGCCTGTCTTTAGGATACTATATAATACCTGTCTATAGGATACTATATAATGCCTGTCTTTAGGACACTATATAATGCCTGTCTTTAGGATACTATATAATGCCTGTCTATAGGATACTATATAATGCCTGTCTTTAGGACACTATATAATGCCTGTCTTTAGGACACTATATAATACCTGTCTTTAGGATACTATATAATACCTGTCTATAGGATACTATATAATGCCTGTCTTTAGGACACTATATAATGCCTGTCTTTAGGATACTATATAATGCCTGTCTATAGGATACTATATAATGCCTGTCTCTAGGACACTATATAATGCCTGTCTTTAGGATACTATATAATGCCTGTCTTTAGGACACTATATAATGCCTGTCTCTAGGACACTATATAATACCTGTCTTTAGGACACTATATAATGCCTGTCTTTAGGATACTATATAATGCCTGTCTCTAGGACACTATATAATACCTGTCTTTAGGATACTATATAATGCCTGTCTTTAGGACACTATATAATACCTGTCTTTAGGATACTATATAATGCCAGTCTTTAGGATACTATATAATACCTGTCTTTAGGATACTATATAATGCCTGTCTTTAGGACACTATATAATACCTGTCTTTAGGACACTATATAATGCCTGCCTTTAGGACATTATATAATACCTGTGTTTAGGATACTATATAATACCTGTCTTTAGGATACTATATAATGCCTGTCTTTAGGACAATATATAATGCCTGTCTCAAGGACACTATATAATACCTGTCTTTATGATACTATATAATACCTGTCTTTAGGACACTATATAATACCTGTCTTTAGGACACTATATAATACCTGTCTTTAGGATACTATATAATACCTGTCTTTAGGACATTATATAATACCTGTCTTTAGGATACTATATAATGCCTGTCTTTAGGACAATATATAATGCCTGTCTCAAGGACACTATATAATACCTGTCTTTATGATACTATATAATACCTGTCTTTAGGACACTATATAATACCTGTCTTTAGGATACTATATAATACCTGTCTATAGGATGCTATGTAATGCCTGTCTTTAGGACACTATATAATGCCTGTCTTTAGGATACTATATAATGCCTGTCTCAAGGACACTATATAATACCTGTCTTTATGATACTATATAATACCTGTCTTTAGGACACTATATAATACCTGTCTTTAGGATACTATATAATACCTGTCTATAGGATGCTATGTAATGCCTGTCTTTAGGACACTATATAATGCCTGTCTTTAGGATACTATATAATACCTGTCTTTAGGACACTATATAATGCCTGTCTTTAGGACACTATATAATACCTGTCTATAGGATACTATATAATACCTGTCTTTAGGACACTATATAATGCCTGTCTTTAGGATACTATATAATACCTTTTTTTAGGATACTATATAATACCTGTCTTTAGGATACTATATAATACCTGTCTCTAGGACACTATATAATACCTGTCTTTAGGATACTATATAATACCTGTCTATAGGATGCTATGTAATGCCTGTCTTTAGGACACTATATAATACCTGTCTATAGGATACTATATAATACCTGTCTTTAGGACACTATATAATGCCTGTCTTTAGGATACTATATAATACCTTTTTTTAGGATACTATATAATACCTGTCTATAGGATACTATATAATACCTGTCTTTAGGATACTATATAATGCCTGTCTTTAGGACACTATTTAATACCTGTCTTTAGGATACTATATAATGCCTGTCTTTAGGATACTATATAATGCCTGTCTTTAGGACACTATATAATGCCTGTCTTTAGGACACTATATAATGCCTGTCTCTAGGACACTATATAATGCCTGTCTTTAGGATACTATATAATGCCTGTCTTTAGGATACTATATAATACCTGTCTTTAGGACACTATATAATGCCTGTCTATAGGACACTATATAATGGCTGTCTTTAGGATACTATATAATGCCTGTCTTTAGGATTCTATATAATACCTGTCTTTAGGACACTATAAAATGCCTGTCTTTAGGATACTATATAATGCCTGTCTCTAGGACAATATATAATACCTGTCTTTAGGACACTATATAATGCCTGTCTTTAGGACACTATATAATACCTGTCTTTAGGATACTATATAATGCCAGTCTTTAGGATACTATATAATACCTGTCTTTAGGATACTATGTAATGCCTGTCTTTAGGACACTATATAATACCTGTCTTTAGGACACTATATAATGCCTGCCTTTAGGACATTATATAATACCTGTGTTTAGGATACTATATAATGCCTGTCTTTAGGACAATATAGAATACCTGTCTTTAGGACACTATATAATACCTGTCTTTAGGATACTATATAATACCTGTCTTTAGAACATTATATAATACCTGTCTTTAGGATACTATATAATACCTGTCTTTAGGACATTATATAATACCTGTGTTTAGGATACTATATAATGCCTGTCTTTAGGACAATATATAATGCCTGTCTTTAGGACAATATATAATGCCTGTCTCAAGGACACTATATAATACCTGTCTTTATGATACTATATAATACCTGTCTTTAGGACACTATATAATACCTGTCTTTAGGATACTATATAATACCTGTCTATAGGATGCTATGTAATGCCTGTCTTTAGGACACTATATAATGCCTGTCTTTAGGATACTATATAATACCTGTCTTTAGGACACTATATAATACCTGTCTTTAGGACACTATATAATACCTGTCTATAGGATACTATATAATACCTGTCTTTAGGACACTATATAATGCCTGTCTTTAGGATACTATATAATACCGTTTTTTAGGATACTATATAATACCTGTCTTTAGGATACTATATAATACCTGTCTCTAGGACACTATATAATACCTGTCTTTAGGATACTATATAATACCTGTCTATAGGATGCTATGTAATGCCTGTCTTTAGGACACTATATAATGCCTGTCTTTAGGATACTATATAATACCTGTCTTTAGGACACTATATAATGCCTGTCTTTAGGACACTATATAATACCTGTCTATAGGATACTATATAATACCTGTCTTTAGGACACTATATAATGCCTGTCTTTAGGATACTATATAATACCTTTTTTTAGGATACTATATAATACCTGTCTATAGGATACTATATAATACCTGTCTTTAGGATACTATATAATGCCTGTCTTTAGGATACTATATAATGCCTGTCTTTAGGATACTATATAATACCTTTTTTTAGGATACTATATAATACCTGTCTTTAGGATACTATATAATACCTGTCTCTAGGACACTATATAATACCTGTCTTTAGGATACTATATAATACCTGTCTATAGGATGCTATGTAATGCCTGTCTTTAGGACACTATATAATACCTGTCTATAGGATACTATATAATACCTGTCTTTAGGACACTATATAATGCCTGTCTTTAGGATACTATATAATACCTTTTTTTAGGATACTATATAATACCTGTCTATAGGATACTATATAATACCTGTCTTTAGGATACTATATAATGCCTGTCTTTAGGACACTATTTAATACCTGTCTTTAGGATACTATATAATGCCTCTCTTTAGGATACTATATAATGCCTGTCTTTAGGACACTATATAATGCCTGTCTTTAGGACACTATATAATGCCTGTCTCTAGGACACTATATAATGCCTGTCTTTAGGATACTATATAATGCCTGTCTTTAGGATACTATATAATACCTGTCTTTAGGACACTATATAATGCCTGTCTATAGGACACTATATAATGCCTGTCTTTAGGATACTATATAATGCCTGTCTTTAGGATTCTATATAATACCTGTCTTTAGGACACTATATAATGCCTGTCTTTAGGATACTATATAATGCCTGTCTCTAGGACAATATATAATACCTGTCTTTAGGACACTATATAATGCCTGTCTTTAGGACACTATATAATACCTGTCTTTAGGATACTATATAATGCCAGTCTTTAGGATACTATATAATACCTGTCTTTAGGATACTATGTAATGCCTGTCTTTAGGACACTATATAATACCTGTCTTTAGGACACTATATAATGCCTGCCTTTAGGACATTATATAATACCTGTGTTTAGGATACTATATAATGCCTGTCTTTAGGACAATATAGAATACCTGTCTTTAGCACACTATATAATACCTGTCTTTAGGATACTATATAATACCTGTCTTTAGGACATTATATAATACCTGTCTTTAGGATACTATATAATACCTGTCTTTAGGACATTATATAATACCTGTGTTTAGGATACTATATAATGCCTGTCTTTAGGACAATATATAATGCCTGTCTTTAGGACAATATATAATGCCTGTCTCAAGGACACTATATAATACCTGTCTTTATGATACTATATAATACCTGTCTTTAGGACACTATATAATACCTGTCTTTAGGATACTATATAATACCTGTCTATAGGATGCTATGTAATGCCTGTCTTTAGGACACTATATAATGCCTGTCTTTAGGATACTATATAATGCCTGTCTCAAGGACACTATATAATACCTGTCTTTATGATACTATATAATACCTGTCTTTAGGACACTATATAATACCTGTCTTTAGGATACTATATAATACCTGTCTATAGGATGCTATGTAATGCCTGTCTTTAGGACACTATATAATGCCTGTCTTTAGGATACTATATAATACCTGTCTTTAGGACACTATATAATACCTGTCTTTAGGACACTATATAATACCTGTCTATAGGATACTATATAATACCTGTCTTTAGGACACTATATAATGCCTGTCTTTAGGATACTATATAATACCTTTTTTTAGGATACTATATAATACCTGTCTTTAGGATACTATATAATACCTGTCTCTAGGACACTATATAATACCTGTCTTTAGGATACTATATAATACCTGTCTATAGGATGCTATGTAATGCCTGTCTTTAGGACACTATATAATGCCTGTCTTTAGGATACTATATAATACCTGTCTTTAGGACACTATATAATGCCTGTCTTTAGGACACTATATAATACCTGTCTATAGGATACTATGTAATACCTGTCTTTAGGACACTATATAATGCCTGTCTTTAGGATACTATATAATACCTTTTTTTAGGATACTATATAATACCTGTCTATAGGATACTATATAATACCTGTCTTTAGGATACTATATAATGCCTGTCTTTAGGATACTATATAATGCCTGTCTTTAGGACACTATATAATACCTGTCTTTAGGATACTATATAATGCCTGTCTCTAGGACACTATATAATACCTGTCTTTAGGATACTATATAATGCTTGTCTCTAGGACACTATATAATGCCTGTCTTTAGGACACTATATAATGCCTGTCTCTAGGACACTATATGATGCCTGTCTTTAGGACACTATATAATGCTGTCAGAGAGTCTCTCTCCATTAATGAGTAAAGCTGACCAAGTCTCAGCTCTCAGGATAAAGTAAATTAAGGTTAGTAATTGCCTAAAATAGGAGAGATTCAGCTCATAAGACAAAGCATATTAAGGTTAGGTACTTGCCAAAATGAGGTACCTTGGCGTTGGTGGCAAGCTTAGCATTCTATGGCCATATAATGTAACTAAATCCTCATCATTATTATAGTAGTGATATGCAGGCACAATGCCACAGAGTAAATGGTGAATGGTGATGAAAATTTGGATGTGCACCAATACTTTGTGTATTTGCATAACATATATCTCAGCACTGAGGAATTCGTTGCTGCTATATAAAGAATTATATATATATATATATATATATATATATATATATATATATATATATTAGAGTTTATTCTCCTATCTAAAACAAGCTCATAGCTGAGAGGTGTTTTATTCAAAAGTTATTGAAGCTCAAGCGTGAATATTTTAGGTGCAGGATCCCAATGGCCAGTGGCTGCTACTCCATCCTATGAAGATTTATGGGCAATTGACCAGAGCAGTCCATAGGATGGCGTAGCAACAGTGCCACTGTAACATTTCAGGCCACTGAGATATTGCACCTAAAAAAATTCACGTTTCAGCTGCAGTAACTTTCGAATAAAACACTTCTCAGCACCCTTGTTTTACTCAGGAGGATAAACACTACAATACAATTTTTTTTTTTTTTTACATATTAACCCCTTAAGGGCCAAAGACATACATAACCATCATAAGAAAACTTACGTTAAGGACCCATGACGGTTATGTACGTCATGGAATGCAGGGGTTCCCATGAGGATGTACGCCATTCGGGGAGAAAAAAAAATGCACCGTGGTTTTTAACTGCCAGTCGTGTTACGAGGTTAAGTGTTACAATCTCTTTAAAAGGGAACTATCGCCCCAACTGAAGTCCACCCCACTTAATTAGACATCTAGCGGTAAGCTTATCAATCAAACTGTTATGTAGAATAAAGATCGCGCTAGTCAGAAATCCTTCCTCAGCCGACACTGAGGGCCAGGCAACAGCGCTCCTGCACCGGCAGTCCCTTCTGGTACCTTAAGGTACCATGCAGCTCCCCCTAGAGGAGACTGGGACTGACTGCACAGACATCTATAAGCAAAGATGTCTGCACTGTTGCCTGACCGTCCACATTGGGTGAGGAAGGATTTCTGACAAACACGGTTTTTATTCTGCATATTAGTTTGATTGTTAAAGGGATAGTAATGTTTCATAATAAAAGCAGCTCTAATTAATCATCATAGTATTTGGACTTTGGAGAGTGTTATTTCAATTCGGTCAGAGTTGTAGTTCAAGAGTAATTCAATGACAAAGTATCCCCCTCCCGCCCCTTTTACTGATGTAACACTGCTCAGCCAGATCAGGAGGGAGGTGCCCAGGTAGACTGCAGAGAGGGACAATCTTCAATTAAGATAAGGGAAAAACCTGAAAAACGTGTCAAGGGGGGCAGGGCTTTCATTGTTCTCATAGGAAGAAGATTGTCCCCTGCTGTTATCTGTCTGGTCTATGGACTGGATTCCACATCTGAGAAGAGATGGCTTACACTAGGTAAAAGGGGCGGGGAGGGGAAACTTTGCTTGTGAATATCTCTCAAACCATAAAGGTTTGAGAAATAAGAATTATATCATTCTTCATGTTTTTTTAATGCCTACAAAATAAAATAAAGTTAAAAACGAAGTATTATTATGCCTTTAAGCCATATCGCTAGATGTCTAATTAGGTGAGGTGGACTTTAGCTGGGGTAATAGTTCCCCTTTAACTCTCTGAGTGCCAGAGAGGTAACAACGCATTACAACTTAGAGGCTTAAAGTGACATTGTCAAGGTAGTTCACAAACAGGAGATGTCAGCGGCAACATTCAAAGTCATTCCTATCTGATGGGAGATTTCATTGTCAAGAAGACAAGATCTGTGTTTTTCTATCACAGGGCAGGTGCTTCACTTAATTAACAACCAGAGCACAAGGCCAATGACTTGATATCTTCAGCTCCAGCAATGCCCCAGAGACATACAATCAAAACCAGTCCAGAAAGTCTATTTGTTCTCATGAATCTGTACATCTCCACAGACCGAGGAGACGACCTACAGTCCTGTAGGGAATAAATCCAATTTCCCCAAATTCCCATGAATTTAAATGGAGATTTGTTAACCTCTTCAGGGCTTGAGTGGTCTTTGCTGTTGGCCGGAGAACTTTCCAGCATCTAACCCTTTGAGTGCCAGAGGGGTAAGGAATGCATTGCGTTCCCTACCCCTCTGGCACGCAAAGGGGTTAAGGATTTAAATCAGGATATGTCACTTCCTAAAAAAAATAGGTGATTTTGAAAAAAAAAAAGTTCAAAATCACATATATTAAACCCTTAACATCCACGGTCCTGGGAAGTAACCTTCCATTAAAGACCACTTTGAAGTTTCCGACTCGCCGGTACACGTGACCTGTGACGCGTACCAGCATGCCGCGTTGCGGACTGAGAGAGACTGCTCCGGTCTTGGAGCAGTCAATTTCACTCCCCGTTTTTACCTACAGCGATCCTGGAAGAGCGCTGTAAGTAAAATGAACGTGACGTGCTGTGACGGTCACCAGTCCTTAATACAAAAAATGCGTGACGGTCATAGCACGGCATGAGGTCGTTAAGAGGTTAATGTTAGGCTTTTTTTCACATTTAATTTTTATTATAGATATCCGTGGTGTATACAGCAAACCAATTCGTACAATACGTATAAATGATGAATGTGTAACATACAAATACACATCATAATGGCAATTAACCCTTTACGGACGGCCGATCGCTCATCCGGTTGAGGGCCTCCTGTACGGCGTGCACCCGCATGGGGAGCCCTGAATTCCATGACGGTCCTGGCATGTCACGGGTCCTTAACGCAAATCTATCCATGACCACCAATGGTCGTTAAGGGGTTAAACAAGCACAAATAATTGTAATTTATTTTTTTTAATTTTTACATAAATCCTCTCTGACTTTCCCCGGTACCTCATGCCGGGGGGATTGAAATCCCACTCATTTAACACCTTACTTAACTAGATACCTTAACTAAACTAATTAAACTAATTTAATTTAATTTGGTATTCACGAGGGCCAAGCCAACCCTCGTCTCCACCCCAACCCCCACCTCTCCATCCACGCAGTTAGTCATGCAGACGTCTGGTCTATTATGTATGTACACGTTGACGTGTCATTTGATTTCACCTGAATGCTATTTTCATGGATGTTAGCCATTTTTAATTTCAAACTATGGGTGGAACGCAAGAAACGTGCGCATGCTCTGAAGGCAATTTTCTGCGCAGATAGATATTGCGCATGTTCTAATGCAGGAAGCCGTATACCGAACGCTTCTTGAATTGAGCATGAAAAATTAGCTTTAACGACAAAACTACACAGATGTGTAAAATCGTTCGCAAAAGCACTTCCTGCATTAGACGCATTCGCTATTCCACTCAGATAGATTAGTTAATTCTGACCACAGCAAAAAAAAAACATATACACAGATTATCGCTAATCTTGATTTTTCATGCACAATTCAACAAAATCAAGAGCAAACCTATTCGCTAGTGGTTTTCACACTGGAAATAGCGATTGCGCATGTTTCCTGCTTTCTGTTGCTAAAATATGTAGCTTTATTTATTTGTCGGTTTAAACAAATCAGCTAGTTCTGACAGGCAGTAGGTGGCATTTGGTAATGTAGAGCAATGTGGAATGTTAGTATTTGGTGGGCAGGAATGGCTAGTTGGTAATATAGAGCAATGTAGAATGTTAGTGAATGGCAGACGAGAAGTGACAGTTGGTAATGTAGGGCAATATAGAATGTTAGTATTTGGTGGGCAGGAAGGGCTAGTTTGTAATGTAGAGCAGTGTAAAATGTTAATGACTGGCAGGCAAGAAGTGGCAGTTGGAAATGTAGAGCAGTGTGGAAAGTATTTGGTGGGCAGGGAGGGCTAGTCAGTAATGTAGAGAGCAATGTCGAATGTTAGTAAGTGGCAGGCAAGAAGTGGCAGTTGGAAATGAAGAGCAGTGTGGAAAGGTAGAATTTGTCTGGCAGGAAGTGTGGAATCTTAGTATCCGGGAGACAGGAATGGCATCTAGAATTGTAAAACCATGTGGGGTGGTAGTATCTGGATGCAGGAAGTGGCAGTTGGTAATGTAGAGCAATGTGGAATGTTAGTGTCTGACAGAGGTGTCTGAAGATTAACACTGACACAGAAATAGATCTAAATATCTTTTAAAAAATTATTTTGAATACAGATTATCTAACATAAATACAAGTGATTTTGAAAGCTATTTCAAAATCATCTATCTGTTACACAGTGACACTTCCAGTTTAAAAGACCCATTTAAATCAATGGGCATTTTTATCTGTGCCACAAAGATGGAGCTGATTTACCCCAGAATATTGCCAGTCCAGTCTTGCTAGATGAACTAACACGATGACGCTAATGTATGGAGTGATGGAGCGATTCAAGCTTCACCAGTTTGAGCAGGCGAGACAAATTACCCAAATCATCCCTGATTTAAATGGGGATTTTAACATTTTGAATGCTAGAAAAGTCTCTAAGAAGAAATGGAAGATGCAGCAATTGTTTTGTAGGGGACACAAAAAAAAAAAACAAACAAAAATAACCCTCCACAATTCTGCGTGAATGTTTTGCAATGCGTTGGAGACCTCTCAAGCATTTATGGGATTAAAAGCACCATTTAAATCAACAGGAATTATTTAATTCATATGGCAATTTTTTCCCATAATTCATGCAGTTCTTAGTACATAAGTTTTGCGATCTATAAAATAAGCATATATCTCACGAAAGGTCATAGACGGTTCTAGAATTCTAATAAAATAAACAATATAGTCAAAAATGAAAAAAAAAAATATTTTTCACAAACAGATTCCACCACAAATACCCAAAACCTATGTCCCTTAAACACAAGGAACTCAAATGTGATATTATTTACCTTAGGGCAATGCTGAGGAATTTAAATAAGACATGTCAAAAACTATTAGTGACCTGATTTAGTTTAACACACACGCATCCCATTTTTGCGCTGAGCTTTACATTCAGTGACTCAGAAATACACACTCTAAATGAATTGCAAATATATATATTTTTTAAAATACATCGTTGTCAAGAAATGGACTTTCCATCACCTCAATATCTGCAAAGGAATTATTGACCAGTTCTACAATTGAAATGATAATCTCCATCTGACAGCTGTAAAATCTAATCATTTTAGTGTGTGGTGTTGAATTTAATTTTGAGTAAAGCAACAGTTTTAGTAAAAAAAATATATATATATTAGTAATGTATATTATATATTAAAACTGACAATCTAGGTTTCCTCTCTAACAAAGATTAGAAAAAAAAAATTCAGAAAAATCAAAATTAACTCTTGGTGTTCCAGAGACGTATCTTGCAATGCGTTGTGTACCTTTGTGGCATTCAAAAGGTCAACTCATCAGTATCTGTTTTAGGGTCATAATCAATAAACTGAGAGGAATGATTCTGGATCAAACCAATTGTATGGTGGAAATACAATTCCTATTGATTTTAAATGGGTTTTTAAAAAATTGAATGCTAATGACGACTCCAGTGCTTTGCGATGTTTTAGAGTCCTCTGTAGTAATTAACGAGTTAAATGCTCCATTTAATTCACTGGTATTTTCATACTCTCATGTTGAATATGACCCTAAATTCTTATCCCATATCACTGTTGAATTGATGACATTGCCAGTTCGAGACCTTTAACAACAATTAATAACAATATTTCATCAATCCTCTTGATTTGTTCTCTATATTATTTATATCTATTTGACATTTACAGAAAAAACTGATTATATGACCTCACAAACATGTAGCGGTGTATTTTAAAAATAAAAAATGTTGCATTAGAATAGGAAACCAACACTGCAATTTAAGATATTTTCTTCTAAGAACAAAACCGGTGTATTTATTTATGACTTGAAATTACAAAGACAAACACTAGCTGTATAATTTTGCATAAAATAGGTTGTTTAAGCGATTTCATCTTTACCAAAGCACATTCATTCAATATGTATAGTTAGATGAACAACACAAATTTACATTAAAGCTTTTATAGCAACCAAAAAAACATATTAAAATGAACAAATAAATCATTTATTTAAACTCTTTAATTGCTGATGTGCTTAGTACGTTGAGCCTGATTATTTGAGAATGCAATAAAACATTTAATTTATTTGGGGTTTATTGTGAAGAGTCGCTTATAATCTCTTTAGGTAGTGCAGTTGATGTACTAATGTTAACCCTTTGAATTCCAGGGAGATATTAAACTCATTGTAATGCGTTCAGTTCCTTCCAGGTACTCAAAGGGTTAAACATATTCCCCAAATTCTCTTTGATATAAATGGGGATAAAAATACCATTTAAATCAATTAACATTCTTAGTTGTTTCACCCCAAAATTTCTCCAGTTTGCGTTAATAGATCAGCCACAATATATTTTTTGGAAAACTGGACATTACCAAATATTGGAACAATAAAAAAACATTGACTTGAGTGTCTGATATTTGAGCAGATGATTACTATCCTGAATGCAATTTATACAGAGTTCCTAAATGTCAAAGCAGTAAAAATTATATTATGCAGACAGTGTGCAGTGATTCATCTCTTAACTTTTAACCGTTAGATTGCCAGAGGGTAAGCAAAGCAATCCGTTGCTCACCGTTTGGCACTCCAAGCGTTAAGCATTGAAAACCTGAATGACATGTTAGGATTTTAATTCATTTGAATTCATCGCAATAGATGTGACTCTAGCGATTAACCCTTTGAGTGCCAGAGTGATACGCAACGCATTGCTTTGCAATGGCTCTCAAAGGGTTAGTGGCTGTACACTGTCATATAGAGAGATAAAGATATAATTTTATATATATATATATATATATATAATATTGTTTTCAGGTTTGAGTGCTAATAAAATGTGGAACATCAAAGGGTTAACTTATTAAAAAGAAAATAAAAACACTGCCTCCGTTACTTCCTAAACTGAATACAGTAAGCAAGATTATGATCCATATTGAAAAAAATGGAAAGTAAACCGAAAATGACATATTTACTTTTTTTTTTTTTTTTTTTGCCGAGAAATAAATTCTATAGTTTTTCTGACAGGTTGATATACTGAGGAGAATTGGCGCAAGTCTGGAGGAAAACCGGCCTTCCCCCCAAAAAAAATATAATCCCCAAATTCTTATTTTCTTTCATTGCAATATGTTGGAGATTTCTCTGGCATTTAAAGGGTTAAAAATATCATTAAAATCAACCCCCAGGACATACAAGAGAAATCTCAGTGTATTCTTCCTGGTAAACCATTTATCTAAATAAAAATAAATAAAATTAATAAAATATTTGTCGCCGGCGGTTCGGAATTGCTCCACTGTCTGAACAGTACAATAAGCCCTCTTGGAATATTTCAGGAGTCATCCAGATCAGCAGCTGGTCAGATAGAGAGATATTCTCATTGGAATACAAAGTTTATTTCCGTTAACCCTCTATGTACCAGAGCGGTGAGCAACGCATTGCTCTGCAATGCCTTGATCCCCGCTCTGGTACGTAAAGGATGAATAAAACACGAGAGCCTTACCTGGAATGAATGCAGGTCTAGATGCCTTGTTCATTTTTTCATCATTTCAGTTCAACACAGTGACAGTTCAGCCTCTCACAGTTACCAAATCAGCTCTGCAAAGCATCAGTGCAGCTCAAAGCCTTCCCCATCAACATTTAGACACACCTCTGCCGATGTCATCTGTGTAGTCCTTCAGAAAAAAGGAATCTGACCCTATCCTGGGAAAATATAGGCTAATTTAGTTTTCTAGCCATGCATGAAAATTCAGCCTAATAATATTCACATTAAATTGCAGGAATAAGGAAATCGGATGCACTTTGCACAAAACAGATTCGGAGGGACTGATGATCGGCTTGATTGTGCGACCTCTTATCAACGTTTGATTGACGGTGTGATGTCATTTGGAATGTTTTTTTTTTTTTGGATACTAACGCACTTAGGGTCTTTGGCTACACATCTTTAAATTCAAAGGAAATCAGCCCATATTTATAAATGCAAACTGCACTTATTCTGGAATAAACCTACTGCACTATAGGGGACAAATAACATTCCTAAGCTCTCCTGTACTTGAATCATACCTCCCTAGTGTCCTTCTTTATAAGATATTAGGGATTCCTGCCTCCCTAGTGTACCTCTTTAGGAGATATTAGGTCTCGCTACCTCCCAAGTGTCCCTCTTTAGGAGATATTTGGGCTCTGTACCTCCCAAGTGCCCCTCTTTAGGAGATATTTGGGCTCTGTACCTCCCAAGTGTCCCTCTTTAGGAGATATTAGGGCTCTGTACCTCCCAAGTGTCCCTCTTTAGGAGATATTAGGGCTCTGTACCTCCCAAGTGCCCCTCTTTAGGAGATATTTGGGCTCTGTACCTCCCAAGTGCCCCTCTTTAGGAGATATTTGGGCTCTGTACCTCCCAAGTGCCCCTCTTTAGGAGATATTTGGGCTCTGTACCTCCCAAGTGCCCCTCTTTAGGAGATATTAGGGGTCTGTACCTCCCAAGTGTCCCTCTTTAGGAGATATTAGGGCTCTGTACCTCCCAAGTGTCCTTCTTTAGGAGATACTAGCAGTGTGGGACGGCGTTGCGCGTCTGTTGAGCCAAAGATATAAACATAGACACACACATATCCTACATACATAGACAGGGCCAGATTTACATCTCAGGAGCCTGTAGGCACAGAAATCTAAAGCCCCACCCCATTTGCCATCTCCACTGGACACCTCCACAATGCTCCAAATCTCCACATTACCCCCCATATCCATATTGCCCTCACATTGCCCCCCATCAGCTCCAACTTGCCCCCATCAACTCCAACTTGCCCTGATGTCATCTCCCAGTGTTCTGCATTACTAAAGAGTCACAGAGGGAGCAACAGCAGGATCTCACCAAGCGGCAGGCAGGCAGCTGGTAGGGTGAATGAAAATATTTTAAAAAATAAAATAAAAAAAATAATTGATTCCAATGACAGGCGTCCCTCTGTGGTGTGCGCCTGTAGGCAGATGCCTACTCTGCCTTATGGCAAATCCGGCCCTGTATATAGACATGCAGAGATACATACATTCATACATAGATACATACATTCATACATACACCCACATATATAGAGACACACGGCCACATACATGCATACACATGTAGATATTATTATGCACAGACATGCGCAGACAGGTAAATACATAGACACACACAAACACACACAGCAATTACACACATATACGTACAATGGAGGGCTGATATGAATGAGGAGGGTGGGAGGAGAGAAAGGAGAATGGAAGCATAAGGTCTTTAACCCTTTGAGTGGCAGAGGGGTAGTGAAGGCATTGCATAGGAAAGTGTTGCATAATCCTCTACCAGTCAAACGGTGTCGGCTGCTGTCCCAGTCTGTACCTGCACTTCTGAAGTCCAGTACAAGAGTGAAAGGGTTAATGTGAGACTCACGGAGGTGCAGCATGAAAATTTGGTAGAGCATACTTTGGAACTCTAACACTCTGTGTCCTTTTGTCGGAAGACTGTCCCTCCCCCTTTGTGTTTCACATATTTTACATGTTAGACAGTGACACTTATAGCCTTAACCCTTTGATAGCCTCAGAAATATTATAGATTTATTGCAATGCAATGCACTGGAGACCTAGCCTGCATTCAAGGGGTTACAAGTAGGGGTGAGCAAAACTTGTTGCCTTGTTCCTACGGGAAATTTTGCGAAAACCACGTTGTTATCCACTTTTTCGTTGACAATCTGCTTTAAAACTAACTGTTAAAATGTTCGCATTTTTCACCCATTGGCCAATATTTTTCGCCATTTTTTCAATGGCTAGAAAGTTTCCGCCCGTTGATTTACATGGTTTTCGCACTTCCGCTATATAAACGTGACGTTTTCGCTGAAAGCAGACACAATAGAAGCAGATATAGAGTGAGATAGACGTGCTGTGCTGTTTTCTTGTGATATTTAGCAAAAATTGAGGCAGGAGAGGTTCATAGTGACTCCTATCACCATGAGCAGCAAAAAGAGGAACTGGAAGGACCCTTATTATGTGTCCACTGAGTCTGAGGAGGAAGTGACTAGCAGTACTGAACCAATGTTGTCCAGTCCCCCTAAATCACCCCAAGGGATCTTGGGGAATTTAATTGGAAGGAAGGGAGAAAAGGGAATGGGAAGGAAGGGAGAAAAGGGAATGGGAAGGAAGGGAGAAAAGGATAGTGAGAGAAGGACAGGTCAGCTTCCTGTACCTGCTGCAAGACGTGCTGCCCCTGCTGCCAGTGCCACCATTTCTGATCCTGCAGCCTCTAGTGTTGTACCTGCTGCTAGTACTGAACCTGTTGCTAGTGCTGAACCTTCTGCTAGTACTGAACCTACTGGCAGTACTGAACCTGCTGCCACCAATACGTTGCCTGCTGCTAGTGTTTCTTGTAGTACACGGGGGGAGGAGAAAATGATGCCAAGTGTGACATTAGGGGACCCCCTGTCACATTGCTCGTCACCTCCTCCAAGCAGCAGTGAGATGTCTGGAATAGAGCAGCAGCACGTAGGGACTAGTGGTGGTGGTGGTGTTGGAGAAGCTGGGGTGGAAGAGACATTGATGGCCTTTTTATCAGAAAGTGACAAGGAATGGGAGACAGAGATGAGGATGGGCATCACCACCACCACTAGCAGTGAGATTTTGGAATTTGCAGAAATTACAACTGCTTTAATTTCTGCTGATGCTGACATGAAAGGGCAGCAGGATGCTGAGGAGCAGGCTAGTGTGCCACAGACCACCGTGGACACAGTGGGAATGGGGTCAACAAGTGATGCGGGACTAGGACAGGTTCCACTTGCCAGCAGTAGCAATACTCCTCCTGATCCTAGTTGCAGTGCTGACTCTGAGGAAGTAGCAACAACAGCAGCAACATTATCCGCTGCCACAGAAAGTGAAGGGGAATGTGGAGGACAAGAAGAAAGAGGCCATTCTTCTCCACCTGTTCCCTATCTCTCCCCCCAGAAGTCATGGATGTGGGACTATTATTCTCTTCCAGCAGGCACAGTGCAGTCATCATCAACAACGGTACAGTGCAAAATCTGTGACAAGTTAGTGAGAAGGGAAAAGGAGGGAACACACCTTGGTACAACCTCCCTGATATCACACATGAAACACAGACACCATGATATTTACTCCAAATATGTTAAAGCCAAACACCCGTTACAGAAATCTAGCGCCGCTGTTACTGTGCCCCCTGACTCTTCAGAAAGGTGGAGATCAAAAAGGAGGAAGAATAAAGAAACCCAGACAGACACTGGAAGTTCCATGAAGAGCGAAACAACTAACTCGCCATCAACATCACCTTCTTCCTCTAGGGTAACAACTACATCTCATGCCAATCCACCTCGTTCATAGTTACTTCCCCCGCCAAATCATAGCCATTCTGTTAATGTTAGGATATGGCAGTTCATCTCTACCCATTACACACTGTGTGGTGCACTGACCACATATGCCAGTGTGGTGGAGGAGAATCGATACCAGGTCATCAGGTGGTATCTGAGGAGACTCCATCCTGCAGAATATGCTAAGATGGTAGCCAGGAGGGTTCATCATTACTATTAAACTGTCAGCAAGTTGTCATGTGTCCTTAGCGGGGTCTGGACAAGGGGTACAGTTACAGCGGCAGTACTTGGTTTTGGGTGTCATGGTGTTTGGATACAGTTGTGCCCGCAGATGTTATTTACCATACACATACTTTGCACGTTGCAGATGCTGATGAGACCCGCTGTTCCTGTTCTCAAGGAAAAAATATATATTCTAATAACAACACACCCATGATGATTTTGGAGGAGGGGGAGGTGGAGAAGATTTAATGGTCAACTTCTTCTTTTCTTCACAAATACTGGGGCCTACTTATTCTGCTGCTACTGCCTCAGGCTCATCACTGGAGCCAGTCGTGGCAAGTGGAACCTTCATCATCCATCTTCCATGTTACTGCTATTGTTGATCCCATTCCCTTTCAGCTGCCTAATCATCCTGCTGCTTAAACAACTCAGCAGCAGCAGTACGAACAGCAGTTGCAACTCAGGACTCAAGAGGACATTTGACAGGGGCTACTGGCCAATATGACCAGCTGACATTAGGCCAGTAGGGCATTTTTATTTTTTTATCAGGGCTTGTGTTTAAAAAAATAAATAAATAAATAAATCATAAATAAAAATTAGTCCTACAAAAAAAATAAACAATTTTTGGAAGGTTTGTTTCTTACAGGCTACGTCCTACAAATCAATGTTTCCTTAGGGTTTGTGCCAAACAAGCTTAAGTCCTACAAATCAATGTTTCTTCAGGGCTTTGGCCTCTAATAAGTCTAAGTCCTACAAAGGCCTCTAACAACAAATCAAACAAATCATCCTCTACAAAATAGTCTATCAAGTCAAGTATCAGTCCACCCCAGTGGCAACTTATGTCAGGGGGTTCCTGCCACTTTAAATACAATGTTTTTTTTATTTTATTGATTTATTTTTTTTAAACTGTCCCCACCAATAGCAGTCAAGAATCCCCCCCAAAACAAATTCCCTGTTCAAATGATTAATTCATTCACCAACGCAGGCACCCTACTCAGACCCCTTTATACCATGTCTTATGGTTTTTATTTTATTTTATTTAGGGTTTCTTTTTTATTAAGTGCCCCCCAATCCCAGTAAACAACCCCCAAAAAATTTCCTGTTCAACTGATTCTTTCTCCACACCCCACCAACACAGGCACCCTCATGCCCCTTTTACACAGTGCCTTTGGGAAATAAAATATTATTTGTAATGTGTTGTGTGTTCCCCTTGATTTCAATGGGCGAAAAAAGCAGAAGATTGGCACCTTTTGCGGGAATTTTTTCGAAAGGCGGAATGTTTCGCCCATCCCTAGTTACAAGCCCACTTTTATTGAACAGGAATGTTTATACCATATAGTGCAGGTGGTTTACTCCAGAATAACTCCAGTTGTATAAATATGGACCATACTTTCCAGTGTAAACGGAAGAGGTTAAAGAGACAGAATGATTTTAGGGTTGTTTAGATATAAGGGTAGGAATGTATGGAATCGGTGGAGAAGCTAATTTCCTGCGCTAAGGCATTAGCCTTCTCTGCACGTCGGGGTGTTTGCTGGTGTGGGGGCAATTGATTGACGTATAGCAGCTATTGGTGACTACATCTCCAGTTATCCTCAACCAACCGCACAGGGAACTAGTGTAACGTTCTGCCTGTTTACACTGCTCTTTGTTAGTACATGGCATTAACCTTTTGAGTGCCAGAGCCCTATGCACTCAAAGGGTTAAACAAGGCACAGATAACGGGACACACTAAAATACCTGTACACTTCCCCACTGCTTCCCAATGGTAGTGATGTATTTAGACTTTCTGCTACATTAGGCCTATCTGCGTGTATGCACCCGCTTCTATGTACCACACTTCTTCCACGGATACACAGATGATTAACCCCTTCAGTGCTGCACGTCTCCAGTGCTTTGCTCTGGAGACATCCCTAGCATCCTTTGAGTTAAGAAGTTCATCACATAGTGTTAGTAATAGCAAGTACTTTAAAATCCCTGAAACCCACTCACCAGCACACCCCCATTTATGGACAGATCGATATGAGATAGATCAGCCCTGTGGAATAAGTTGCCATTATAAAAAAAGGATAATAACAATATGAGATAGAACTAAAAACAAACAGGAGGTGCTCCTAGTGCAATAACGTCTTGATAAATATTTGATTCACCATCAATGGAAACATACTCACAAAATAGTATGCTCAACTTAACACCTATGTGTCAGCTGAGGAAAACACTTTGGGGGTGTTCGTACTGTCCCCACAACCGTATCAATTGGCCAGGCAGCTCCTCGATACAACTCGCCAGAGAAGAAAACGTGCAGAAAAAAAGACAAAAGAGGATGCCCGATAGTGTCTGTTACCCCTAACACAGAGATCAAAATGATAACCAAAGTGATACTCACAAACGTCGTGGTTGTGAAGGGGCATAGGGCCAAGCACAACAAATAGAGCTTACAGAGAAAATTGTCCTGTCTCTGTTCAGGCGACCTTGGTATCAGATGAAGGGGTCCACAACATGCCGCTCGTTAGTTTTCTGTATAATTTTAATTTAGCAAAAGATTTAACAAAATAATATAAAATGATTTTGAATATCAACATTTAAAACAATAAAGTAAAGGCTAGCTAAATATGGATTAGGGGTCTATACCTCCCAAATGTCCCTCTTCAGGCAATATTAGGGGTCCATTCCTCCCAAATGTCAGTCTTTAGGAGATATTAGGGGTCCACACCTCCCAAGTGTCCCTCTTTAGAAGATATTAGGGGTTCACACCTCCCAAGTGTCCCTCTTTAGGAGATATTAGGGGTCCATACCTCCCAAGTGTCCCTCTTTAGGAGATATTAGGGGTTCATACCTCACAATTATCCGTCTTTAGGAGATATTAGGGGTCCATACCTCACAAGTGTCCCTCTTTAGGAGATATTAGGGGTCCATACCTCACAAGTGCCCCTCTTTAGAAGATGTTAGGGGTCCATACCTACTAAGTCTCTCTCTTTAGAAGATAACATGTGTCTGTACCTCCCAAGTGTCCCTGTTTATAGGAGCTATTAGGGCTACATTATGTACCACCCAAGTGTCCCTCTTTAGGAGATATTAGGGCTACGTTTTGTACCACCCAAGTGTCCCTCTTTAGGAGATATCAGGGGTCCATACCTCCCAAGTGTCCCTCTTTAGGAGGGACAGTCCCTTTTTAAGACCCAAATCCCCCTGTCCCTCTTTCCCATCCTGATGTCCCTGTGTTTAGGAGATCAGACTGTGTGGTGTGTATATAAGTGTATCACCCTGGTGTCCCTGCGTTTAGGAGATCAGACTGTGTGGTGTGTATATAAGTGTATCACCCTGGTGTCCCTGCGTTTAGGAGATCAGACTGTGTGGTGTGTATATAAGTGTATCATCCTGGTGTCCCTGCGTTTAGGAGATCAGACTGTGTGGTGTGTATAGAAGTGTATCACCCTGGTGTCCCTGTGTTTAGGAGATCAGACTGTGTGGTGTGTATAGAAGTGTATCACCCTGGTGTCCCTGTGTTTAGGAGATCAGACTGTGTGGTGTGTATAGAAGTATATCACCCTGGTGTCCCTGTGTTTAGGAGATCAGACTGTGTGGTGTGTATAGAAGTGTATCACCCTGGTGTCCCTGTGTGTAGGAGATCAGACTGTGTGGTGTGTATATAAGTGTATCACCCTGGTGTCCCTGTGTTTAGGAGATCAGTCTGTGCGGTGTGTATAGAAGTGTATCACCCTGGTGTCCCTGTGTTTAGGATATCAGACTGTGTGGTGTGTATATAAGTGTATCACCCTGGTGTCCCTGTGTTTAGGAGATCAGACTGTGTAGTGTGTATATAAGTGTATCACCCTGGTGTCCATGTGTTTAGGAGATCAGACTGTGTGGTGTGTATAGAAGTGTATCACCCTGGTGTCCCTGTGTGTAGGAAATCAGACTGTGTAGTGTGTATATAAGTGTATCACCCCGGTGTCCCTGTGTGTAGGAGATCAGACTGTGTAGTGTGTATATAAGTGTATCACCCTGGTGTCCATGTGTTTAGGAGATCAGACTGTGTGGTATGTATATAAGTGTATCACCCTGGTGTCCCTGTGTTTAGGAGATCAGACTGTGTGGTGTGTATATAAGCGTATCACCCTGGTGTCCTTGTGTTTAGGAGATCAGACTGTGTGGTGTGTATAGAAGTGTATCACCCTGGTGTCCCTGTGTGTAGGAGATCAGACTGTGTGGTGTGTATATAATTGTATCACTCTGGTGCCCCTGTGTTTAGGAGATCAGACTGTGTGGTATGTATATAAGTGTATCACCCTGGTGTCCCTGTGTTTAGGAGATCAGACTATGTGGTGTGTATATAAGTGTATCACCCTGGTGTCCTTGTGTTTAGGAGATCAGACTGTGTGGTGTGTATAGAAGTGTATCACCCTGGTGTCCCTGTGTGTAGGAGATCAGACTGTGTGGTGTGTATATAATTGTATCACTCTGGTGCCCCTGTGTTTAGGAGATCAGACTGTGTGGTATGTATATAAGTGTATCACCCTGGTGTCCCTGTGTTTAGGAGATCAGACTGTGTGGTGTGTATATAAGTGTATCACCCTGGTGTCCCTGTGTTTAGGAGATCAGACTATGTGGTGTGTATATAAGTGTATCACCCTGGTGTCCTTGTGTTTAGGAGATCAGACTGTGTGGTGTGTATAGAAGTGTATCACCCTGGTGTCCCTGTGTGTAGGAAATCAGACTGTGTAGTGTGTATATAAGTGTATCACCCTGGTGTCCTTGTGTTTAGGAGATCAGACTGTGTGGTGTGTATAGAAGTGTATCACCCTGGTGTCCCTGTGTGTAGGAAATCAGACTGTGTAGTGTGTATATAAGTGTATCACCCCGGTGTCCCTGTGTGTAGGAGATCAGACTGTGTAGTGTGTATATAAGTGTATCACCCTGGTGTCCCTGTGTTTAGGAGATCAGACTGTGTGGTATGTATATAAGTGTATCACCCTGGTGTCCCTGTGTTTAGGAGATCAGACTGTGTGGTGTGTATATAAGCGTATTACCTTGGTGTCCATGTGTTTAGGAGATCAGACTATGTGGTGTGTATATAAGTGTATCACCCTGGTGTCCTTGTGTTTAGGAGACCAGACTGTGTGGTGTGTATATAAGTGTATCACCCTGGTGTCCCTGTGTGTAGGAGATCCGACTGTGTGGTGTGTATAGAAGTGTATCACTCTGGTGTCCCTGTGTTTAGGAGATCAGACTGTGTGGTGTGTATATAAGTGTATCACCCTGATGTCCCTGTGTTTAGGAGATCACACTGTGTGGTGTGTATATAAGTGTATCACCCTGGTGTCCCTGTGTTTAGGATATCACACTGTGTAGTGTGTATATAAGTGTATCACCCTGGTGTCCATGTGTTTAGGAGATCAGATTGTGTGGTGTGTTTATAAGTGTATCACCCTGGTGTCCCTGTGTTTAGGATATCACACTGTGTAGTGTGTATATAAGTGTATCACCCTGGTGTCCATGTGTTTAGGAGATCAGATTGTGTGGTGTGTTTATAAGCGTATCACATTACTCCACAGCAATGAAACTCACATTAAAACATCAGTATATGTGTTTATAAGTTAGTCTGTGTAAATAAAATTCTCTGGTCTTGGTCTAAACAATGGGCATCCAAGTGTGGCCCACTGGCCAAATGGGGCCCATCTGATCACAGAGTTTGGCCCCCTTGAGATTTTTAAAAAACTTTTTTTCTACATAATGAATTAGCACACATGAATTAATAGCCAGTTAGACACGTTTGCCATTTCCGTCTGTTTTATATCAGTATTGTCACTGACTTGATCAATAAATAAATCCATATTTTGGATTAGCTGATGGTCTATAATTCATCATTGTTATTAATGCAAAAAAAAATAAATAAATAAAAATCCAGCTCTCATGCTTATGGCTTACTAATCATGTGGCCCATTACTAAAAACACGTGGATGCCCCTGCACTAAACTGTTTATTGTAACACGAAGAGGTGTCAATGGATCTCACAAATGATCTATCCACCAGCCATGCTAGTGGCAATCCCACCAAAAACAACAGTGTCCCTCTTTGGCAATTTGAAATGTTTGGAGGGGAGCATCACCCAAGTGATGAACTATTTTAGTATCTCTCCTCAGTGCAGAATTAACCCATTAACATTTCTGTCCCGTAAGGACCACTTTGATCTTTGCCGACGCGCCGGTACACGTGACCTGTTGCGTGTATCGGTGCACTGCTTTGTGGCCTGAAAGAAATCGCTCCAGTTTTGGAGCGGTCAATTTTAGGCCCTATTTTTACTTATAGTGCTCCCGGTGGAGCTCTGTAAGTAAAAAGTACATGACGTACTATGACAGTCATCGGTCCTTAAGTATTTAAGGACCATGATGGTCATAGTACGTCATGTAGTCCTTAAGGGGTTAAATTACATCATCTCCCATTGCAGAATTATATTAGTACATCCTTATTAGTGTATGATTAAATTAGTACATCCTTATTGCAGAATTACATTAGTATATCCTTTTTAGTGCTGAATTATATTAGTGTGCCCTACTAGTGCAGAATTATTTAAGTACATCATTCTTAGTGCAGATTTGTATTCGTACATTTCATATTAATGTGTCCCTCTTAGTGCAGAACTATATTTGTACATCTTTCATAGTGCTGAATTATATTAGTGCATCTCTCCTAGTGCAGAATTACATTTGTATATCCCCCAGTGCATAATTATATTAGTGTATCCCTCCTAGTGCAGAATTATATTAGTGAATCCCTCCTAGTGCAAAATTATATTCGTGCTTCCCCTCCCTGCAGAACTATATTAATGCATCACTCCTAGTACAGAACTGTTTTAGTGCATCCCTCCCCAGTACAGAATTGTATTAGTGCACATCCACTCCGTGAAGAATGATATTATTACACATCAACCTAGTGCAGAATTACATTAATATATCCTCCAGTGCAGAATTATATTAGTTAATCCCCCAGTGCAGAAATATATTAGTGCATCCTTCTATTGCAGAATTATTAGTATTTCCCCCAGTGCAGAAATATATTAGTGCATCCTTCTATTGCAGAATTATATTAGTATTTCCCCCAGTGCAGAATTATATTAGTGCATAATTCTAGTGCAGAATTATATTAGTATATCCCCCAGTTCAGAATTATATTAGTGCACACTTCTAGTGCAGAATTATATTAGTATTTCCCCCAGTGCAGAATTATATTAGTGCATCCTTCTAGTGCAGAATTATATTAGTATATCCCCCAGTGCAGAATTATATTAGTGCATACTTCTAGTGCACAATTATATTAGTATATCCCCAGTGCAGAATTATATTATTGCATACTTCTAGTGCAGAATTATATTAGTATATCCCCAGTGCAGAATTATATTAGTGCATACTTCTAGTGCAGAATTATATTAGTATAACCCCAGTGCAGAATTATATTAGTGCATACTTCTAGTGCAGAATTATATTAGTATATCCCCAGTACAGAATTATATTTGTGCATCCTTCTAGTGCAGAATATTAGTACATTCCCCAGTGCAGAATTATATCAGTACATATTTCTAGTGCAGAATTATATTAGTACCTCCCCCAGTGCAGAATTATATTACTGCATACTTTTTGTGCAGAATTATATTAGTACAACCCCCAGTGCATAATTATATTACTGCATCCTTCTAGTGCAGAATTATATTAGTACCTCCCCCACTGCAGAATTATATTACTGCATACATTTTGTGCAGAATTATATTAGTATATCCCCAGTGCAGAATTATATTAGGGCATACTTCTAGTGCAGAACGATATAAGTACTTCCCCCAGTGCAGAATTATATTAGTATTTCCTCCAGTGCAGAATTATATTAGTGCATACTTATATTAGTATTTCCTCCAGTGCAGCATTATATTTGTGCATACTTCTAGTGCAGAAATATATTAGTACTTACCCAGTGCAGAATTATATTAGTGCATCTTTCTAGTGCAGAATTATATTAGTATTTCCTCAAGTGCAGAATTATATTAGTATATCCTCAAATGTAGAATTATACTAATGCATCTTTCTAGTGGAGAATAATATTAACACATTTCCCCTAATCCAGAATTATATTTGTATTTACCCCCTAGCATGTCTAAAATCAGATTGTGACTGTAAATTCTAACCTTTGACATTCATCCTAAAGCCCTGCAATTACAATTCCAGATTTGACTCTTAAAGTGTTTTAATCCTTTGAGTGCCAGAGGGTGTGCAGTGCATTTGCAAAGAATGTGTTGCGTATTCCTCTGTTGTTCCAAGGTTTAAAGGATATTCTACCACCTCATAATACTAACCCACTTTCCCTAATGTGAGAATAATATATATATATATGTATGTCAACATGCTCAGAGTCTGCATATATGCCATTCACATCCCTTGGCCGGCAATGGGCAAAGTAATTCATTGTGGGGGCAGTACCCTACAATCAGGGCTGGCCCTTACATGGGTCCCGGTGGGTCCATGGACCCCAGCGGCACTCTGACAGGGGAGGCAATTTGCCTCCCCAAGGCATGCTATTTCGCTTGCTGCGTCTCCCCACTGCTCCACATGTGACACGGTCCCGGTCCAGTGTGAGGCAGTGGGGAGACTAAGTAAAAAGCAAAAGGAAGAGCCAGAAGGAGAAGACAGAGAGTGAAGGAGAAGAGAAACAGGCAAAGAGAGGGTGGAGTCAGACAAGCGGAGAAGAGAGAGCCCGGGAGAAGAGAGACAGCGAAGGAGAAAAGAAACAGGCAAGGTGGGAACAAAGAGGCACAAGGGGGGGGAGGCACAAGGAGTGAAAGGGGGGGGAGGCACAAGGGGTGAAAAGAGGGGGGAAAAAGACACAAAGGGTGAAAAGAGGGGGAAAAAGAGGGATGAGGAATGAAAAGGGGGGAAAGAGGCACAAGGGGTGAAAAGAGGGGAAAAAAGAGGCACAAGGGGTAAAAAGAGGCACAGGGAGTGAAAAGGGGGGAAAAAGAAACACAAGGAGTGAAAAGAGGTGAAAAAAGAGGCAAAGTGGTAAAAAAAGAGGCATAAGTGGGGAGAAAGAGGTATAAGGGGTGTAAAAAGGTAAGGGGGAGAAAGAGATACAACGGGTGTAAAAAGGTAAGGGTGAAAAGAGATACAAGGGGTGTAAAGAAAAAACATTATAGTTCTATGTGGTTTTAGGGGCAGGAGAGGGGTTAATATAATTAAGGATGTGATGTGTTTTGGTGGGCGTGGTTTTGGTGTGTGGCAGGGGGGCAGCCTTTCATCCTTGGACCCAGGCAGCACAATGTCTTGGGCCGGCCCTGCCTACAATGTGCTGATCAGACCATTGGGAAAGGGAGATGCTCAGGGTTCCTGCAGCAGGGAATGATTGTGCTTGAAACATTCTTCTTCCCCTTCAGTAATACACACCCCAATTTTGACCAAAACAGGGAATGGAACAGTTTATGTGAATCATGTGGGCAGCCCAAACCAGCTTTGTGCCCCGTGTACTCCCCCCCCCCCCACCTTCCTTGTCTGCATTGCCCAAGTTCCCTATATAAAAATGTCTCTGTATGTATGCAAGACTCCTCCATGGGGTTGCAGTGATCATACACTGTGGGAGATGCTATGGGTTCAACTTATGTCTGCAGCAGGGAATGTTTTGTCTGAAGCCTCTGGGGTCTTGCCCTGGATGCTTAAAGGGATAGTAATGTTTCATAATAAAATCAGCTCTAATTAATCATCATAGTATTTGGACTTTGGAGAGTGTTATTTCAATTCTGTCAGAGTTGTAGTTCAAGAGTAATTCAATGACAAAGTATCCCCCTCCCGCCCCTTTTACTGATGTAACACTGCTCAGCCAGAGCAGAAGGGAGGTGCCCAGGTAGACTGCAGAGAGGGACAATCTTCAGTTAAGACAAGGGGAAAACCTGAAAAACCTGTCAAGGGGGGCAGGGCTTTCATTGTTCTCATAGGAAGAAGATTGTCCCCTGTTGTTATTTGTCTGGTCTATGGACTGGATTCCACATCTGAGAAGAGATGGCTTACACTAGGTAAAAGGGGCGGGAGGGGAAACTTTGCTTGTGAATATCTCTCAAACCATAAAGGTTTGAAGAGATAAGACTTATATCATTCTTAATGTTTTTTTTAATGCCTACAACATAAAATAAAGATAAAACGAAGTATTACTATCCCTTTAAAGAGGAACTGTCACCAAACTTAACCCCTTACCGCCCGAGGACGTACATGCATGTTCCGAGCAGATGTCCCAGGTGGACAGAGGACGTACATGTACGTCCCGGAAGTCATTGTAAGTAATGGGAATAAAAGTTCGGCGGGCGTTAAGTGCCGGCCACGTGCGCACGCGGCTGGTCACTAAGGGGTTAAAGTGCCCCCAAATCCTGATAGAGTATAAGTCTAGTTAAACAGTCAGGACTTGCATAAATCTCCATGCTTTTCATAACACACACACAAACTACAAGGCTGCCCAAACCAACTCCTTCCATTGTGTGACCCCCCATCCACTTCCCTGCCTTCATCTCCCCATTTCCCAGGTCACAATTATATTCAGGGGAATGTCCAACACATTGATTTGCACTTACATGATTGTAGTGGTATCATCTAGTCAGTTACCAGTAAGAGAACACAAGCATCTATCTATAGAAAGAGCACCTCCCCCCCATCAAAACACAAAACCCGCAACTGTCTGACATCATGTAACTACTCTCGTGGTCAGTGTGATTTAATGGGAGATGTTCGTACAGATCTCACATCACGCCTTGGTGGATCCATGTCAATATCCTAGGAAGCAAATGCACTTTAGAATGATAGGATTCAGGTTTTGCTTTTAATCCCTTAGAGACTATAATTATCACCAACACATTGCGGATCAATAAAATCTCTATCCTTCAAGGCAAAGTGTCAACTTTTATTTTGTGTTACAATGATAGCGTTTTGCTAAAGTTCATAGTTGTAGAACTATAGATCAATATATTTGTAAATGTGCATAGATTTACTAGCACAAATGTCCCAGAGTTGCCGGGGTGGGGGGGTGTAACATACACGCCATTACTTTTCCACAGTCCACAGTGCCAGCCCTGTTTTTCCTACACGCTCTCTTTCGTTCTCTTGCCGACTCTTTCTTGCTCTCATCCTATATAATAATTCGCTAATGTATGTTTGTCAGAAGCTGTCACGCGCAGTACAGATGGCTGTGCTCGCTGCAGTCATTCTCAGTACAGACTGCCTGCACCGCGGCTGATAGCGGTGCACAGACAGTACTACAGTCTGTTATCAGCAGCGGCGTGGGCAGTCTGTACTGGGCATGACTGCACCACGGCTGTTGCTGACTGGCACTGTGGCCCGTGAACACGGGCTGTTCAACTAATCTCTTAATATTTCACTTTCTCATTATCACTATTGTTCTATTGAAGATATATTTTAAAACTAGGATACATCGGTATAATCCATTAAAGCCATTAAGATTTTCTGGCCATAGTAAGTAAAGAGTTAGTTAATAGAAGGTTTTAGTGTCCTTGTAATAAGATTACAATTAAGATTGACAGCATTGAGCCTTAGCACTACTCAAGCCACTCATGTTAACCTTTTGAGTGCCAGAGAGGTATCCAATGCATTGCGCTGCTCTTGGAACTCAAAGGGTTAACTTAAATTCAGTGTTAACTTAAATCCCATCCTGTTGCTGGGAGGGAGCACATGTGCCAGTAGTGGTGACACAGCGGCATTAGTCTCACATTAATGTCTGGTGCACACAATGGCCTCCATTGATTGGATGGTTGCCGGGATCACTGATATAATAGCCAGTGAAATGATCTGTATGACAGTCCCATAGGCCTCTATCCTGATCCTTTCTGCTGCATCTTCACACACTGAGGCTAATATATAAAAAAGGACTGGAACAATTTGGTGGCAAACCAGCTACACCATAGGGTCAAATGAAAATCACCATTGAATTAAATCTTTATTTTAACCCCTTGAATGTTGTAGATGTATAAGATGTACAAGACCCATTTAAGCCATCAGAAAAGGGGGTGAAAGTATGTGTGGTTTTATGGCTACCAGAGGGAGCTGGGAACCGTATGTGAAGTTCTATGGCTACCAGTGGGACAAGGCTGGGAATCGTATGTGAGGTTCTATGGCTACCAGTGAGACAAGACTGGAATCTGTATGTGAAGTTCTATGGCTACCAGCAGGAAAGGCTGGAATCCATATGTGAGGTTCTATGGCTACCACCAGGACATGGCAGGAATCCATATGTGTGGTTCCATGGCTACCACCAGGACAAGGATGGAATTCATATGTGAGGTTCTATGGCTACCAGAGGGACAGGGATGGAATCCATAAGTGAGGTTCTGTGGCTACCAGAGGGACAAGGCTGAAATCCACATGTGTGGTTCTATGGCTACCAGTGTGACAAGTCTGGAATCTGTATGTGAGATTCTATGGATACCAGCAGGTAAGGCTGGAATCTGTATGTAAGATTATATGGTTATCAGCAGGAAGGCTGGAATCCATATGTGAAGTTATATGGCTACCACTGGGACAAATCTGGAATGTGTATGTGAAGTTCTGTGGATACCAGTGGGACAAGGCTGTAATCCGTATGTGTGTGGTTCTATGACTAACAGCAGGACAAGGCTGGGAACTGTATGTGAGGTTCTTTGGCTACAAGTGGGACAAGTTTGGAATCTGTATGTGAGGCTCTATGGCTACCAGCAGGAAAGGCTGGACTGTGTATGTAAGATTATATGGCTACCAGCAGGAAAGGTTGGAATCCATATGTGAAGTTATATGGCTACCAGTGGAACAAGTCTGGGATTTATATGTGAAGTTCTGTGGATACCAGTGGGACAAGTCTGTAATCTGTATGTGTGGTTCTATGACTAACAGCAGGACAAGGCTGGGAATTGTATGTGAGGTTCTATGGCTACAAGTGGGACAAGTCCGGAATCTGTATGTGAGGTTCTATGGCTACCAGCAGGAAAGGCTGGAATCCATATGTGAGGTTATATGGCTACCACTGGGACAAATCTGGAATTTGTATGTGAGGTTCTGTGGATACCAGTGGGACAAGGCTGTAATCCGTATGTGTGGTTTTATTACTACCAGCAGGACAAGGATGGGAACTGTATGTGAGGTTCTATGGCTACAAGTGGGACAAGTCTGAAATCTGTATGTCAGGTTATATGGCTACCAGCAGGAAAGGCTGGAATGCATATGTGAGGTTATATGGCTACCAGTGAGACAAGTCTGGAATTCATACGTGTGGGTCTATGACTACCAGAAGGACAAGACTGGGAATTGTATGTGATGTTCTATGGCTACCAGTGGGACAACTCTGGAATCCATATGTGAGGTTCTATGGTTATCAGTGGAACAAGGCTGGGGGTCAAAATGTGAGGTCCTATGGTTACCAGTGCAGTGGGATAAGTCAGGGAGGACAGTACATGTGGTTCTGTTGCTAATAGTTCACTGGGACAAGGCTGGGGAGTCAATATGTGTAGGTCTATGGCTACCAGTATAGCAGAACTGTCATGGGCACCCAGGAATGCTCAGAACTGAGCACGGTAATATAATGCAAAATATTTATTAGAATAAATCACAGCGATAAATAAGTGGTACAAAAAGCAAAGGGTTACTAGCTGGCGACACTACTACCAGAAATAGTAGGCCTCTTGCTAGACCACAATGCGAGAGACTGGGCCGAAGCCCCTGTTAGTCTCAGCAGGATACAGGAACGCCAACTCTTGATCCGTCGACTGGAACAGGCGACCACTGTGAACACTGGCTCAGCAATCTTGAGCCGACGAACAGGAACACAAGGACTGCTGGACTGGAGAACTGACCCACGCCTGCAATCAGTCAAACCAGCAACACCACACCTTTGCAGCAACCCGGTGACCCACGGCTGCAGTCACCGCTAAGAGACCCTGTGACTCTGCCTGCAGTCACTATATCGGACCCCTGTGACTCACTCCTGCAGTCACATATAAAGACCCTGTGGTTCACGCCTTCAGCCACCACACAAGACCCTGTGACTCCCTCCTGCAGTCACTACACCAGACCCTGTGACTCTGCCTACAGTCACTATATCGAGACCCTGTGACTCACGCTTGCAGTCACCAATCAGACCCTGTCCACAACAGTGGTCTGTGTTAAGCCAATAGCACAAATTGATCACAGTAAGGGATACTCATGATCACTGGGTCATACACAGAGAGGGTTCTCGTACTTAGCTGGGTCATACACAGAGAGGGTTCTCTTACTTAGCCGGGTCATACACAGTGCGGGTTCTCATAAATAGCCAGGTCATACACAGTGCGGGTTTTTGTAGATAGCCAGGTCACACACAGAGCCCAAGTACTTCACCTAATAACAACAAAGTAAGGGCGACTGAGTCAGGACTCAGTCTGCCTTTTAAACCCCTCCACAGGAAGTAGGAGGAGCAGCTCAGAGGGAGGAAGTAGGAAGTAGGTAGGAGGAGACTACAGGAAACAAACAGATAAAACAGAGGCCTGCAGCCTGCTTGAAGCCTCGCGCCTGTAGATGCTGCTGGAAACAGGGGAAGCTGAAACTATAACAGGAACAAGGCTGAAATATCAGTATTTGTGATTCTATGGCTTTAGTGGGACCAAGCTGGGAGGTCAGAATATGTGGTTTAATGAAATCCAGTGGGACAAGGCTGGAGGTTCAGTATGTGTGGTCCTATGGCTACAGGGGAAGAAGTCTGGGTGGTCAATATTTGTGTCTCTATAACAATCAGTGGGACAAGTCTGGGTAGTCAGTAGGTATGTTGCTATGACAACTAGTGGAACAAAGGTGGTGGGTCAGTACATGTGGTTCTATGGCTACCAGAGCAGTGGGGCAAGGATAAAAGATCAGTATGTGTGGTCCTGTGGCTATGGTAGGACCAAGCTGGGAGGTCAGTATATGTGGTACTATGACATCCAGTCGGACAAGGCTGGGGGATCTCTTCAAATTATGGAAATATTGTACTTTTGGAGGAATTCCTACAGAAGGCAAATGTTGTTTCTCACACATTTCTCTTTTTAGGTGACAGTTTTCTCCCCATTTCTAGCTAATATGTGAACCTAACCTTATTCTGGATTTCTGACTGTCTTTGCTATGATCAGTGTCAACGGCCTGTTATATAATATTCTACAGTTTCTTGTTTTGTCTGCCTATTGTGTGGGAGAACAATAGCCTTCATGGCTCAGCTGTCTGCTGTTTACAAAATGTGCCAGAAGAGATCCGCTCACTGTGAGCTCACTTGTAAGAACGAGTGTGTACACTGTAATTATACCAGTGTCTCATTCTATTTTACTGAACAAAAAAATGGAAACACATAAAGCCGAACCCGTTGTCAGATAACGGCGAAAAATATTTAGGGTTTCAATAGTGAAGGAACACACTTGAGCAATTAAATCAGTTTGTTTTTTTCTCGTCTTTCAAGCACAAAATATGGAAAGTTAAAATGTAGCCAGAGCCAAGTGTGAATGGTTCTTCACTGGAAATTCAAACTGGGCAAACGGCCTTGTTCATCAATCTAGGTGCAATTCTGGACAGGGCCGGTGCAAGGATTTTTGCCACCCTAGGCAAAACCTAATTTTGCCGCCCATTTGGCTCTGCCCCTTGTGCCCCACCCCTTTATACCCTGCCCACTTATACCCCACCTCATTTCATGATTGTCCTCTCTGCCCCTGGACAGGGGATGCCTGTAAGAGATGCCCCCCACCAGCTCCAACTTGCCTCCATCAGCTCCAGCTTGCCCACACCAGCTCCATGTTGCCCCCACCAGCTCCACTATGCCCCTATCAGCTCCAGCTTGCCCCTATCAGCTCCACTATGCCCCCATCAGCTCCACTTTGCCCCCCATCAGCTCCAACTTGCCTCCATCAGCTCCACTTTGGCCCACCAGCTCCAACTTGCCCCCTATCAGCTCCACTGTGCCCCCACCAGCTCCACTATGCCCCTATCAGCTCCAAGTTGCCCCCTATCAGTTCCACTTTGCCCCCACCAGCTCCACTATGCCCATATCAGCTCCAACTTGCCCCCACCAGCTCCATTTTGACCCCCATCAGCTTTAACTTGCCTCCACCACCTCCACTTTGCCCCCTCAGCTCCACTTTGCCCCCATCAGTTCTAACTTGCCCCCTCAGCTCTAACTTGCCCCCTCAGCTCTAACTTGCCTCCTCAGCTCCACTTTGCCCCCCATCAACTCCTCTTTGCCCCCATCAGCTCCACTTTGCCACCCATAAGCTCCAACTTGCCCCCCCATCACATATCTGGAGCTCCACGTAGTCTTCGTTTCAGTAATGCAGAGCGCGCCATGAGATCATGACTCCCAGCGCGCTCTGCATTACTAAAGAGTTGAGGAAGATGAGGGAGCGCAGTAGAGACACAGGTCTCACTGCGTTGCGTTCCCGGTGCGATGCGGGCGGGCAGCGGGCGCAGCTCTTCTCCGCTCCATGCCCGCGCCCCGAGTACATGTGCGCCCTAGGCCGGCGCCTACCTCGCCTATAGGTGGCGCCGGCCCTGATTCTGGAAAAAACGACTGCACCGTGGAGTTGAAATGAAAATTCTGTAAATGTGTTTGAAACATCTCTAGCAATCAATGAGTTAAAAGCAACATTTAAAGGAACAGTCAAACTTAACAAAGAAAATGGTTGATATACATTTAACCCCGTAAAGCGGAACTACCACCTTGCCTAAACTTGCCTCTAAAGAATTACCCATCTGGTGACTAGCTGCCAGGGCCGGATTTACATAACAGGCTCCCCTAGGTAAGTCACTCTGGGCACCCTTAGCTCCACCCATGCCACACCCCACTCCTCACATGATCACTTCACCAGTCTCCTTGCACAGAATACACCTTTGGCCTACAGCAAGAAAGGACATAAAAGCTTTAGCCCCTTGCTTGCTAGAGAGATCTCGAGATCTCACTATTATCCATGGGGTTAAATAATAGCCAGTGAAGGGGTGTATAATCTACTGCATGGATACAGAGATTGCTCTGGCCCCACCCACAATTCAGAATGTGGGTGTGGTCAGCACAGCTGAGGCGCCCCTCAAAACTTGGCGCTCTAGGCAGGTGCGTAGTCTGCCTATTGGGAAATCCAGCCCTGCTAGCTGCTCAGTAGTACTAGTCACCAGAATTATTACCTCATTATAGAGAATTCCTACTGCTCCCAGGACTGACAGCCAGAAAACAGAGCAGACATCTTTGCATAGTGACGTCTTCACACCTGTGCTGTCAGTCCCAGTCTGTTGTAGGAGGCGTTGCTAGGTACCATATGGTACCGGAATGTACTGGCAGATGCATAGATCTCACTATGCAAAGATGTCTGCGCTGTTTCCTGGCTGTCAGTCCGGGAACAGTAGGAATTCTCAATAATGAGGTAATAATTCTGGTGACTAGCACTATTGAGCAGATATTCGCCATATGGGTAATTCTTTAGGGGCAAGTTTAGGCGGGGTGGTAGTTCCGCTTTAAGGTTGAGTGAGATGACAACGTATTCGTTCACAATGTGTTGCACATGTTTCTGGTCCTAAAGGGGTAAAGTATCACATTCTTACAGCCAGCATCTGTAAAAATCAGTTATTTTATGTTAAAGGGATAGTAATACTTAAGATGTAAAAAAATATATGTTGTAGGGTTTATGTCCCCCAATAAAACAAGGGTTCTCCCACTGCTGAGAGAGATTTTATTAAAAAATTATAACAGCTCAAACTTGAATTTTTCAGATGCAATATCAGAGTGGCCTGAAAATTTACAGTGGCGCTGTTGCTACACCATCGTATGGAGATTTATGGTCTACAGACCAGAGCAGTACATAGGATGGTGTAGCAACGGCGCCACTGTACGTTTTCAGGACACTGTGATATTAACCCTAAAAAATTCAAGTTGGAGCCGTTATGACTTTTTAATAAAATATCTCTCAGCAGTGGGAGTACCCTTGTTTTACTCAGGGGGCTAAACCCTACAACATATATATTTTTACATTTTAAATATTACTGTCACTTTAAAGAGGAACTTTCACGTTGTATAAAGTCCACTGCAATAATTGCACATATGGCGACTAGCTTCATAATTCTTCTAATACCTCTCAGAAGTGCCAGATTCTAAAGTAATCCTTAATTTTCCGAAACTGGTGGCCAGGTTAGTGCAGTCCACGCGCCTGCACTGTCAGTCCCTTCCGGTTACCTTGTGGCACACTGCAATGCCTCCTAGAGGAGACCGGGACTGACAGCGTAGGCGTCTCTAAGACAAGATGTCTGCGCTGATGTCTAGCTTCTGCTCTCTGAAAATTAAAGGGATAGTAATACTTAAAATATAAAAAAAATGTTGTAGGGTTTATCCCCCTGAGTAAAACAAGAGTACTCCCACTGCTGAAAGGTGTTTCATTCAAAAGTTATTAATTTTCAAAGTTGAATTTTTTAGGTACAATATCACAGTGGCCTGAAATTGTACAGTGGCGCTGTTGCTACACGATTCTATGGACAGCTCTGGTTCCGGGACCATAAATCTCCATAGGATGGTGTAGCAACAGCTCCACTGTACAATTTCAGGTCACTGTGATATTGTACCTAAAAAATTCAACTTTGAAAATTAATAACTTTTGAATGAAACACCTTTCAGCAGTGGGAGTACTCTTGTTTTACTCAGGGGGATAAACCCTACAGCATATTTTTTTTTACATTTTAAGTATTACTATCCCTTTAAGGATTTCTTTAGAATCTGCCACTTCTCAGAGGTAATTGAAATATTATGAAGCGAGTCGCCATAGGTTTAATTATTGCAGGGAGACTTTATACAAAGCGAAAGTCCCACTTTTAAAGGAGCAGTAAACTTTTTTTATGAAAAAATATATATTGCAGGGATTTTCCTACTGAGTAAAATAAGGGTACTCCCACTGCCGAGAGATTTCTATTTCCAGAGTTATTACAGTTTAAACCCATGTTTTTTTACATTAGCAGTGCCCTCTAGTGGTCAAATCCTAATTAGATTTTCCTGTTACATTCTAATGGAGAGGAAAGTCAGAAAAGTCAGAGACATACAGTTCTCCATAGAATGCGATAGAAACTGCTGAGTTACTTCCTGTCAGTTAGAACTATCAGGAAGTAAACACAATAAATTGACTTCCTGGTTATTTAAATGGCTATAAATTTTGAATAAAACATCTGACAGCAGTGGGAGTGACCTTGTTTTATTCAGCAGGAAAAGCTCTACTAAATACGTGTTTTTATAAAAATAAGTTTACTGCTCCTTTAAATCCCTAGAGTATAATGCTAAACTTACCTCTTTGTAACCCTTTAGTTTTGTTTGCAATGAGAAATAAGAGCTAAGGCAGTTAATATCCTGGGGTTTGTAGCCACCGCTGGTGTATTCAAAAGGGATGTTACCTAATCTTACCCTTTCCAGAGCCAGAGGACAGCGCTGTTACCTTATCTATTGGGTCTCTAACCCTTTGAGTGCCAGAGGGGTACGCAAAGCATTGCAGAGCGATGCATTGCGTACCCCTCTGGCACTCAAAGGGTTAACAGTCAACAAAGCGCTATCAGTTCTAGGAAACGCTGCTATGTTAATCCCTTAAGGACCATAGGGATACTCAGCGCATTGACAAGCAATGCGTGCTACACTCATCTGGTCTTTGAGGGGTTAATGGGAGTCAGAGAGCCCTGTAAAAAGGCAGCAATGGTAGCTCCCGGTTAGAGGCACATAGAGAAGGCAGATAAATAGTGGGGGTGTCTCCAGGCCACCCTAGTCACCCCAGCAATTAGAAACAAACCTGGTCAGTATTGGAACAGACCATAAGTAGGCATTATACGAAAATTAAGGAACAGGCTACAATAATTTGGCAAAACACTATATGAGCAGCAGTGCTAAACATATGCAGAGGTTCCTACTAAAACTACAGCAGATGGAACCAGCAAATCTGGATTCATCCAAGATTAGCACAAGTGGAAGAATCCCAGACATGTAAAGCACAGTGTGGTATGGTCTAATCTGCCATAATACCTGTGGGGAGATTCACTAAGCCAGTGGTTCTCAACTCCGGTCCTCAGGACCCACTAACAGGCCAGGACTTAGGGATTTCTCAGCTAGAGCACAGGTGTGGTGATCAGAGGCTCATTCACATTGATTAACTCACCTGTGTTCTAACAAGGACATCATGTGATCAGAGGCTCATTCACACTGATTAACTCACCTGTGCTCTAACAAGGAAATCATGTGATCAGAGGCTCATTCACATTGATTAACTCACCTGTGCTCTAATAAGGAAATCATCAAATCCTGGCCTGTTAGTGGGTCCTGAGGACAGGAGTTGAGAAACACTGTTATATACTATCACAGTGAGGAGGAGATGGGCAGAGAACAGTGACAGATATAATGTATACTATACACTATCACAGTGAGGAGGAGAGAGACAGAGAACAGTGACAGATATAATGTATACTATACACTATCACAGTGAGGAGGAGAGAGGCAGAGAACAGTGACAGATATAATGTATACTATACACTATCACAGTGAGGAGGAGAGAGACAGAGAACAGTGACAGATATAATGTATACTATACACTATCACAGTGAGGAGGAGAGAGGCAGAGAACAGTGACAGATATAATGTATACTATACACTATCACAGTGAGGAGGAGAGAGACAGAGAACAGTGACAGATATAATGTATACTATACACTATCACAGTGAGGAGGAGAGAGACAGAGAACAGTGACAGATATAATGTATACTATACACTATCACAGTGAGGAGGAGAAGGACAGAGAACAGTGACAGATATAATGTATACTATACACTATCACAGTGAGGAGGAGAGAGACAGAGAACAGTGACAGATATAATGTATACTATACACTATCACAGTGAGGAGGAGAGAGACAGAGAACAGTGACAGATATAATGTATACTATACACTATCACAGTGAGGAGGAGAAGGACAGAGAACAGTGACAGATATAATGTATACTATACACTATCACAGTGAGGAGGAGAGAGACAGAGAACAGTGACAGATATAATGTATACTATACACTATCACAGTGAGGAGGAGAGAGGCAGAGAACAGTGACAGATATAATGTATACTATACACTATCACAGGGAGGAGGAGAGAGGCAGAGAACAGTGACAGATATAATGTATACTATACACTATCACAGTGAGGAGAGAGGCAGAGAACAGTGACAGATATAATGTATACTATACACTATCACAGCGAGGAGGAGAGAGACAGAGAACAGTGACAGATATAATGTGTACTATACACTATCACAGTGAGGAGGAGAGAGGCAGAGAACAGCGACAGATATAATGTATACTATACACTATCACAGTGAGGAGGAGAGGGGCAGAGAACAATGACAGATACAATGTATACTATACACTATCACAGTGAGGAGGAGAGGGGCAGAGAACAATGACAGATACAATGTATACTATACACTATCACAGTGAGGAGGAGAGAGGCAGAGAACAGTGACAGATATAATGTATACTATCCACTATCACAGTGAGGAGGAGATGGGCAGAGAACAGTGACAGATATAATGTATACTATACACTATCACAGTGAGGAGGAGAGGGGCAGAGAACAGTGACAGATACAATGTATCCTATACACTATCACAGTGAGGAGGAGAGAGGCAGAGAACAGCGACAGATATAATGTATACTATACACGATCACAGTGAGGAGGAGAGGGGCAGAGAACAGTGACAGATACAATGTATCCTATACACTATCACAGTGAGGAGGAGAGAGGCAGAGAACAGTGACATATATAATGTATACTATACACTATCACAGTGAGGAGGAGAGAGGCAGAAAACAGTGACAGATATAATGTATACTATACACTATCACAGTGAGGAGGAGAGAGGCAGAGAACAGTGACAGATATAATGTATACTATATACTATCACAGTGAGGAGGAGAGGGGCAGAGAACAGTGACATATACAATGTATCCTATACACTATCACAATGAGGAAGAGAGGGGCAGAGAACAGTAACAGATATAATGTATACTATACACCATCACAGTGAGGAGGAGAGAAGCAGAGAACAGAGACAGATATAATGTATACTATACACTATCAAAGTGAGGAGAAGAGAGGCAGAGAACAGTAACAGATATAATGTATACCATACACGATCACAGTGAGGAGGAGAGGGGCAGAGAACAGTGACAGATATAATGTATACTATACACTATCACAGTGAGGAGGAGAGAGGCAGAGAACAGTGACAGATATAATGTATACTATACACTATCACAGTGAGGAGGAGAGGGGCAGAGAACAGTGACAGATATAATATATACTATACACTATCACAGTGAGGAGGAGAGGGGCAGAGAACAATGACAGATATAATGTATACTATACACTATCACAGCGAGGAGGAGAGAGGCAGAGAACAGTGACAGATATAATGTATACTATACACTATCACAGTGAGGAGGAGAGAGGCAGAGAACAGTGACAGATATAATGTATACTATACACTATTACAGTGAGGAGGAGAGAGGCAGAGAACAGTGACAGATATAATGTATACTATACACTATCACAGTGAGGAGGAGAGGGGCAGAGAACAGTGACAGATATAAAGTATACTATACACGATCACAGTGAGGAGGAGAGGGGCAGAGAACAGTGACAGATATAATGTATACTATACACCAGTGTTTCTCAACTCCTGTCCTCAGGACCCACTAACAGGCCAGGACTTAGGGATTTCTCTGCTAGAGCACAGGTGTCGTGATCAGAGGCTCATTCACATTGATTAACTCACCTGTGCTCTAACAAGGACATCATGTGATCAGAGGCTCATTCACACTGATTAACTCACCTGTGCTCTAACAAGGAAATCATGTGATCAGAGGCTCATTCACATTGATTAACTCACCTGTGCTCTAATAAGGAAATCATCAAATCCTGGCCTGTTAGTGGGTCCTGAGGACAGGAGTTGAGAAACACTGCTATATACTATCACAGTGAGGAGGAGATGGGCAGAGAACAGTGACAGATATAATGAATACTATACACTATCACAGTGAGGAGGAGAGAGACAGAGAACAGTGACAGATATAATGTATACTATACACTATCACAGTGAGGAGGAGAGAGGCAGAGAACAGTGACAGATATAATGTATACTATACACTATCACAGGGAGGAGGAGAGAGGCAGAGAACAGTGACAGATATAATGTATACTATACACTATCACAGTGAGGAGGAGAGGGGCAGAGAACAGTGACAGATACAATGTATCCTATACACTATCACAGTGAGGAGGAGAGGGGCAGAGAACAGTGACAGATACAATGTATCCTATACACTATCACAGTGAGGAGGAGAGAGGCAGAGAACAGTGACATATATAATGTATACTATACACTATCACAGTGAGGAGGAGAGAGGCAGAAAACAGTGACAGATATAATGTATACTATACACTATCACAGTGAGGAGGAGAGGGGCAGAGAACAGTGACAGATACAATGTATCCTATACACTATCACAGTGAGGAGGAGAGAGGCAGAGAACAGCGACAGATATAATGTATACTATACACGATCACAGTGAGGAGGAGAGGGGCAGAGAACAGTGACAGATACAATGTATCCTATACACTATCACAGTGAGGAGGAGAGAGGCAGAGAACAGTGACATATATAATGTATACTATACACTATCACAGTGAGGAGGAGAGAGGCAGAGAACAGTGACAGATATAATGTATACTAAATACTATCACAGTGAGGAGTAGAGGGGCAGAGAACAGTGACATATACAATGTATCCTATACACTATCACAATGAGGAAGAGAGGGGCAGAGAACAGTAACAGATATAATGTATACTATACACCATCACAGTGAGGAGGAGAGAAGCAGAGAACAGAGACAGATATAATGTATACTATACACTATCAAAGTGAGGAGAAGAGAGGCAGAGAACAGTAACAGATATAATGTATACCATACACGATCACAGTGAGGAGGAGAGGGGCAGAGAACAGTGACAGATATAATGTATACTATACACTATCACAGTGAGGAGGAGAGAGGCAGAGAACAGTGACAGATATAATGTATACTATACACTATCACAGTGAGGAGGAGAGGGGCAGAGAACAGTGACAGATATAATATATACTATACACTATCACAGTGAGGAGGAGAGGGGCAGAGAACAATGACAGATATAATGTATACTATACACTATCACAGCGAGGAGGAGAGAGGCAGAGAACAGTGACAGATATAATGTATACTATACACTATCACAGTGAGGAGGAGAGAGGCAGAGAACAGTGACAGATATAATGTATACTATACACTATTACAGTGAGGAGGAGAGAGGCAGAGAACAGTGACAGATATAATGTATACTATACACTATCACAGTGAGGAGGAGAGGGGCAGAGAACAGTGACAGATATAATGTATACTATACACGATCACAGTGAGGAGGAGAGGGGCAGAGAACAGTGACAGATATAATGTATACTATACACGATCACAGTGAGGAGGAGAGGGGCAGAGAACAGTGACAGATATAATGTATACTATACACCAGTGTTTCTCAACTCCTGTCCTCAGGACCCACTAACAGGCCAGGACTTAGGGATTTCTCTGCTAGAGCACAGGTGTCGTGATCAGAGGCTCATTCACATTGATTAACTCACCTGTGCTCTAACAAGGGAATCATCAAATCCTGGCCTGTTAGTGGGTCCTGAGGACAGGAGTTGAGAAATAGTTGATAAAGTGCAGATGACTTCTCCAGTGATATCACTTTTCCAATTCCCATGTGTTTCAATGGAGCCAATGCACTAAGATGTCTTCAACTTTGGAGATCTTAGTAAATAGGCTCCATAGAATAACATAGGGATTGGAGAAGTGATCAACTTATCTTCAATTTATCACCTCTTTATCACTCCTTAGTGAATCTCCCCCCTTGTCTCACAACGTATTTGTTTGTGAACAGTAAGGAAGAAGAGCAGTTCTGGACCAAACAGGTTAGAAGTGTGAAGATCTAAAATAGTGATAAAGATCATCTTATTTTATATACACTGAAAGCTTTCTGTACAAAGTAGAAAGTGTGGTAATTATAGGGAAAGGTTTGCACAGTAGGAATTAAATACAATTTCATGTTTACTTTAATTTGAATTTTAAACTCTTGAAAATTCTAGAGGTTAAAGGCTTTGAGTAATGACATGTTGGACAGTCTTATTCTCAATAAAATACTAAATATAGATTTTTTAGTGACAAATTAATACATTTCACAAGTTCAGTTGGGATTTTGCTTGCAAATGTCCTGTTTCTTTATAAGAATGATGCATTTGTATGTCTCACAGTCACTATTAAAGCGGAACTGTCACCAGACTTAACACCTTACCACCCGAGGACGTACATGAACGTCCCGAGCGGATGTCCCAGGTGGACAGAGGACGTACCTGTACGTCCTGGAAGTCATTGTAAGTAATGGGAAAAAAAGTTTGGCAGGCGTTAAGTGCCGGCCGCGTGCGCGCGTGGCCGGTCACTAAGGGGTTAAAGTGCCCCCAAATCCTTATTAACTTAGTGATACTCCATAATCTAGATGAAGCCTTACCAAGGATTTATACAGAGGTAGGATAATATTCCCATCCCTTGCTTCTACACCTCTTTTTATGCAGGCTAGTACTCTATTTGCTCTTGCAGCAGCTGAGTGACTCTGCACACTGCTGTGAAGTCTATTGTCTATCAGTTCTCCTAAATCTTTCTCAAATGAGGATTCCCCAAGTTGCAGTGGAGTAACAATAGGGGTCGCAGGGGTCGCACCTGCGACCGGGCCCGTCACTCCAAGGTGCCCGGCCACCCCCTGCGAACCCATCGCCACTCGCCCACAGCCCTGCCCGCGGCAGCTCAGCTGATCTCCCGGCACTCTAGTAATGCAGAGCTCTGGGAGATGACATCATCTCCCAGCGCTCTGCATAACTGAGAACCGCGTGGGAGATGGAGGTAGGAAATGTACATGGGGCAACGTGAAGATGGGGGGAGGCCGGGCCCGGGCCCGGCAGCAATTTCTGCACTAGGGCCCGGTGGCTTCTAGTTACGCCACTGCCAAGTTTCCCATTTAGTGTATAAGTAGCATACATTCGATGTCAGGATATGCCTGATTAAGCACATGGAGATCAATCATGACTGAACCACTGATTACTCACTTGTGATTAAATGGGAAATCCTGAAAACAGGAACAGTTGGTTTGTCGAAGTCGACACACAATAAAAGTACTTTTTATAAAGTCCTACGAGTGCCTGCATCAGCTATCATCATATATGATACTACTTTTATATATATATACATATATATATATATATATATATATATATATATATATATAGATAGATAGATAGATATACATTTCCATGTGCATGTGTGTGTGTGTATAAGTATCTGCAAAAGTCTTACAACCAACCCTCCATAAAAATGACAGATTAAAAGTAATTTTTCCAGATCCACCACTTATATCATACAGACAACCCCCACATTTAAGGAAAATTATTGTCAAGACCCATTTGCCACAAATCACAAAGAATGGAACATTCTGTTGTGGAGTAAAAAGATGTAAGACATTCACACATTCAATGCACAACAAAGATAAAAACACCAAATACACAGCAACACTATGAAATTAATGGTTCATTCACTTGCTCCTTTTCAAATGTAATATATCTCATAATGTGTACACAATGCCCCACAGGAGGTCACTACATTGGGGAAACAGGACAGACACGGAGGAAAAGAATGAACCTTCATCTCCACACAATAAACAGAAAAAAGATTGACACACCAGTTGGTCAGCATTTTCGCGGTCCAAATCATAGTCTACAAAATATGAAAGTCACCATACTCAAAGGAAACTTCAGAACACAAAGGGAAAGAAAAATCTGGGAATTTAAATTAATGGATCTATTTGACACATTAAAAACAGGACTAAACCTGGGGATGGGATTCATGTCTCATTATAATAGATAGAACATTTTGGTTTTTGTATAGAGATAGATCTGTTCAAGTCACGGAATAACAGGCTCTTCACACCTCTGTGTTAATGAACATTTCCTTGTTCCCAGGACTGTGATCTAACCCTGTGCATATCAATTCATATCTTTGTAGACTGTATGTTTACTAAGTTAATTTACCCCCACTGTGTACTCATATATTTTGGTTCAAATGTATGTCATACTCTGTAAATATAAATTCAGTTTTACTCTAGCTTTGTTTGTTAACCCACACCTGAAGAAGGGACCTTAGTGTCCTGAAAGTTTGCACTTGTTATGTCCTCAGTTAGCCATTAAAAGGTATCACCTTTATACCACTCTTGTGAGTTTTTTGCTACACTGAATCCTATAAGTATCTGTGAAAACCTAAAATGAAATGTTGACACAATACAATATTTATTTATTTAGTTTTAAGTCCTGAGAGTGCTCGTTCTTCTTCCTCACACCTCATGGCGTAGAAATATGTCATGTGTCACATTTGCCACCATATTATATAATTGTAGACTGTTGTGCTTTGTGATAAAATGTATCATTCTTATGGAAAGGAATCCAGACCTCAGTCAGAGGAATCCAGGCCTCAGTCAGAGGAATCTAGGCAAATCCATACCTCAGTCAGAGGAATCCAAGCCTCAGTCAGAAGAATCCAGGAAAATCCATGCCTCAGTCAGATGAATCCAGGCCTCAGTCAGAGGAATCCAGGCCTTAGTCAGAGGAAGCCAGGCCTCAGTCAGAGGAATCCAGGAAAATCCAGGCCTCAGTCAGAGGAATCCAGGCCTTAGTCAGAGGAAGCCAGGCCTCAGTTAGAGGAATCCAGGAAAATCCAGGCCTCAGTCAGAGGACGCCAGGCCTTAGTCAGAGGAAGCCAGGCCTCAGTTAGAGGAATCCAGGCAAATCCAGGCCTCAGTCAAAGGAATCCAGGCCTTAGTCAGTGGAAGCCAGGCCTCAGTCAGAGGAATCCAGGCAAATCCAGGCCTCAGTCAGAGGAATCCAGGCCTTAGTCAGAGGAAGCCAGGCCTCAGTCAGAGGAATCCAGGAAAATCCAGGCCTCAGTCAGAGGAAGCCAGGCCTTAGTCAGAGGAAGCCAGGCCTCAGTTAGAGGAATCCAGGCAAATCCAGGCCTCAGTCAAAGGAATCCAGGCCTTAGTCAGTGGAAGCCAGGCCTCAGTCAGAGGAATCCAGGCAAATCCAGGCCTCAGTCAGAGGAATCCAGGCAAATCCAGGCCTCAGTCAGAGGAATATAGGCAAATCCAGGCTTCAGTCAGAGGAATGCAGGCATCAGTCAGAGGAATATAGGCAAATCCAGGCCTCAGTCAGAGGAATCCAGGCTTCAGTCAGAGGAATATAGGCAAATCCAGGGCTCAGTCAGAGGAATCCAGGCCTTAGTCAGAGGAAGCCAGGCCTCAGTCAGAGGAATCCAGGCCTCAGTTACAGGAATTCAGCCTCAGTCAGAGGAATTCAGGTCTCAGTCAGAGGAATCCAGGCCTTTGTGACTTATATTGCACATCTTGATTTTAGAGATTAATATTCAGCTATGCGTTTAACCCTTTGAGTTGCAATGCATTGGATACCTCACTGACACTCAAAGAGTTAATTGACCATTTTGAGGCTAGATATGTCAGAGGCTTTGTATTTTTGCAGCGTTGGGGTCCTGGGTTCAAATCCCACCAAGGACAACATCTGCAATTTGTTTGTATGTTCTCACTGTGTTTGCGTGGGTTTCCTCCAGGTACTCCGGTTTCCTCCCACACTCCAAAAACATACTGGTAGGTGAATTTAGATTGTGAGCCCCAATGGGGACAGGAACCAATATGAGTGTAAAGCGCTCCGGAATCTGTGTGCGCTATATAAATAAAGGATTATTATTATTATAGTATCCAAGGGGTTAACAAATGATACATCTTGCTGTATTGATTTAATGTGTTAGGAAGACATCTCCCCATCACTAGAGATTTACTTTGAGGTTACAGATAGAGAAATGCAGTACTAAAAACAAACAGACAGACTTTAAAGTTCATTGACAAACAATCAGACTCACATCTATTTTCTGTCTTTTATTAACAGATAACATATGTACAGATGAGGTTAAACACTGTTACAGTGTTACTATGTTACTGTATTACTGTGTCTCTGTGTTACTGTGTCAGTGTGTTGCTATGTTAGTGTGTTAGTGTGTTACTGTGTTACTGTGCTCCTATGTTACTGTATCTCTGTGTTACTGTGCTCCTATGTTACTGTATCTCTGTGTTACTGTGTCAGTGTTACTGTGTTACTATGTTACTGTATTACTGTGTCACTGTGTTACTATGTCAGTGTGATACTATGTTACTGTGTTACTGTGTCACTATGTTACTATGTTACTGTATTACTGTGTCACTGTGTTACTGTGTCAGTGTGATACTATGTTACTGTGTTACTATGTTACTGTGTTACTATGTTGCTGTGTCACTATGTTACTGTGTTACTATGTTACTGTGTTGCTATGTTACTGTTTTACTTTGTTACAATGTTACTGTTTTACTATGTTACTGTGTTGCTATGTTACTATGTCACTGTGTTACTGTTTTACTATGTTACTGTTTTACTTTGTTAGTAAGTGAGTGTGCCTCTGTGTGACAGTGTGTGTATGTGAGTGAATGTTCGTTTGTGTAACAGTGTGTGTATCAGAATGTGAGTGAGTTTGCCTTTGTGTGAATGTGTGTGTTTCTATGTGAGTGAGTGTGCCTATGTGTGACAATGTATTGGTATGTGAGTGTGCCTCTGTGTGACAGTGTGTGTATATGTGTATGTGAGTGAGTGTTCCTCTGTATGACAATATGTCTCTGTATGGGAGTGAGTGTGTCTTTGTGTATCAGTATTTGAGTGGGTGTGTCTCTGTGTATATATGTATGTGGTATATCTTACCATCATGGTCAGTACAAGTCCCCAGTAGCAGTGTTCCCTCTGGCAGTGCAGGGTGTGGACCCCCAGATCACACAGCCCAGCACTTCACTGGAAGCAGAGGTGATGATTCCAACCCCAGCAGCAAGTGCGTTACATGGGGCAGGATGTGGTTGGCACCTGTCCACAGGACCTGTCATCAGAGTGTTCTTTCAGGGAATGTGAGATGTTAGGCCCTGGTTCCCCACCACTCAGCACTCCACTGGGTGCAGGATAAATGGACCTCCCTCCTCAGAGGTTGATTCATTACATGGGGCAGAATAAAGTTGGCACCAGCTCCAAATGGCAGACATTAAACCCCATGGATTCAGAAAAGGTGGCACTTATCCCCAGCACTTGTGTTCCATAATGGAATTCTGGGTTGTACCCATGGTTTCCTGCCTCTCAGCACTTCTCCAGGAACAGGGACAATGGGTTCTTCTTCTCAGCAGCAGACATCTTACCTGCTACATGATGCATTCAGCTCCTGTCTGCGGTGGAAGATGGCATCCCAGGGATATGGAGTAAGTGGTGCCAATCCTTAGCTGCAGTGTTTGTAGGACAGGGGGAGCCCATCCTAGTTCTCAAGAGATACCAGCAGTACATGTGTTCTGTATAACTCTGAATGAGCACAGATAGACCAATTAAAGTAACTGAAACACTAATTAGTCCCCCCAATGCTCCAACTGGGATATCTTGAAATCATTCACGGTTAGTAGCTCTTGAGGACTAGGATTGGCTACCCCTCTTCTAGAGATGTAAAACATGATGCTTCTGAGCGGTGACTAGCCGTAGAACAGGCCATTGTATTGTTGTTCATCCTCAGAAGCCTCTCACATTCTGTATGCTTATTTGAATACTCTTAAGGGGTCTCCCTAAGAGTGAAGGGTAATCCAGATGTGGATACCTTGCTCTCAGTGCCAAGGGAATCCAGCTGCACCCTCCTGATGAGGCCCAACAAGGCTGAAACATACGTCGGGGTTAGATGGTGTTCCATGCAGGAGATACTTGCCCAGCATTTTGGAACTGGACCGCCCTTTTGGGTGAGATTAGTCTAATATGTATGTGGAAATTTCTCAGCTGTAATGGCACTAGAGAGCTAAAACGTGATGCTTCTGAGTGGTGACTACCCGGAGAACAGGCCATTGTGCTGTTGTTTGTCCTCAGAAGCCTCTCACATTTTGTATGTTTATTTGAATACTCTTAGGGGGTCTCCCTAAGAGTGAAGGGTAATCCAGATGTGGACCCCTTGCTCTCAGTGCCAAGGGAATCCAGCTGCACCCTCCTGACGAGGACCAACAAGACCGAAACATACGTCGGGGGTTAGCTGGTGTTTCCGTGCAGGAGAGACTTGCCTGTCATTTTGGAACTGAACTTCCCTTTTGGGCTGGATCATTCTAATATGTATGTGGAAATTTCTTTGCTGTAATGGCACTAGAGAGCTTAAACACGATACTTCTGAGCGGTGACTAGCCGTAGGACAGGCCATTATGCTGTTTGTTCGTCCTCAGAAACTTCTCATAGTTTGTATGCTTGCCCCTGTTGTAGGGCAATGTAGGGCAGTAGTCCCCAATCCCTCACAGCCCATCACTCCATTGTTGGTCCTTTGGCTGTTAGTAAATCTACTTCACCCCCTGAAGAAAGAGATGTAAAAGAAAGACAGCACTTCTTATATTGAGATCAGTCATCAGCCATGTGATTGTCGATATTAATTAATAATGTGATTGTGTACTCAGTGAAATTAAACAATACTATACCACACCCATGTAAAAGGGACCATAAAAAGGGAGCGGTAAATCTGACTAAATCTGTACATTATCATTATCTCCTACATTGTCAGCCCCATTTTCATCTTTACTATCCTCATCTTCATCTTCATCATCAAAATGAGTCATAATTTCACTGAGGGTACTTTTATTAAAAAATGGTTATGGTAGATGGGTCAAAGGCTACAAATTTGTACATATATTTTAAAATTACACATTCCCCTGGTAACCAGTTTCTCAGTTTCTCTCTCTCTCTCCAGCTGCATGATCTTGATGGAAGCGATTAGCGCAGACATTATCCGCTCCCTTCACCAAACAAACAAACATCGTTCTCTTCTTGAATGCAAGTAAATGACAAGTGATTGCTCTACAGCTGATGTGCTTATAACAGGTCCAACCTCTGTATCCATGAGAGGGATAATATCTGAAATATCCCAGCAAATAAAATACCACATTTTATCTTCAGAATAACCTGGATATGATCATAAAATATGTTCAACACATGGAAGGTCAGTAAATTCTGATTTATAAGTTATTTGAAAGCCAGAGAGATTTCCAGTGCATTATTCTGCAAAGCATTGGAGACGTGTGCAGTGTACAAGGAGTTAATTAGGGTTCTACATAGTAACATAGTAATTTTGATTGAAAAAAGACTTGCGTCTATCTAGTTCAACCCTTTTCCTATTCCTGTTTACCATCGTTGATCCAAATAAGGCAAAAAAGACCCCTCAATACAGCAATTTCAAATTCTATCCTGAATGGGGGGAAAAAGTCCTTATTGATTCCAAATGGCAATCGGATTTCTCCTTGGATCAACAAGACCTAACTAAATATTAATCCCAATACTAATGTACATAGCCCTCTAACTAAGTATTATCCCAATACTAATGTACATAGCCCTCTAACTAAGTATTATCCCAATACTAATGGACATAGCCCTCTAACTAAATATTATCCCAATACTAACGTACATAGCCCTCTAAGTATTATCCCAATACTAACATACGTAGCCCTCTAAGTATTATCCCAATACTAACGTACATAGCCATCTAAGTATTATCCCAATACTAACATACATAGCCCTCTAAGTATTATCCCAATACTAACGTACATAGCCCTCTAAGTATTATCCCAATACTAACATACATAGCCCTCTAAGTATTATCCCAATACTAACGTACATAGCCCTCTAAGTATTATCCCAATACTAACATACATAGCCCTCTAAGTATTATCCCAATACTAACATACATAGCCCTCTAAGTATTATCCCAATACTAACATACATAGCCCTCTAAGTATTATCCCAGTACTAACATACATAGCCCTCTATGTTCTGCTCTTTTAAATAAGTATCCAGGCCCTTTTTAAAGGCCTCTAATGTATTTGATAGCACCACCTCCTCAGGCAGTGAATTCCATACCTTTATTGTCCTTACCGTAAAGAATCCCTTCCGCTGTTATAGATGTTTTCTGTGAATATATTTGGGAAACTTTCAAAATGAGCTGACGCTGACATCTTTGAAATATTAACCCTTAAAGTTCCCCAAAATGTAGATGTTGGGTGATATGTCCCTGTTTGAGCAAACCCAGAGGCGTTCATATCAGTCCCTCAAGGAACCCTTAATATGCACCAACCTAGAAATATCACCACATGTGCATAGCTGGGTACTCTCCAGATTTGCCACAGAGACTCAAGTTTTGGCATTTAATTATAAATTCTCTGGGGCAGAGGCTAATTCTCCAGATGTGGGGAGTTCTTAATAAAACTCTGCCACCTTTTGATTCTTTCCAGTCTGTTCCTCCCACTCCCCGCCCACTTCTCCTCCTTCCCCTGCCTAGTCCTCCATTTTTGTGTGTATTTCTGAAGCTCCGCTCCCCCCTATTCGTGAGTAAGTACCGCCCCTTTACTGGTGTGAATCGCGTCATTGATATCACCCAGTGGCACCAGTGGGGGAGTCCACAAAGCAAATTCTCCGGTTATGCAAATGTGCGCAGACTGACCTGAAGAGTATTTTCCTGTCTTTCTGTACAAATTTGAGCTATCACATGTATATACATAAAATCTTTCAATATTGATCATTATTATCTTGATTTTATAACAAACTAGTTGAAGAGCCCGTTACATGGGCCACAGTGCCACTGGTAGCTGGTCGCGGGGCAGTCATGCACAGTAGAGACTGCCCATGCCACGGCTGATACAGTGCCAGCTGGTCGCGGTGCAGTCATGCTCAGTGGAGATCACCTGCACCACAGCTGATACAGAGCAGGTCGCTCCTTCGGAGCACCCCGCTCTGCATCAGCATCATCACTGGCAGTCTCTACTGTGCGTGACTGTGGCGTTACACATATTTCAGCGAATTATTATATAGGATAATGTTGGAAACATTTCTAGGGTTTAAAAACATCAAAACTAATTGAACGGTAGTTTGATTTAAAGGGATAGTTATGTTTCACAAAAACAGCAGCTCCGATTAATCTTCATAGTATATGGGCCATGGGGAGTATTATTTCAATACTGTCAGAGTTGTAGTACAAGAGTAATTGAATGATAACGTATCCCCTTTAACCCCATCTCGACAATGGACGTACATGTACATCCCGCAAAAACTGTCACTTAGTGACAGAGGACGTATATGTACGTCCAGGAAGTCATTCAGTAGAATAAAAAAAAAAAAAAAGTTTGGCAGGCATTAAGTGCCAGCCGCATGCATGCATGGCCGGTCACTAGGGGGTTAAAGGGTTAGTAATGCCCAAATTTAAGTTGGAATATGGTAGATAAAGTCCTATCTTTCACACCTTTATGGTTTGTGAGATATTTTCTGCTAAAGTTTCCCTCTCCCTGATGTCAGCTGTAAAGCTGACAGAAGGAGATCCGTGTAGGTCGACTCGAGTTGGCTCTTCAGCAGAGCCATAATAGCGATCTTTAAAAAGAACTACTTAATTGGAATGGTCTTCAAACTGTGCTTGCAAACCAGGCTCACTTTGTAAACCTTTCCATTGAAGTAATCACTATTTCTACTCTGCTGAAGGGCCGCCGGCTTGTCCCAGAACCGGGATCCCCTGCTATCATTATAGTGCTGACGTCAGGAGATGAGGAGGGAGGAGAGAGCTTTAGTGGTGAATATCTCTCAAACCATAAAGGTTTAAGAGATAGGACTTGTTTTTTAAATCGACCATATTGCATAAACTTAAAGGGATAGTAATACCTAAAATGTAAAAAAAAATATGTTCTAGGGTTTATCCCCCTGAGTAAAACAAGAGTACTCCCACTGCCGAAAGGTGTTTCATTCAAAAGTTATTAATTTTCAAAGTTGAATTTTTTAGGTGCAATATCACAGTGGCCTGAAAATGTACAGTGGCGCTATTGCTACACCATCCTATGGAGATTTATGGTCCTGAGACCAGAGCTGTCCATAGGATCGTGTAGCAACAGCGCCACTGTAAAATTTCAGGTCACTGTGATATTGCACCTAAAAAACTCAACTTTGAAAATTAATAACTTTTGAATGAAACACCTTTCAGCAGTGGGATTACCCTTGTTTTACTCAGGGGGATAAACCCTACAACATATTTTTTTTTACATTTTAGGTATTACTATCCCTTTAAATATGGGCATTACTAACCATTTAACTTACCCCATCTATAAGAAATGACAGTCTCCTCTAGTGGAAAAGAAGCCCAGAATTAACTCATGTACTGCTGTACTAGGAACACAGCAAAATAATTTGTTTTTCCCGAACGGTACATTTTTTTATACCAATTCGGTTGAAAGGAATTTAATTTACCCTGTTGCCGTTTGTTTAGTTGGCATTTTTAATTATTTATTCTGAATACAGACTAAAATAACCTCCCCCAAATGCTGCTTGAGCCTTTGCCTGAACCTGGATGAAAAAACATGAACAGGGATGGGCTTTTATATGGTCATCCCTGTTCAGATTAGTTCCCATGCTCCCATTAGATGGGATTGTGCCTAGGGCACTAAACGTGTGAGTTAGTGTTAGGTTAGTGAGGGCCAGTAAAATTGCTTGTTAGTCTTAGGGCAGTGAGGGGCATTCAGATTGTGTGAGTTAGTGTTATAGCAGTGAGGGTCAGGTAAGTGTAGTGTAATCAGTGTGAGTGATGTGTGTTTATTTGTTTGTAATTTTTTTTCTTTTGCAAACTTTTTTTTATAATATATATAACTAGTTGAAGAGCCCGTTACACAAACCATAGTGCCACTGCCAGCCGGTCGCGGGGCAGTCATGCTCAGTCATGCTCCTTCGGAGCGTCCAGCTCTGTATCAGCCGCAGTGTGGGCAGTCTCTACTGTGCATGACTGCAGCACACGCAGCAATCTCTACTGCACATGACTGCGTCCTATATAATAATTCTCTAGAATGTTTGTCAGAAGCTGTCATACGCAGCAGAGACTGCCCAAATGCATGGAATGCTGGGAGCATGGAATGCTGGGAGTTCTGTGCTGGGAGCGTTCAGTGTGGAATGCTGGGAGTTCTGTGCTGGGAGCATTCTGTGTGGAATGTTGGGAGGTCTGTGCTGGGAGCGTTCTGTGTGGAATGCTGGGAGTTCTCTGCTGGGAGCATTCTGTGTGGAATGCTGGGAGTTCTCTGCTGGGAGCATTCTGTGCGGAATGCTGGGAGTTCTGTGTTGGGTGCATTCTGTGTGGAATGCTGGGAGTTCTGTGCTGGGAGCATTCTGAGTGAAATGCTGGGAGTTCTGTGCTGGGAGCATTCTGTGTGGAATTATGGGAGTTCTGTGCTGGGAGCATTCTGAGTGAAATGCTGGGAGTTCTGTGCTGGGAGCATTCTGTGTGAAATGCTGGGAGTTCTGTGATGGGAGCATTCTGTGTGGAATGCTGGGAGTTCTGTGCTGGGAGCATTCTGTGTGGAATTATGGGAGTTCTGTGCTGGGATCATTCTGTGTGGAATGCTGGGAGTTCTGTGCTGGGAGCATTCTGAGTGAAATGCTGGGAGTTCTGTGCTGGGAGCGTTCTGTGTGGAATTATGGGAGTTCTGTGCTGGGATCATTCTGTGTGGAATGCTGGGAGTTCTGTGCTGGGAGCATTCTGTGTGGAATGCTGGGAGTTCTGTGCTGGGAGCATTCTGTGTGGAATTATGGGAGTTCTGTGCTGGGATCATTCTGTGTGGAATGCTGGGAGTTCTGTGCTGGGAGCATTCTGTGAGGAATGCTGGGAGTTCTGTGCTGGGAGCATTCTGTGCGGAATGCTGGGAGTTCTGTGCTGGAATCATTCTGTGTGGAATGCTGGGAGTTCAGTGCTGGGAGCATTCTGAGAGGAATGCTGGGAGTTCTGTGCTGGGAGCATTCTGTGCAGAATGCTGGGAGTTCTGTGCTGGGAGCATTCTGTGCAGAATGCTGGGAGTTCTGTGCTGGGAGCATTCTGTTCTTTTGGGCTGTCTCTACAGCACATGACTGCGTCGGCAACAGGATGCAGAGCAGGACCGAACTCTTAACCGGGTTAGCATCACCGGACCTTGGCCTATATACACAGGCTTTTACACTAGTATAGGATAATGTGTTGTCTCATACTCAGCAGTAGTGTGTGCTGGGTGGGATATGAACTTGGAAGAAGTGACAATGATGATGATGATGATGAATAAGGATGATTGTGTATTTTAGGTATTTTTACTTTTCCTGACTCATACTTTATAACTGATATCTCAAAGAGTTTATAAACAGTGCTGGAAGATTGAGGTTTTCCTTTCAGCTAATTTTCATGCCATATCTCTACTAGTTTGTTTGTATCAGAAGAAGGGGAGGATGCTGGAGGGGTATATTCTAGACCAGAGGTTCTCAGCCCATGCCCTCAGTGGCCACTAACAGGCCAGGACTCAGGAATTTCCCTGCTAGAACACAAGTGTGTTGATCAGAGGCTCAGTCGTATTGGTTAACTCACCTGTGCTCTTAAAAGGAAATTCTAAAATCCTGGCCTGTTAGTAGCCACTGAGGGCACGGGTTGAGAACCACTGCTATACAGTGCCAGACCATTGTAGAGAATTCTTAACCCTTTGAGTGCCAGGGGGTAAGCAATGCATTGCATACCCCTCTGGCATTGAAATGGTTAAGTTACTCTTTCTGTAAGTGAATGATTTAGAAGAAGATGAAAGTATTTTTTACACAGACTAATTTAACAGACATTTACAGATGTTTACACCTACATTACTGTGGGTTTTATTGATGTGGAGCAATCTGATACACTGGTGTATACACCACACAGTGTGATCTCCTAAATAGAGGAGCAGAGGGATTTGGGTCTCAAACAGGGACTGTCCCTCCTATACTGTATAATGCCAGTTTAATACAGAGACAGATGCAGACTGTATACTATACAGCAGAGGTTCCCAACCCATGCCCTCAGTGGCCACTAACAGGCCAGGACTTAGGAATTTCCCTGCTAGAACACAAGTGTGTTGATCAGAGGCTCAGTTGTATTGATTAACTCACCTGTGCTCTTAAATGAAAATTCTAAAATCCTGGCCTGTTAACAGCCACTGAGAGCACAGGTTGAGAACCACTGTTCTAGACCAACATCATCATCATCATCATTATCTATCCCACTTCTTTCATCTCAAGCAGTTCCTTTTTGTTTTTTCCCTTAGAGGGATTTAGAGAACATTTATCAATAGGACAGGTGTTGTTACTGTCAATGTCAGATGCAGCAGTTGGTTACACAATCCTCCATTATGCCAACAGCACAAGAATGTGATTCATTGTCATCTTCAGTGATCTTAAAATGCTTATTACTACTACAGCTTGTGTCACAACTTGTCTTGTCACTTTTTCTTTGATAAAAGCTCAATGAGAGTGTCATATTGTTAGCTTTCCCCATTATATTAGTGGTTAAAATGTAAAGGGATAGTAATTAATTAATCATCATAGTATTTGGACATTGGAGAGTGTTAGTTCAGTACTGTCAGAGTTGTAGTTCAAGAGTAATTCAATGACAAAGTATCCCCCTCCCTCCCCTTTTACTAATGTAACACTGCTCAGCCAGATCAGAAGGGAGGTGCCCAGATAGACTGCAGAGAGGGACAATCTTCAATTAAGATAAGGGAAAAATCTTAAAAACTTGTCAAGGGGGGCAGGGCTTTCATTGTTCTCATAGGAAGAAGATTGTCCCTTGCTGTTATCTGTCTGGTCTGTGGACTGGATTTCACATCTGAGAAGAGATGGCTCACACTAGGTAAAAGGTGCGGGAGGGGGAAACTTTGCTTGTGAATATCTCTGAAACCATAAAGTTTTGAGAGATAAGACTTATATCGTTCTTAGTGTTTTTTTAATGCCTACAAAATAAAATAAAGCTAAAACGAAGTATTACTTTCCCTTTAACAGACTAAAAGAAAAAGCACTCTTCGTGACTTTTTCAATAGCATAAATCAGAGAATAATTTATTGGATTAAATAATATAAACACGGGTGGTCTTAACCATTTGAGTGCCAGAGAGGTATCCAACATATTGCTTTCTCTCTGGCAATTAAAGGGTTAAATGAATGCCCAGAAATAAATTCAAGAACAGTAATAATTTAAAAAGGGGTGAAAAATACAGCTGTCAATAAATACAGTTGAGCAGTATTAAAAGTGTAATCATAAATACAAGTGCAGCAATAAATGCAAAATGCAGAAATAAACACTAGCACTGTTACAAATGTCAGCGCAGTGCAATAATAAACTGCAGTACTACCTTCAATCACAGTAAGAAATGCAAGGACAGCAACAAAGAACAGCAGCAAAGTGCAGTAGTACCTTCAATTACAGTAAGAAATACAAGGACAGCAAAAAAGTACAGCAGCAAAATGCATTAGTACCTTCAATTACAGTAAGAAATACAAGGACAGCAAAAAAGTACAGCAGCAAAATGCAGTAGTACCTTCAATTACAGTAAGAAATACAAGAACAGCAACAAAGTACAGCAGCAAAGTGCAGTAGTGCCTTCAAGTACAGTAAGAAATACAAGAACAGCAACAAAGTACAGCAGCAAAGTGCAGTAGTATCTTCAATTACAGTAAGAAATACAAGGATAGCAACAAAGTACATCAGCAAAGTGCAGTAGTACCTTCAATTACAATAAGAAATGCAAGGACAGCAACAAAGTACAGCAGCAAAGTGCAGTAGTACCTTCAATTACAGTAAGAAATACAAGAACAGCAACAAAGTACATCAGCAAAGTGCAGTACTACCTTCAATTTCAGTAAGAAATACAAGGACAGCAACAAAGTACAGCAGCATAGTGCAGTAGTATCTTCAATTACAGTAAGAAATACAAGGACAGCAAAAAAGTACAGCAGCAAAATGCAGTAGTACCTTCAATTACAGTAAGAAATACAAGGACAGCAAAAAAGTACAGCAGCAAAATGCAGTAGTACCTTCAATTACAGTAAGAAATACAAGGACAGCAAAAAAGTACAGCAGCAAAATGCAGTAGTACCTTCAATTACAGTAAGAAATACAAGAACAGCAACAAAGTACAGCAGCAAAGTGCAGTAGTGCCTTCAAGTACAGTAAGAAATACAAGAACAGCAACAAAGTACAGCAGCAAAGTGCAGTTCTACCTTCAGTTTTAGTAAGAAATACAAGGATAGCAACAAAGTACATCAGCAAAGTGCAGTAGTACCTTCAATTACAATAAGAAATGCAAGGACAGCAACAAAGTACAGCAGCAAAGTGCAGTAGTACCTTCAATTACAGTAAGAAATACAAGAACAGCAACAAAGTACAGCAGCAAAGTGCAGTAGTACCTTCAATTATGGTAAGAAATACAAGGACAGCAAAAAAGTACAGCAGCAACGGCAGCAACAAAGTACAGCAGCAAAGTGCAGTAGTACCTTCAATTACAGTAAGAAATACAAGAACAGCAACAAAGTACAGCAGCAAAGTGCAGTAGTACCTTCAATTACAGTAAGAAATACAAGAACAGCAACAAAGTACATCAGCAACGGCAGCAACAAAGTACAGCAGCAAAGTGCAGTAGTATCTTAAATTACAGTAAGAAATACAAGGACAGCAACAAAGTACAGCAGCAAAGTGCAGTAGTACCTTCAAGTACAGTAAGAAATACAAGGACAGCAACAAAGTACAGCAGCAAAGTGCAGTAGTACCTTCAATTACAATAAAAAATGCAAGGAGAGCAACAAAGTACATCAGCAAAGTGCAGTACTGCCTTCAATTGCAGTAAGAAATACAAGGATAGCAACAAAGTACATCAGCAAAGTGCAGTAGTACAATCAATTACAGTAAGAAATACAAGAACAGCAACAAAGTACAGCAGCAAACTGCAGTAGTACCTTCAATTACAATAAAAAATGCAAGGAGAGCAACAAAGTACAGCAGCAAAGTGCAGTAGTACCTTCAATTACAGTAAGAAATACAAGGACAGCAACAAAGTACAGCAGCAAAGTGCAGTACTACCTTCAAGTGCAGTAAGAAATACAAGGACAGCCGCAAAGTGCAGTAGTACCTTCAAGTGCAGTAAGAAATTCAAGTGCACTAATAAATACAAGTGTAGCAATAGATCATACAAGACTGAAAATATTCTAACACCACAGAGTTTACAATATCTGGCAGGTGTTTCATTTGAGCAGACAATGTTTTATAATTTTTTTATTGATTCAATTATATTATTTAAATTAGATACAAGATCTCTTCCAGTGCACAGTAAAATAGACAGTACCGTTTTCCCTTTGAATTCTTATGGTTACACTAGCAATATTGGCACGGCTTTGCCTGTGCAGTTAATAAAATAAACACCCCCCCCTCCAAAAAAAGGCCATGACTCAATAAACATGGGATGTGATACGTGTCTGGCAATAATAGGGTTAATATAGTAAAAGTGGATTCACGTGTAGGACTATTTCCCCTGATATCCAGGTAAATCCAGAAAGGAGACAGTGCTCTTAATGACTGGATTTTTGAAATTCCAGTGCTTAACCCTATCAACTCCAAAATGGGGTGCAACGCATTGCAAAGCACTGAGTTACATAACTCTCCATCAGTGAGTGAGTGCGTGAGACTGTATGTGAGTGTGAGTGTATGTGTGTGTGTGTGTATGTTTGAGCATATAACATTTTGCATATATTGTTTTGCATATGTGTAAATCATCTTTTGTATAGCATTTTTGTGCACGGTGCGTTTTGTGTGTATTGTGTTTGTGTGTTTGTATTGTGTGCTTGTGTATTGTGTGTGTATTGTGCATTGTCTGTGTGTGTATTCTGTGTGTTGTGCATATGCATTGCTTTTTGTATCGTGTTTGTGTTGTGTGTATGTGTGTGTATTGCATGTATGTTGTGCATGTGTGTTGTATGGCTTGTGTTTTTGATGTTTATTGTGTGTGTATTGCGTGTGTGTGTGGTGTATGTATTGCACATGTGTGTATTGTATGCTGTATTTGTGTATGTTTGTGTGTGTTTTTTGTGCGTGTGTTGAGTGTGTTATGTAGGTGTGTGTATTTTGTGTGTGTGCGTATTGCATGTGTGTTTAACTTTGTGCATTACATGTGTATTGTGTGTGTGTTGTGCACAAGTGTTGTAATATATTTTGTGTGTGTGTTGTAGTGCATTATGTTTGTGTGTGTGTTGTGGTGTTTTGTGCCTGTGTGTTGTGGTGTGTTGTGTGTGTTTTTGTTGTGCGTGTGTTTTTTTGTTGTAGTTCGTTGTTTGTGTTGTAGTGTGTTGTGAGTGTGTTTATGTTGTGCATGTGTTTGTGTTGTGCTAGTGTGTGTTTGTGGATGTGTGTGTTTGTGGTGTGCTTGCATGTGTTTGTGGGGTGGGTGCATGTGTTTGTGGCATGCATGTGTGTTTGTGTTGTGCTTGTGCATGTGTTTGGTGATGCATGTGTTTGTGTGGTGCGTGTATGTATTTGTATGGTACGTGTATGTGTTTGTGGGGTGCTTGCATGTGTTTGTGGTATGCACACATGTGTTTATGGTTTGTGTGCATGTTTGTGCAGGTGAGTTGCAGTGTTTTGTATTGTGGTGTGTGGTGCATGTGTGTGTGTATTGCATGTGTAACGTGTGTTTGTCTAATTTGTGGACATGTGTGGTGTGTGTATGTTGTACATTTTGTGTGTATTGTGTTTGTGTGTGTGTATCGTGTGCTTGTGTATTGTGTGTGTATTGTGCATTGTCTGTGTGTATTGTCTGTGTTATGCATATGTATTGCTTTGTGTATTGTGTGTGTGTGTTGTGCATGTGTGTGTTGTGTCAGTGTTTGTGTGTATGTATTGTGGTGTGTGTTTGTGTGTGTGTGTATTGAAAGCCCCTGCAATTCCGTACAGAGATTGTCACAGGAGTGGAAGGAGATGGAAAGGCCATGTGTGTTTTTTGGAAGAGGATATAGTGGGGGAGGGTCAACTCCTTGCAAAGAAAATCACTCTCCTCTGTATGTCCTGGACAGACAGTACACAAAAGATCTGAATAACTCCTCAGACTTCTTCTTTTATACATATATATAGTTTTCTTTATTTGGCCAACCACTCACTCCTCAAAGTGAAGTCAAGGACTTAAGGCTCCTGACAAACACTTAACCAGGGCTTCAAAGCTTGTTACCTTGTTAGGCTTCTTTATAAATGAAACCTTACATTGCTGTTTTTACTTATTTAAAAAAAAAATATTTTAGACTATTATAACATATTTCAATTGTATGCTATGTCCCCTCTACCACGTGTTTCCAATCTATAAATAATGACAGACTCTTGTAGCATCTGTTCTTTTGGTGAGATGGGAAAATAAAAATACACACACTGGATTCTAAAAATTATATTATAGATGAAAAGCAATGTTACAAAATAGTATAAATAAATAATATCCAAGATACCGTGATTTGAGTATGAGAGATGCATGTACTAAAGACAAGGATTGGGCTAGACTGTTTGCCATGAAAAAATAGGCAGAAAACTGCTTGTTTCTCCTCCTGTGGGAATTTCCACAAAAAGGTAATTTTTGCCAACATCTTCCTACAGTGAAGTGAGGTGAGTGAATGCGTGTATGCACATGCGTGTTTTTCTATGTGTGTTTGTACATGTGTGAGTGAGAGAGAGAGAAAAATAAGTAATGTTAAATTAATTATCCAGTTTAAAGCTTTGAATTATGATTTGAATAGAGACAGAGGATTCCTGTCACATTATCACATTGTGGATTAACCTTTACAACAGTCCCACCGGGATCGTTAATACCTTGGACCCCTCAGAGGAAGACTGCAATTTACAGCAGTCTCCTCTACCACTGACTGATCAAAGAACCTGGACTGAGCTTTGTTATCTGATATCCATTCTAAACAATGCAATGTGTACTTGTATATAAGAGAGATGTAACATAGTAACATAGTAAATTAGGCTGAATGAAGACACAAGTCCATCAAGTTCAACCTTCTCCTCATACCCCAGTAACTGAGAATTTTATAGCTTTCCTGCTACCAATTAAGTTAGTCTTTATCAGACCTTCCTGATCTGCATACTGATAAACATTATGTTCCCTTTTGAAATGTATCCATTGTATCTGCCATAACCACCTCCTTGGGCAATGAGTTCCACAATTTAACAGACCTTACCGTAAAAAAAACATTCCTCTGCTGAAGTTTAAACCTCCTTTCCTCTAATCTCAAGGGGTGTCCCCTGGTCACCTGATCAGGCCTTGGAATAAATATCTCACCGCAGAGATCCTTGTATTGACCTCTCATATACTGGTACAATGTGATAAGGTCTCTTCTAAGTCGTCTTTTCTCTAGACTAAATAAACCAAGTTTGTCTAGTCGTTCCTCATATGTCAAGTCCTCCAGTCCCTTAATTAATTTTGTTGCTCTTCGCTGTACCCTGTCTAGTTCTAGTATATCCTTTTTCAGAACCGGTGCCCAAAGCTGTACTGCATGCTCAAGGTGAGGTCTTACCAATGATTTGTATAATGGCAAAATAATGTTATCCACTCTTGCTTCAATACCTCTTTTTATACAAGACAGGACATTGTTTGCCTTTGCTACTGCTGTTTGACACTGGTCACTGTTTCCAAGTTTGTAGTTGACAAGGATACCGAGTCCCCTAAAATGATTCCATTACGTTCATAAGTAGCCCCTAAAATTATTCCATTAAGTTCATAAGTCGCCTTGGGATTGTTTCCTCCCAAATTCATGACTTTACACTTCCCCACATTAAACTTCATATTCCACATGTTTGCCCAATCTGACATTGTATGTAAGTCCCTCTGTAAAGAGAAAATATCCTGTTCTGAATTAATGACTTTGCATAATTTAGTGTCATCTGCAAATATTGGTATTTTGCTTTCTATATCTATTTCCAGGTCATTTATAGACATGTTACAGATCAGTGGACCTAAGCCCCAGAAAACAAATTCCCTGTTCAAATGATTCATTCATTCATTCACCAACACAGGCACCCTCCTCAGACCCCTTTATATCAAGTCTTATGGTTTTTATTTTATTTTATTTAGGATTTCTTTTTTACTAAATGCCCCCCAATCCAAGTAAACAACCCCCCAAAACATTCCCTGTTCAACTGATTCTTTCCCCACACCTCACCAACACAGGCCCCTCATGCCCCTTTTATACTGTGCCTTTGACAAATAAAATATTATTTGTAATGTGTTGTATGTAACTTCTACGTTCCCATTGATTTCAATGGGTGAAAAAAGCGGAAAAAAGTGGAAAATCGGCACTTTTCGCAGGAAATTTTTCGCCAAGTGGAAAATGCCATTTTTCGCCGATTTCAGTTTGAGGCGGAAAGTTTCGCTCATCCCTACCTAAGAGTGCATGAAAGCTTGCATCCTAAATCTGCTTAGTTAGCCAATAAAGGTATCAACTTGACTATATTCATCCCAAAAATATATTTGTAAATACGAAAGCACAAGAGAGAGGCTGTGGTCTGTACGTTCTGTGATCATTTCTGCTATGTGGGAATATCTCCTCTTGATTAAGCGTTATCTATCCCTCTAATGTGGGGGAGAATGGAAAGGATTGATCCAAGAAAACATGACTAGTCGATGCACAAAGGCTATGGTGTTGGTTAAGTGTGTTGTGAGGAGAGAGATGTATCACATACTATTCAGTTATGTGACCACTGAATATATAGCAAAGTATTTTGTTGCAATTGTATTTAAAATATATGCATATCACACAGGGTGGGTGATAAAGGGATTGATGGTATAGATGGTATAGTTAGAGCTCTGACATCAGGGAAAGGGGAGAGAGGGGGGAACTTTGGTCCTAAATATCTCTCAAACCATAAAGGTTATTTTTTAATGCCTACAAGATTCATGTTTGTAAAAAAAAATGGTAATACTATCCCTTTAAAGGGATAGTAATACTTAAAATGTAAAAAAAATATGTTGTAGGGTTTATCCCCCTGAGTAAAACAAGAGTACTCCCACTGCTGAAAGGTGTTTCATTCGAAAGTTATTAATTTTCAAATTTTAATTTTTTAGGTGCAATATCACAGTGGCCTGAAATTGCACAATGGCGCTCTGGTCCCGGGACCATATATCTCCATAGGATGGTGTAGCAACAGCGCCACTGTACAATTTCAGGCCACTGTGATATTGCACCTAAAAAAATCAACTTTGAAAATTAATAACTTTTGAATGAAACACCTTTCAGCAGTGGGGGTATTCTTGTTTTACTCAGGGGGATAAACCCTACAACATATATTTTTTTACATTTTAAGTATTACTATCCCTTTAATACAGCAGTTGTAGAATCTGTTCAAACTGCAAAATCGCAGGTTATAGTCTCACCAAGGTCACATCGACCTTTCGCCCTTCTGAGGTCAATAAAATGAGTCCAGGACCTCCTTGGAAATGAGACAATCTCAATGTATTCTTCCTGGTAAAATACTTTCAGAAAAAAAAAAAAAATTGTGGTTGAATAATTGTTCTCTGAATACTAGATGGGAGGTTCAAATCCCAATTAGGGATGAGGAACTTGTCATTATAGAACCGTATAGCGTTAAGACTATTTGGTATTCTCTGTTGACATTGCTGTCCGATTGTCTTAACCCTTTGAGTGCCAGATTGCTTTGCGTACCCCTCTGGCACTCAAAGGATTAAAATGGCGTTTGTGAAATTCTTGCAGAAGTTGCAATTCATTGAATACCTCACTGTCACTCAAACGGTTAATAAAAATGAGTTGAACATCACACGCAGGTGAAAAGGTCTCAAGGCAATTTTGTCTCAGATCAATTCTCTCTGATCCCTGAATGTTCTCTCATGCTCAAACTCAATGCAAGGTAATCAGTGGCCAAATGTTTTCAGCTAAATATAATCTATTTAATGCAGATTGCTATCATCGTAACTAGAATTCCCACTGCATTTCTATTTGTGTGTGTGTGTGTGTGACTGATAGATACCATTTTGGGAAGAATAGGGTGATGGTATCACTAGTTTACACCTGATTGTATTTAATAAACAACAAATTCTGGTTTGCAGTCCATTCACGTGATGCAATCTTCCTACAATCCTATTTCTTGTCTTCTTCTTGCAGTGAAGTTCTACTGTATTAAAGCAATGAAGTTGTATCAATAACTGTCAATTTGCTCAGCAGCAAATAGTCTTTTTTTTAACCCCTTGTATGCAACAGAGTTTTCCAACGCATTATGAAGCAATGTGTTGTGCCCTTGTTAGCATTTGAGATGTTAAACTAAATTTTACCTCTCTAGTCAATAAATTGACAATGGTGCTGTGCCATGGGGACGAGCTTTCTGTTTCTCAGAGATAAGACAGACAATGTTGGACCCTGGAGGAGGGAGATAGGTGAATTTGTATCCTTGGACTCTCAGCGAACAGAAAACTGAAAACCGCCTTCAACCGCTCCTTCAAATAAAACGTTTTCTTTACACATTGTAGTGAGCATCATTCTGAAGAGTTATTTTAAATAGCACAGAAAAACGCACTAAAATATTTTTGGTTTGGGACCAAATTAGAATGCTAAATGTATGTTTGTCAGAAGCTGTCATGTGCAGTACAGACTGCCCGCTCCACGGCTGATAACGGAGTGGGCCGCTGCAAATTCAGACTGTATTCCTCTCTGCGCACCAACTACGGTCTGAATTCAGAGCACCCTGCTCCGTGTTCGCTGTGGTGCGGGCAGTCTCTACTGTGCATGACTGCACCACGGCCGTTGCTGGGTGGCACTGTGGCCCGTGCACACGGGCACTTCAACTAGTATATTTTAAAAGGATATTGAGTTAAATGCAGAGCTGTACAGTCAAACAAATGTTATATGGCTTTTTTGTAAGACAATAAGGTAGTAAGAACTGAATACATTTTAGGGTTAAATAGCTGTACCATGGGGGGCAGATAGACATTCATATTCATTCAGAATAGACTTACAGCAAGAACATCTTGTCAAACAAATCTGATTCTTTTATTATGTTACTCGAGTGATAGGCAAGGGTGAGGCAATAGATTATTTGGATTTTAGCAAAGCTTTTGACACTGCCCTGCACAGTAAGTTGGATATAAAGATGCATAATTTAGGACTGGACTTAAAGGGATAGTAATACATAAGTATTACAAATCCCTATATTAAAGCCCTAGTAAAAAAAACGTATTGCCCCCAGTGTCATCTCTCAAAACTTTATGGTTTGAGAGATGATCGCTTCTAAAGTTGCCCTCTCCCTCCCCCTTCCCCGTAGTCAGCATTCTAGCTGACTCAGGGAAATCCGGTCAGAGATCATCAGGTGGCTCTGCAGCAGAGCTGCGATAGCGTTAACTAAAAAAAAAAAAATTTCAATAAAACGGTCTTCTATGTGTGCTTGCAAACCAAGCACAAACCAAGCACAAACCAAGCACACGTAGAAGATCATTTCAGTGAAAGTTTTTCTTTAGTTAACGTGATCAGGCTGTGTTGGAGAGCCACCTGAAAGTCGTAAAAATGTGACTACGGGGAAGGGGGAGGGAGAGGGCAATACGTTTTTTTTACTAGGGCTTTAATATAGGGATTTGTAATACTTAAAGGGATAGTAATACTTCGTTTTAACTTTATTTTATTTTGTAGGTATTAAAAAAACATGAAGATTGATATCTGAAACCTTTATGGTTTAAGAGATATTCACAAACAAAGTTTCCCCTCCCTGTTCAACCAGAGCAGAAGGGAGATGCCCAGGTAGACTGCAGAGAGGGACAATCTTCAATTAAGATAAGGGAAAAACCTGAAAAACTTGTCATGGGGGGCAGGGCTTTCATTGTTCTCATAGGAAGAAGATTGTCCCCTGCTGTTATCTGTCTGGTCTATGGACTGCATTCCACATCTGAGAAGAGATGGCTTACACTAGGTAAAAGGGGCGGGAGGGGAACTTTGCTTGTGAATATCTCTCAAACCATAAAGGTTAGAGAGATAAGACTTATATCATTCTTCATGTTTTTTTAATGCCTACAAAATAAAATAAAGTTAAAACGAAGTATTACTATCCCTTTAAGTATTACTATCCCTTTAAGTATAATGTAATTCATAAGAAGTTGGCTGAAGTACAGGTGATAGAGTGTTATAATCAATGGAGTAGGTTCAGAGGAACGATGAGTTACTAGTGGGGGTGACACTGGGGTCAGTGATTGGTCCTTTGTTCTTCAATACATTAATTAGCAATATTTCTAAAGGTACCAGAGTGCCAGAGGGGTACACAATGTAGTGCAAAGCAATGCGCTGAGTATCCATTTGGCACTCAGTTAATGTAAGCTATGTCTGAACATAGAAACATAGAATTTGATGGCAGATAAGAACCATTCGCCCCATCTAGTCTGCCCAATTTCCTACTGTAAAAACCTCAAACCTTTTTTGGTCCTTGGTCTTGTATTATGTTAAGGACAACCTTATGTCTATCCCATGCATGCTTAAATTCTGTCACTGTATTAACTTCTACCACTTCTGCTGGTAGGCTATTCCACATCTACTACCCTCTCAGTGAAGTAAAACTTTCTTACATTACATCTAAATCTATGTCCCTCTAGTTTTAGACTATGGCCTCTTGTCCTAACATTTTACTCCTTTGAAATGTACTTCCCTCCTGCACTTTGTTGAATCCCTTCATGTATGTGAATGTGTCTATCATATCCCCTCTCTCTCTTCTCTCCTCCAAGCGATACATGTTCAGATCCTTTAGTCTATCCTGATATTTCTTTTCCTGTAAACCAGTCACCATTTTAGTAGCCCTTCTCTGAATTCTCTCTATAGTATCTATATCCTTCTGGAGATGGGGTCTCCAGTACTGTACACAATACTCTATAGTATCTATATCCTTCTGGAGATGGGGTCTCCAGTACTGTACACAATACTCTAAAGTATCTATATCCTTCTGGAGATGGGGTCTCCATTACTGTATACAATGCTCTATAGTATCTATATCCTTCTGGAGGTGGGGTCTCCAGTACTGTACACAATACTCTATAGTATCTATATTCTTCTGGAGATGGGGTCTCCAGTACTGTACACAATACTCTAGAGTATCTATATCCTTCTGGAGATGGGGTCTCCTGTACTGTACACAGTACTCTACAGTATCTATATCCTTCTGGAGATGGGGTCTCTGGTACTGTACACAATACTGTAGATTATCTATATCCTTCTGGAGATGGGGTCTCCGGTACTGTACACAATACTCTAGAGTATCTATATCCTTCTGGAGATGGGGTCTCCAGTACTGTACACAATACTCTACAGTATCTATATCCTTCTGGAGATGGGGTCTCCAGTACTGTACACAATGCTCTAGAGTATCTATATCCTTCTGGAGATGAGGTCTCCAGTACCGTACACAATACTCTAGAGTATCTATATCCTTCTGGAGATGGGGTCTCCTGTACTGTACACAATACTCTATAGTATCTATATCCTTCTGGAGATGGGGTCTCCATACTGTACACAATACTCTAGAGTATCTATATCCTTCTGGAGATGGGGTCTCCTGTACTGTACACAATAGTCTACAGTATCTATATCCTTCTGGAGATGGGGTCTCCAGTACTGTACACAATACTCTATAGTATCTATATCCTTCTGGAGATGGGGTCTCCTGTACTGTACACAATACTCTATAGTATCTCTATCCTTCTGGAGATGGGGTCTCCAGTACTGTACACAATACTCTAGAGTATCTATATCCTTCTGGAGATGGGGTCTCCAGTACCGTACACAATACACTATAGTATCTATATCCTTCTGGAGATGGGGTCTCCTGTACTGTACACAATACTCTAGAGTATCTATATCCTTCTGGAGATGGGGTCTCCTGTACTGTACACAATACTCTAGAGTATGTATATCCTTCTGGAGATGGGGTCTCCTGTACTGTACACAATACTCTAGAGTATCTATATCATTCTGGAGATGGGGTCTCCTGTACTGTACACAATACTCTATAGTATCTATATCCTTCTGGAGATGGGGTCTCCTGTACTGTACACAATACTCTACAGTATCTATATCCTTCTGGAGATGGGGTCTCCGGTACTGTACACAATACTCTATAGTATCTATTTCCTTCTGGAGATGGGGTCTCCTGTACTGTACACAATACTCTAGAGTATCTATATCCTTCTGGAGATGGGGTCTCTGGTACTGTACACAATACTCTAGAGTATCTATATCCTTGTGGAGATGGGGTCTCCAGTACTGTACACAATACTGTAGAGTATCTATATCCTTCTGGAGATGGGGTCTCCAGTACTGTACACAATACTCTAGAGTATCTATATCCTTCTGGAGACGGGGTCTCCAGTACTGTACACAATACTCTATAGTATCTATATCCTTCTGGAGATGGGGTCTATAGTACTGTACACAATTCTCTATAGTATCTATATCCTTCTGGAGATGGGGTCTCCTGTACTGAACACAATACTCTATAGTATCTATATCCTTCTGGAGACGGGGTCTCCAGTACTGTACACAATACTCTATAGTATCTATATCCTTCTGGAGACGGGGTCTCCTGTACTGTACACAATACTCTATAGTATCTATATCCTTCTGGAGATGGGGTCTCCTGTACTGTACACAGTACTCTAGAGTATCTATATCCTTCTGGAGATGGGGTCTATAGTACTGTACACAATTCTCTATAGTATCTATATCCTTCTGGAGATGGGGTCTCCTGTACTGTACACAATTCTCTATAGTATATATATCCTTCTGGAGATGGGGTCTCCTGTACTGTACACAATACTCTAGAGTATCTATATCCTTCTGGAGATGGGGTCTCCTGTACTGCACACAATACTCTATAGTATCTATATCCTTCTGGAGATGGGGTCTCCTGTACTGTACACAATACTCTAGAGTATCTATATCCTTCTGGAGACGGGGTCTCCAGTACTGTACACAATACTCTATAGTATCTATATCCTTCTGGAGATGGGGTCTCCAGTACTGTACACAATTCTCTATAGTATCTATATGCTTCTGGAGATGGGGTCTCCTGTACTGTACACAATACTCTAGAGTATCTATATCCTTCTGGAGACGGGGTCTCCAGTACTGTACACAATTCTCTATAGTATATATATCCTTCTGGAGATGGGGTCTCCAGTACTGTACACAATACTCTAGAGTATCTATATCCTTCTGGAGATGGGGTCTCCTGTACTGCACACAATACTCTATAGTATCTATATCCTTCTGGAGATGGGGTCTCCTGTACTGTACACAATACTCTAGAGTATCTATATCCTTCTGGAGACGGGGTCTCCAGTACTGTACACAATACTCTATAGTATCTATATCCTTCTGGAGATGGGGTCTCCAGTACTGTACACAATACTCTAGAGTATCTATATCCTTCTGGAGATGGGGTCTCCTGTACTGTACACAATACTCTAGAGTATCTATATCCTTCTGGAGATGGGGTCTCCTGTACTGTACACAATACTCTATAGTATCTATAGCCTTCTGGAGATGGGGTCTCCAGTACTGTACACAATTCTCTATAGTATCTATATCCTTCTGGAGATGGGGTCTCCAGTACTGTACACAATACTCTATAGTATCTATAGCCTTCTGGAGATGGGGTCTCCTGTACTGTACACAATACTCTATAGTATCTATATGCTTCTGGAGATGGGGTCTCCTGTACTGTACACAGTACTCTATAGTATCTATATCCTTCTGGAGATGGGGTCTCTGGTACTGTACACAATACTCTAGAGTATCTATATCCTTCTGGAGATGAGGTCTCTAGTACGGTACACAATTCTCTATAGTATCTATATCCTTCTGGAGATGAGGTCTCCAGTACTGTACACAATACTCTATAGTATCTATAGCCTTCTGGAGATGGGGTCTCCTGTACTGTACACAATACTCTATAGTATCTATATGCTTCTGGAGATGGGGTCTCCAGTGCTGTACACAATACTCTATAGTATCTATATCCTTCTGGAGATGGGGTCTCCGGTACTGTACACAATACTCTAGAGTATCTCTATCCTTCTGTAGATGGGGTCTCCAGCACTGTACACAATACTCTATAGTATCTATATCCTTCTGGAGATGGGGTCTCCAGTACTGTACACAATACTCTAGAGTATCTATATCCTTCTGGAGATGGGGTCTCCTGTACTGTACACAGTACTCTATAGTATCCTTCGGAGTGTACAGCTCTGTATCAGCTGCGGTGCGGGCAGTCTCTACTGCGTATGACTGCCCCGTGACCGGCTGGCACTGTTTCAGCCACAGCGTGGGCAGTCTCTACTGCGTATGACTGCCCCGTGACCGGCTGGCAGTGGCACTGTGGCCCGTGTAACGGGCTCTTCAACTAGTTTTTAATAATGTAAATTTAGCCACAGCATGTTTTTTTTAACAAAAAAGAAAACAACGATTAAAGTTTATCGCTAGACAGAGGTGTAACTAGAGGTCACCAGGCCCTGGTGCAAAAAGGGCCATGGGCCCCCTCAACCACATTTCCCCCATTGGGTATCTCTACATTGAACCCAATGTCCATCTCTCCACATTGCCCCCAATGACCATCTCCTACCTCCCTGGTGGTCTAGCAGCATGGCAGGAGAGGTTTGTGCCTCCTTCAGCACAAACCTCTATTAAAAGTTGGAGCTCCTGCGCGGATTATGTCACCTCCTAGCGCTATGTGCATTACTAGAGTGCTGCTGAGGGAGAGCTCTTCTGTTAGAGGTCCATCACACCGGGTGGTCTCAGGGGACCCCTGGAGTGACGGGTCCTGTCTCAGGTGCGACCCCTATTGTTACGTCACTGTCGCTAGATGAAGATTACAATAAGGTAAACTTGTGTAGCGGTGATAGTTCCTCTTTAAACATTGCTGATGTTAAAAATATCTTGGAATTTGTCTTTAAAATGTTAATTTTCAATCAAGCAAATACTTTTTTTTACCAATTAACTCCATACTACTGCTTCTCACTACTGCTCACAGTACTTTAATTTGTCTTCTCCAAGTCTAAACTATTTTTATTTTGTTGGGAAAAAAAATGACATTATACTGACTAAAAAGAGACGGTTAAAAGAATATTTTTTCTGAAAATACCATACAATATGACAGTAGATTAAACCACACCCATTTTGTTTTTTGTTTTTTTGACGTAGATGGTGGAAATGGATGCAAAAAAGTCTGAGAATTTGCGGACCATGGCGTAAGAACTTTTTTATTCTAATTACAGACAATTTCAGTTACCACCACTTTTTGAACATCTCGCCCTAAATGCATAGTGATTTAAGAAAACTGGAGGAATGAACAAGCGTTTTGGTCTAAAATGTAATCCCACAAGGTGCAAAACGATGTATTTTGGGTATAATCCAGAGGCGAAAAACACGCTCCATGGTACTTTGCTGACAAAAACAGCAGAGGAAAGGTACTTTGAAGTTATTATTTCAGATGCCTTGAAGGTAGGTTAAGAGTGCAGTAAAGCAGTGGGAAAAGCTAAGCAGATTCAGGGCTGTATAAGAAGAGGTATTAGCAGCAGAAAGAGAGAGCTATTAATGTAATTCAATTGATCACTGGTAAGGCCCCACCTAGAGTCCTGTGTACTGCTCCTGAGAAGGCACGTGCACACATAGACACCAAGGGGGGCTGGAGAACCTGCCCTTTTTGTCCAAAGTGCCCTTGTGCCCTTTTAACAAAAAAAAAGTTGCCTCGCCGTCGGCACTAACCCCCCCACCACCCAGTCAGGTCTGTGCCTCCTTCAGGACAGACCTGTAGATGCTGCGCACCCTCGTCGGCTCTTTAGTATTACAGAGCGCTGGGTGATGACATCATCTACCAGCGCTCTGCATGAAGAGAAGACCACACGGGAGCTCCAGCAGCTACAGGTCTGTGCCAAAGGAGGCACATACAGACCTCTCCTGCTGTTGGACCACCAGGGAAGAGGTAGGAAACGGACACTGGGGGCAATGTGGAAATTATGGGGCAATATAGATCTGATGGGGGGCAAGATGGAGATGATGACAATGTAGAGATGATGGGGCAATGGATGTGAGGGTAAGTTGGAGCTGATGGCAATATGGAGCTGGTGGGGGTCAATATGGAGATGAAGGGGCAATGTGAGGGTAAGTTGGAGCTGATGGGGGCAATATGAAGATGATGGGGCAATGTGGAGCTGATGGGGCAATATGGAGCTGATGGGGGCAATATGGAGCTGATGGGGGCAATGTGAGGGTAAGTTGGAGCTGATGGCAATATGGAGCTGGTGGGGGTCAATATGGAGATGAAGGGGGCAATGTGAGGGTAAGTTGGAGCTGATGGGGGCAATATGAAGATGATGGGGCAATGTGGAGCTGATGGGGCAATATGGAGATGATGGGGGCAATATGGAGATGATGGGTGCAATGTGGAAATGATGGGGCAATATGGATCTGATGGGGGGCAAGATGGAGATGATGGCAATTTAGAGATGATGGGGAAATGTATGTCAGGGTAATTTGGAGCTGATGGCAATATGGAGCTGATGGGGGGGCAATATGGAGATGAAGGGAGCAATGTGAGTGTAAGTTGGAGCTTATGGGCCAATATGGAGCTGATGGGACAATATGGAGATGATGGGGGCAATGTGAGGGTAAGTTGGGGCTGATCGGGCAATATGGAGCTGATGGGGGCAATATGGAGCTGATGGGGGCAATGTGACGGTAAGTTGGAGCTGATGGGGGGCAATATGGAGATGATGGGGGAAATGTGGAGCTGATGGGGGTAATATGGAGCTGACAGGGGACAATGTAAGGGCAATATGGAGATGATGGGGGGCAATGTGGAGATTAGGAGCATTGTGGAGGTGTCCAGTGGAGATGGCCAATAGGGGGGGGGGCGCTTCAGATTTCTGTGCCTACAGGCTCCTGAGATGTAAATTATTTTCTTTTTTTTAAATATATATTTTGAATAAATAATTATGAGAAGTGCCCTTTTTTCATTTGAGCCCCTGCCCCCAAAATGTCTGTCAGAAAAAGCTGCTAAAATGGTGCTAAGTATTCATGACGAGACTTACCAGGACAGACTCAAAGACCTTGATATGTATAGCTTGGAAGAGAGGAGGGAACGGGGAATATGACAGGAGCCTTTAAATACATTATAGGATTTAAGAGAGTTCTGGAAAGAAGTACTTTTCATAAAAAGAGAAACACTAAAACAAGAGGACATGACCTAAAGTTAGAGGGTGAAAGATTCATAAGTAATATTTACAGAAAGCGTGATAGATTAGAGGAACAGCCTTCAGAGGAAGTGGTAGGGGTTAATACAGTAAAGGAATTCAAAAATGTCTGTCATACACACAATCTAAGAACTATTTCATATTGTGCATTTCATCATGATAGGAAATCAGGCAGACAGGGTGGACATAAGGGTCCTTACTGGTCCTTACACAGACGTTTGCTCTCATCTCTTATTACAGGTGGTACATGCAAAATTAAAGGGATAGTAATACTTCAAAATGACTACCTTTATGGTTTGCGAGATAGCCGCTTTTAAACTTCGCTCTCCCCTGCCTCTCCCTTTACGTCAGCGTTCTTGCTGCAGCAGGGAAATCCGTTCATTGACTCAAACGGAGGCTCTTCAACAGAGCCAGATCTCATTATAGAAGAAACGATCCTTCACTGAAACAGTCTTCTACATGTGATTGATAACCAAGCACACGTAGAAGACCGTTTTAGTGAAGGATCTTTTCTTCCATAACGAGATCTCGGCTCTGCTGAAGAGCCCCCGCCGGTCCCGTGACCAGATTTCCCTGCTGCAGCAACGTTGACGTCAGGGGAGAGGCAAGGGAGAGCGAAGTTTAAAAGCGTCTATCTCGCAAACCATTAAGGTAGTAATTTTGAAGTATTACTATCCCTTTAAATAAATGCTCTCTGAATGATATAGCTTACAGTGCTAAAAAGCAAGTTTAGAATTATTTTATATGGAAATGACAAATGAATAACTTACTTTTACACATGCAAGCTGTCAGTATGTGATATTTAAAGGGACAGCAATACTTCATTTTGGCAGTAAACAATATCGTATGTATTAAAACGGAACGTTCACCCCCAACATGCTCGTGCGTGCACCTTCATATCCCAGTGCCCTAGCCTTCTTGGTGATAGTGAGAGCTTTGCCTCACTATATATATTGCCAGCCCACTTCCACTTCTAAAAACAGAAGCCAGTGTAGCGGGCTGTGTGCATGGAATGCAATGGAGAGCCTGCCATCGAGTAAAGGGGTAGGCTTTGGCAACATGATTGGCAGCTTCTTAGAGGGAGAGTGCTGCCCGTCAGTGGAAATGTCATTAAAGGGATAGTAATGTTTCACAGAAACAGCAACTCCAATTAATCTTCATAGTATTTGAGCCATAGAGAGTGTTATTTCAATACTGTCAGAGTTGTGGTTCAAGAATAATTGAAGGATAAAGTATCCCCTCCCGCCCCTTTTACCTAGTGTAAGTCACCTCCCCTCAGATGTGGAATGCAGTCCATAGACCAGACAGATAACAGAAGGGGACAATCTTCTTCCTATGAGAACAATGAAAGCCCTGCCCCCCTTGACAAGTTTTTCAGGTTTTTCCTTATCTTAATTGAAGATTGTCCATCTCTGCAGTCTACCTGGACACCTCCCTTCTGATCTGGCTGAGCAGTGTTACATCAGTAAAAGGGGAGGGAGGGGGATACTTTATCATTGAATTACTCTTGAACTACAACTCTGACAGAATTGAAATAACACTCTCCAAAGTCCAAATACTATGAAGATTAATTAGAGCTGCTTTTATTATGAAACACTACTATTCCTTTAAGATGTCTCCACTCTCCCTCTCTATAAACCATAGCAACAAGGTATATTTTTTTTATAATGAGGCACTATTAAACAATTCTTGTGCTGTTTTACTAATGTTTAAAGATAATACAAGGATTTACTTCTCTTCTCTTACCGTGCTTAATGTTTCCGGGAGTGGAATATCTCGAGGATTGCCCTATGGCTGGCTTTTGTTGTTGTCATAAGGCGGGGGTACCTGGCTGGACGGGGGGCGGCGAGAGGGTTACCATTTAATTTTTTTTTTCTCCCCCTCCCTCCTTCCCCCTTTCCCTCCTTCTCATACTGGTTTATTTTATTCAATGTATTTAATCGTTACTCAACCTAATTCACCGTTGTCCAAATGTCTATGTTATATTTGCATGTGTGACGTCCAATGAGTTTCTGAAGTTTTCTACCTTGTACTTGTTTGTACTCTGCTTGCATATTTTTTTAATAAAGATTCTATTTTAAAACTCCAAAAAAAAAAAAAAACATAATGCAGGGAACGGGGCTACGGATGTCCTTTGATCATGAGTAGCAAGGATAGTGCTCAACTTGTGCCCCGACACTGTGTCTCTACTGACTGAAAACTGACAGCTGTATTTTCAAGGTATTATTTTATTTGTTTATGTCTACAATAAAGCTACGTGTTGATTTTACACAGTTGGAGTTGTGGCAGTTTGTATACGGTGCACGCAGAACTTTTGACTATGTATGCTACGGATGTCGGAGCATGAAATTTCCACTTTAAAGAAATAAACAAAGCCATTTTTGTATTTTTTCCATAACTTGCATTATTTAGGAGAAATAGCTTTCTAAAGTTTACCCCTCCCGCCCCTTTTATCTATGACGCCGCTCAAGCTGTCGGACTTGGATTCTGGTCTGCGGACCAGAAGGAGAGTCTGGAAAGCTAAAATAGGAGCAAATAAGAAATAAATCGTCATGAGGAAAGTCTACAAAGTAGGCATTGTTTGAGGCAGTAGATCATCGTTGTGAAGATTTCCTTGAATCCACTCCTATTTCGGCTGTCCAGACAATCCGTCTTGTCTTCAGACTAGAATCCAAGCCGACAGCTTGAGCGCTGATGTAGATAAAAGGAGAGGGAGGGGTAAACTTTAGAACGCAATTGGTCACACTGTAAGTTATGGAAAAACACATAGATGCTTTTGTTTATTTCTTTAACACATACAATATTATTTACTGCCAAAATGAAGAATTACAATCCCTTTAAATTTAGATCAATCTGTTTCATTTTTTGTAAGGTGGTGTTATCCACTAATGTAATCTTACTAATACCATTTATCTTGGTCATAAACCCTACTCCAGGGGTAATCAATTATTGGACTTCAAGCTGTTGAAGGATGCAATTTACATTATCTGCAACATGCCACCGGCCTCAAGAGCTGCAGGTCCAGTAACCACATTGCCCTGCGCTACAGGCAGTAGAATCCAAGGCAATTCACACTGGAGATTTCCTCTTGCTTCTTCCCATTAACCCGTTAAGGACTAGAAAGGTGGGCAATGCTTTGCACGGGTTGTTAACATATACATTTTAAGGGGTTAACATTAGTGTTGAGCGAGCACCCCGATGCTCGGGTGCTCGGGTGCTCTGACCGAGCACCCCCTGAGGCTCGAGTGCTCGGCCGAGCACCCGAGCCCCATTGAATTGAATGGGGCGACACGAGCATTACACCAGGCACCCCCTGCTCTGATGAGGGGAGGGTGCCTGGTCAATGCCCCCCTTCATCTCCACAATGCCCCTCTTCCACAATGTCCCCTTTCATCTCCGCAATGTCCCCCTTCATCTCCGCTATGCCCCCTTCATCTCAGCAATGTCCCCCTTCATCTCCGCTATGCCCCCTTCATCTCAGCAATGTCCCCCTTCATCTCCGCTATGCCCCCTTCATCTCCGCTATGCCCCCTTCATCTCCGCAATGTCCCCCTTCATCTCCGCTATGCCCCCTTCATCTCCGCTATGCCCCCTTCATCTCAGCAATGTCCCCCTTCATCTCCGCTATGCCCCCTTCATCTCAGCAATGTCCCCCTTCATCTCCGCTATGCCCCCTTCATCTCCGCAATGTCCCCCTTCATCTCCGCTATGCCCCCTTCATCTCAGCAATGTCCCCCTTCATCTCCGCTATGCCCCCTTCATCTCAGCAATGTCCCCCTTCATCTCTGCTATGCCCCCTTCATCTCCGCAATGCCCCCTACCTCCAGTCCCTGGTGGTCCAGCGGAGCGTCTTCAGATCTGTGCCTCCTTCGGCACAGATCCCCGCCACCCGAACATGCCGGGCGAGCACATGGCGGTACTCGTACGAGTACCGCCATGTGCCGAGCAGAGCGATGCTCAAGCCGATCCGAGCATCGGCTGAGCATGCTCGCTCAACACTAGTTAACATATATGATTCATTTTTTTATCCCTTTGAGTGCCAGGGTGTTGCATACCACACTGGCAATCAAAAGGTTAAGGGAGTAACGTTTGTATTTTAATTGGTTAACATATACATTTTATTAGCTACAGAATAATGTTTGTTTAACGCCAATTTTATTTTGCTTATTTTATCGATTCGTTTCAACGTATACATTTTATTAGATATTGGATAATGTTTGTTTTTTTATCACTTCATGATGTTGTAGCTCAGTTCATGATTGTACCACGGGGAAATCTAAAGGTCAAACACTGAAAAATCCAATTATTAAGTACTTATAATAGGTATTGATTTAGGGCCAAGAAACTAGAATGCCATCAATAGCAATTAAAAGGACACATTTCTTTCTTACATGTTGCTTCTGTCACTTTTCATCTTAAATTTGTTGTCTGTGACCTTTTTATTGTCCTTTAGCGCAAACACTTGTATGGTTCCATCCGGGCTTGTAACAGAAAGTCAGACCATTGTTCTTAATGTGTTAGCTGCTGACATGATATGATTTGCCAGTTATTTAATGGCTTTGAAGATTCAGCATGGCTTCAGTTATAAAGATAGAATGCACAGCTCCAACTCAGCATAAAACATATATTTTTCAAATGTAACATAAGAATCCATGTGAATAATGCACAGATAGCAGCTAAGGATAAGGAGGTTCTCCAGACCACCAAGTGTAAGGCCGAAGCCTAAGAGTAGAACTACCACTAGGGTTGCCACCTTTTCTTCAAAAAAATACCGGCCAAGGCATTCTCTCCATAGACTTAACATTGGACAGAAGCCAATTTTTTACCGGTCTGCCAGTAAAATACCGGCTGGGTGGCAACCCTAACTACCACCCTTGAATAAATTTGTCCCACATAAATAGCCATCTGGTGACTAGCTGCTCAATACTGCTAGTCACCAAAAATATTACCTGGTGTTTGAGAATTATACACTGTTCCCGGACTGACAAGCAGGAAACAGCACAGACATCTTTGCATAGTGACAGTCCCAGTCTGCTCTAGGAGGCGTTGCTAGAAGCCGTTTGGCTCCAAAAGTGACTGACAGCACAGGCGCGCAGACATCACTATAGAAAGATGTCTGCGCTGTTTCCTGCCTGTCAATCCAGGAACAGTGTACAATTCTCAATAACCAGGTCATACTACTGTCGACTGGCGTTATTGAGCAGTTCATCGCCAGATGGGTATTTATTTGGGACAAATTTATTCAGAGGTGGTGGTTACGGTTTAAAGCAATAGACAAACAAAAAAGAAAACGTGCTGTCCTCTATACAAATTATCCAAATGTGTGCCCTGTATAGATCATATATCATAATACTGTGTTAATAAATTTGAGGCTTTAGTGCAAATTTTTACCAAAATCTGTTTAACCCCTTAATGACCAGTGGTCCCGGGGTGTGTGGATCTTTAAGGACCAGATAGGAAAGTTTGAAGTGCTGTCCCACGTGACTGATCACGTGTGCCGGCACGCCGAACAGGGGACTGAAAAAGATCGCTCCGGTCTTGGATTGATCAATTTCAGTCCCTGCTATTACTCACAGCGCTCCTGCACTTCAGAGGATCCTCTGTTATTGTTGGGCTCTACTTGCAGGAAGCTTTCTTGTAAGTACAATGACATTTATTTGTTTGGTATTGACAATTTAAAGGCTACTCTTAGGCATTTTCACGCCTGTCTATGTTTTGCTCTTTTTTAATGGTGTTTGGAAACTTATCATAGTTATATATGTTCCGGCTGTGACTGTGCGTTCCTTCATCTGGATCAATCAATAACTTGCCACCTCTAGGTGGAAACTTGTGGACGTTCATGTATTTAAAATACTGATTCTGACCATTGGAACATTAGACAGGTTTCCAGTGCAATGAGAAGTTAACCCTTTGAGTGCCAGAGGGGTAGGCAACACATTGCAATGCATTACGTACCCCACTGGTACTTAAAAGTTTAAAGGGATAGTAATACTTAAAATGTAAAAAAATATATGTTGTAGGGTTTATCCCCCTGAGTAAAACAAGAGTACTCCCACTGCTGAAAGGTGTTTCATTCAAAAGTTATTAATTTTTAATTGTACAGTGGCGCTGTTGCTACACGATCCTATGGAGATTTATGGTCCCGGGACCAGAGCTGTCCATAGGATCGTGTAGCAACAGCGCCACTGTACAATTTCAGGCCATTGTGATATTGCACCTAAAAAATTCAACTTTGAAAATTAATAACTTTTGAATGAAACACCTTCAGCAGTGCGAGTACTCTTGTTTTACTCAGGGGGATAAACCCTACAAGATATTTTTTTTTACATTTTAAGTATTACTATCCCTTTAAAAGCCATTTAAAGGGATAAGGATATTCATTCATCCAGTACTGTGAAGCTGGTTGGATGGAGAATTGCTTCACTTCCACCGAAAGTGGACCTGGCAACCTAAGGTAAGTTTATTTAACCCTTTGTGTACCAGAGTGGTACACAAGGGATTACAAAGCAATGTGTTTTGTATCACTCTGGTGCTCAAAGGGTTAATACTAAAAGGAAGCAGCAATTCTATATGTTGTGGTAGCCATTTCTTTTGTCACTGTATTGGCACTGGATGATACTTTATACTAATCATTTTTTGTGTTGGGACAAGATTATCACACACTGAGATACCGAAGTAGATATCTTGATCTGATACTCACCTTCCATTGGTTTCTATGGAGATCTCTCTTTACACAGAAAGTTACAGATGTGAGGGAATGAGTAGGGATACATCAGTATGAATGAGTGGGGACATCAAGGGACGTGTGGCCTGTAATACAGCTAAGTAGCAAACTGTGCAGGGAATTTCCATAAAAAGTGCCAGACACATATAAGCTAATTTCCCTGATTTATTTTATAGAAATATGGTCAGTACGACATACAAATTTTTATTCTCATTAAAACACAACAACTTGTTTTTGGGTAGTAGGTCCATTTAAGAGCACAACAGAAGCAAAGATCTAAAAGTGGTGTTTAATAATAGATCTTTAAAAACACAAAGATTACACAAAGACAGGCAACGGGTAATGCACCCCTCACCCTCACGGGTACCAGAGTCTCGTGCTTCTAGAACTCAATATCTATATCCCCTACTTGGTCCGGCGCCTTAGATGTTAAAGTCAGCACGATATTGAAAACCACTTTCTTATCCAAGGACACACTGATGGTGGTAGAAAGACAAACTAGGTCAGAATTCAGGATGGACGCTGGAGATGTATGCCAAACAAATCCAGGATGGAGAGCCAAAATCTAACAACTACCGTCCAGCTGAACTGTAGTAAGCCCACGCATGTCGCGGGCTGCACTGTCCGATTTCTCAAAGGTAAGAAGTAGAGACCTTTACTGGTGTTCTTTATCTAATGTTCAACCATTCCCCATATCATATTTGAAACATGGGGGGTAGATTCACAAAGTGGTGATAAAGACGTGATAAAGTAGAGATGACTTCTCCAGTGATATCATTTCTCCATTTCCTATGTTATTCTATGGAGGCTACTCACTAAGATCTCCAAAGTTGAAGAAATCTCAATAGAATAAAATAGGAATTGGAGAAGTGATATCACTGCAGAAGTTATCTCCACTTCATCACCGCTTAGTGAATAACCACACTTGTATCTCCCATCTCATACCTACTTACTATCTCTCCGGGATATAACATAGATATTAAAACCTACCTATAATACATAATCAAGCATTCCTGCTTGTATTCTTACATTTGCGTATTTCACAAAGCGAGATCACTGTACACAAATCTCTATACATTAGACTTGTGCACAGCAAAAATTTTCGGTAAAATTTGATTTTGGACAAATTTTTTTTTCCCATTCGGAGAATCCGAATATCGGACCAAACCTGTTCGACTCGGACGAAATTAGGCAATAGTCTGAATTATTTGGCCGAATTAAAAAAAAAAAGTAAAATATTCAATAAAAATTTAAAATTAAATTAAAAAAATACATTAAACTAAATTCATGATAAAATTAAATCTCTAATGAGACAGGAAGGGGTATTTTATAAACCTCTACTCGCTTATATATCTATATGTCACATCAAATTAAAGCCCTTTCTGCCCTTTAAAAAATGGTATATAATGTGTGTTTGTGCAATAAACGAGAAAGATAGGAATTATGGTTGAACACACACATAGCAAAAATGCCAGAATTGCTTGTGTCCTTATGTGGTTAATATCTGCTCTTTGCACGAACTGTAAAGCACCTGTTTTACCACCTCTATTTTTAGCAGCATGTAGCAACATTGTAATAGTTTCTATTGGGAAAGCACCGTCCGAATTTTCCGAAATTTACATTAAAATTTTGGACTAGGTCCGTTTCAGATTCTGATTTTTTTTTTGGGCAGACCTTGGCTTTCGGAAGGTCTGAATGATGTCAAATACACCTTATTTGTCTGAATTCTGAAATTAGCCAAACCGAATCGGTCAAGTCTACTATAAGTCACATATACCTTTTCTCTTAAAAATGTGTTAAAAATGATATATTCTGATGCTTAAACAAATGCTTAAAAGTGAACCACAGCACTCTAAAACTTGATATTAAAATGCATATGGTGAATTATCTTGAAAATCATACAATAATTAATTATATATTATTATTAGAATATACCTCTATCCGGGAAGCGATCACCATTTTAACCCTTTGAGTGCCAGAGAGGTACACAATGCATTGCGTACCCCTCTGGCACTCAAAGGGTTATGACCTGGACTGCGGTACAGATGCTGACTTTACTTCTGGTTTTAACTCTAAGTTCCCCATAGATTTCAGGTAGAAGTAAGATGAATAGTAAGATAATAAGGCTGTAAATAGACCGTTCTTATATATAACCTCTGTTGATTCAAAGGGTATCTTTGCAAATGTCGCCCTCTATTGAGCAACTAAAAAATCAGTGCATTAAGCATGTCGCCAGAATGAAAAGGGAAACATGACAATCTCGACTGCATCAAAAGTGCTAGATTGTCACGTCTTGGGCTTAAACTTCACTGATGTGTCTGTATTACCTGTGTGCACTCGTGCTCTCCTTCCCCTTACTGTCTGTGGCTCAAAATAATAAATTGGAGCCATTTATTGGAAACACATCACTCAGGACATTTCCATTCAGTATATTTCCACTATGTCAAAATAATAATTAAAAAAAATGGTGAGAAGTGCACATACCACACCAATCTTTAGCCCTTTTGCAGAGTTGGTGTGGTATGTGCGCTTCTCACCATGATTTTTTTATTTATTATTTTGACATAGTAGAAATATACTGAATGAAAATGCCCTGAGTGATGTGTTTCCAATAAATGGCTTAAATTTATTATTGTGAGCTGCGGACAGTGAGAGGAATGAGAGCGGGAGTGCACACAGGTAATACAGACACATCAGCGACGCTTAAGCCCGTGGCATGACAATCTCACCTTTTTGATGCGGGAGAGATTGTCATGTCGCCCTTTTCACTCAAGCAACGTATAATGCGTCGTTTACTTGCTCGCCCAATAGTGGGCGACATTTTCAAAGCAAACCGATTCAAAGGAAGGCAAAAAAATAAAAAAATTAAGCCATTTCCAATTAAGCCCCTAGTGGGTGAAAAAATGCCCTCCAGATTCCAAATAGCAGTTGGATATTTCTCTGGATAAACATCCTATCTGATTTACAACCAACTGTCATGATTCCCAGTATTGTTCTGAGCTGGAAATCTAGTGATAACATGTATCAACTGCAAAGGAATCCGATCCTAAATCAGCCTCTTATGGTTTCTAAATTGTGTTTTAAACAGAGAATTCATCTGCGAGTACCCCATTAATAAGATAAATCTGTGTACATCTTATTAATCTACACACGGAGAATCTACCTTTAAGAACTATTAAACTAAACTGTTCTTTATGTTCGCTCTAGATATAATCCATTCCGACTGCTTCTTGCTAACCCAGTGTGCTGTAATGATATTTCTGCTTCAGCCTTGAAATAGTGACAGATGGCAGGGAAATGAGGAGTAAACTAACCTGCTAAATAATATGACATTAAATTTAGCATTTAAAATCCCATCTGGATTGGCTTTACAGTCAAATGGTCTGCTGGGGATTGGGTATGATTTTACAAAACGTGTCACACATTTTTCAGCCTGTAATATAATTTGAAGTGCCTGGCAATTGGTCTGCAACACACATGAGTGCTCCGCTGAAGACTGAACCTCTGGGACCCCATAAGGTAGCAATTATGTATCCTTGCAGGGTGCTCATTGCTTTTGGGCTGCAGGCTTGATTAATGGCAGGCACAGAAAAGTCAAACTGGTAAGAGACACATTGCAGGAAGACAATCAACAAACAGGCTTGGAGCATGCAGAGTATTGCTGTATATTGCATTTTACATCTAGCTGACTGTGCATGGAGATATATTTGGAATTTATTAAATCATCTCAAACTGGAAGAAAGCTAAATACTTGCAAAAAAATGCTTGGGATAAAATTTCCTTTGATTTAAATAGGTTCTTTTAAAGGGGAAACAACACCTTCTTATAACCCACATTTACTTACTACGGACAAAAATCCTAATGGTTTCCAAGACGTTTCCATTGTTTCTTTGTAAATTAGATAAAATCTGCATTCACTCCTTGATATCATCTCCATAGAGAACATAACAGTTGCAGGTGCTTTATTGTATTCAGACAGAAGCAGGCAGGGTACATGAGCCTAATTAACTTTTAAGGACGAGAGGAGTGTGCAACAGATTGTGAAACAAATGCATTGCAACCCCTCTGGTTCTTAACAGGTTAAGATTGCCTTGCGGAGCGGGCAGAGTTTGTGTCTTGTGGTCCTGACATCAAGTGTCATTTCTGCCTCCTAAGACTAAATATTCACTGGCACAAGGGCAAAATTCCTGTTATGTTATTGAATGCGAGATCTTTAGTTATAGACTACAGGGGAGATGTACTAAGGTGTGATAAAGAGGAGATAACTTCTCCAGTGAGATAACTTCTCCAGTTCCTATGTTATTCTATGGGAGAGATTTAGTTATAGACTACAGGGGGAGATGTACTAAGGTGTGATAAAGAGGAGATAACTTCTCCAGTGTGATAAACTCTCCAGTTCCTATGTTATTCTATGGGAGAGATTTAGTTATAGACTACAGGGGAGATGTACTAAGGTGTGATAAAGAGGAGATAACTTCTCCAGTGAGATAAACTCTCCAGTTCCTATGTTATTCTATGGGAGAGATTTAGTTATAGACTACAGGAGAGATGTACTAAGGTGTGATAAAGCGGAGATAACTTCTCCAGTGAGATAAACTCTCCAGTTCCTATGTTATTCTATGGGAGACCTTTAGTTATAGACTACAGGAGAGATGTACTAAGGTGTGATAAAGAGGAGATAACTTCTCCAGTGTGATACACTCTCCAGTTCCTATGTTATTCTATAGGAGATATTTAGTTATAGACTACAGGGGAGATGTACTAAGGTGTGATAAAGAGGTGATAACTTCTCCAGTGACATAAACTCTCCAGTTCCTATGTTATTCTATGGGAGATCTTTAGTTATACACTACAGGGAGAGATGCACTAAGGTGTGATAAAGAGGAGATAACTTCTCCAGTGAGATAAACTCTCCAGTTCCTATGTTATTCTATGGGAGAGATTTACTTATAGACTACAGGAGAGATGTACTAAGGTGTGATAAAGAAGAGATAACTTCTCCAGTGAGATAAACTCTCCAGTTACTATGTTATTCTATGGGAGAGATTTAGTTATAGACTACAGGGGAGATGTACTAAGGTGTGATAAAGAGGAGAAAACTTCTCCAGTGAGATAAACTCTCCAGTTCCTATGTTATTTTATGGGAGATCTTTAGTTATACACTACAGGGAGAGATGCACTAAGGTGTGATAAAGAGGAGATAACGTCTCCAGTGAGATAATTTCTCCAGTTCCTATGTTATTCTATGGAAGACATTTAGTTATAGACTATAGGGGAGATGTACTAAGGTGTGATAAAGAGGAGATAACGTCTCCAGTGAGATAATTTCTCCAGTTCCTATGTTATTCTATGGAAGAGATTTAGTTATAGACTACAGGGGAGATGTACTAAGGTGTGATAAAGAGGAGATAACGTCTCCAGTGAGCTAAACTCTCCAGTTCCTATGTTATTGTATGGGAGATATTTAGTTATAGACTACAGGGGAGATGTACTAAGGTGTGATAAAGAGGAGATAACTTCTCCAGTGAGATAAACTCTCCAGTTCCTATGTTATTCTATGGAAGAGATTTAGTTATAGACTACAGGGGGAGATGTACTAAGGTGTGATAAAGAGGAGATAACTTCTCCAGTGAGATAAACTCTCCAGTCCCTATGTTATTCTATGGGAGAGATTTAGTTATAGACTACAGGGGAGATGTACTAAGGTGTGATAAAGAGGAGATAACTTCTCCAGTGTGATAAACTCTCCAGTTCCTATGTTATTCTATGGGAGAGATTTAGTTATAGACTACAGGGGAGATGTACTAAGGTGTGATAAAGAGGAGATAACTTCTCCAGTGTGATAAACTCTCCAGTTCCTATGTTATTCTATGGGAGAGATTTAGTTATAGACTACAGGGGAGATGTACTAAGGTGTGATAAAGAGGAGATAACTTCTCCAGTGAGATAAACTCTCCAGTTCCTATGTATTCTATGGAAGAGATTTAGTTATAGACTACAGGGGAGATGTACTAAGGTGTGATAAAGAGGAGATAACTTCTCCAGTGTGATAAACTCTCCAGTTCCTATGTTATTCTATGGAAGAGATTTAGTTATAGACTACAGGGGAGATGTACTAAGGTGTGATAAAGAGGAGATAACTTCTCCAGTGAGATAAACTCTCCAGTTCCTATGTATTCTATGGAAGAGATTTAGTTATAGACTACAGGGGAGATGTACTAAGGTGTGATAAAGAGGAGATAACTTCTCCAGTGTGATAAACTCTCCAGTTCCCAGGATAATTCTGAGTTAAACTAACCGCACAAAAATGAATGAATTAACATTATCACTGATTTCTGTTGGGCTTTTAAGCCTTGAATCCTAGAGAGTTTGGGGATGAGACATGTTTCAGACAACTGTACAATTCAAGGTCTTAAACAACTGAGAATTGATGAGGAGTTTTAGTTACACCTTGTGGTGCTGCTGTTTGTCCCAGAACACGTCAGTTCTTAGTACATTAGCCTACAGCACAACATGTTTTATTCTTACTGCTCGGATGCTGAAGACATTTACAACATGTTGCTTTCATAAAAACAACACCACATTTCCTTCTTATGGCTAAAAATCCTCATAGTCCCTATTGATTGCCTTGTGCTTTGATTCAAGAAATAACATCTTCAATCAGTCATGGAGGTCAGGTCTGTGGAGGGGGCCATGTCAGTTACTTGAAGGTTTTTCAAACAGAATCAGTCAGAGTGCACAATTCTACTTAAAGGGATACAAACTGGAAAGGTTATGGTGGAGAAAAAAGTGAATGAAAACCCCTTCCACCTGAATTTGGTGGATGGTAGATACAATGTTAAACAAAAATTGCAGTCAAGCCATAAGACTTGCTTTTTCCACAGAAATCTCACATTTGCAGTGTTGTTGCTACTGCATGGGATTCTGGGTAGGCATATGCAAATAAGTTTAACAATAACCCCACCATAACCTTTTCAGTTTGTGCTCTACAAGTACACCAAGCCTCAATATCAAGCCAGTAAAACCAACCTCATGCTGATGAGTTACATTAACAATGAAACGGCTGTCCATGAGTGGTTCACTGGCTTTGCCTCTCTTCCTGAGTTGTGTCTTGAAGCTGTTGCTCAGCATACACATACTCTAAGGAATCCATGTATAAAGTGGAATCTGAGGCAAAAAGGTGATTCCTTGTTAAAGGGATAGTAATACTTAAAATGTAAAAAAAATATGTTCTAGGGTTTATCCCCCTGAGTAAAACAAGAGTACTCCCACTGCTGAAAGGTGTTTCATTCAAAAGTTATTAATTTTCAAAGTTGAATTTTTTTAGGTGCGATATCACAGTGGCCTGAAATTGTACAGTGGCGCTGTTGCTACATGATCCTATGGACAGATCTGGCCCCGGGACCATAAATCTCTATAGGGTGGTGTAGCAACAGCGCCACTGTACAATTTCAGGCCACTGTGATATCACACCTAAAAAATTCAACTTTGAAAATTAATACGTTTTGAATGAAACACCTATCAGCAGTGGGAGTACTTGTGTTTTACTCAGGGGGATAAACCCTACAACATATTTTTTTTTACATTTTAAGTATTAATATCCCTTTAAACTTGTTTGCATATGCCTACCCAGAATCCCTTGCAGTAGTAACAACACTGCAAATGTGAAAATTCTGTGGGAAAAGCAAGTCTTATGGCTTGACTGGTGTGTCAAATTTTTGTTTAACATTGTATCTACCAACCACTTAAAGGGATAGTAACACTTAATATGCAAAACATCTATATTGTAGGATTTATGATTTATCCTCCTCAGTAAAACAAGGGTACTCCCACTGCTTAGTGCTTTTTTATTCAAAAATTATTGCAGCTCAAAACTGAGTTTTTTTAGGTACAGTATCTCAATAGCCAGAAATTGTACAGTGGCGCTGTTGCTACACCATCCTGTGGAGGTTTATGGTCAACTGACCAGAGTTGTCCTTAGGATAGTGTCGCAACAGCACTACTGTAACATTTCAGGCAATTGAGATATTGCTCCTAAAAAAATTCAAGTTTGAGCTGCAATAATTTTTTAATACAACACCTCCAGTGGGAGTTTCCTTGTTTTATTGTTAAATTAAATATTGGCATGTTGAGTGTCAATATCCCTTTAAACTATTAAGGGCAAGATGGTGCACAAAGCATAACAAAGCAATGTGCTGCACATTCCTCTATACGTTTGTTACCATCTGTCTTGGCGGTTCGCTTACCTTGAGGTTAACTCTTCCCGTTGCTCTTCCGGTGGGTTGTGTTCCAGGTGCCTGCTAGTACTGGTCATTCATGCCTGGGAGGTTGTTTACGCATTGCATTGCTATGTGTTGGATACCTCCCTGCCACTCAAAGAGTTAAAGAAATATATAAACAGGTAAATAAACTGGTAACTCTTGTATTATAAACAGGGATATCCAATGTGAAGCCCTAGGGCCAAATGACCCCATTATATGTCCCACCTGGGATATTTAACAAAACTTTTTTTACTTAATTAGTAGCACACATGAACTAGTAGACATAACCACCTGCATGCTGCAAGCATAGAGATCAATAATATTTGTCTGTTAAATATTAGTGTTATCACGTGATCAATGACTATCAATATGGCTTTTAAATGTGCACAAGCACTCATCCTATCCCGCACGGACTACTGCAACCTTCCTCTCTCTGGTCTTCGTGGATCCCAACTCCATTCACTTCAGTCTATACAGAATGCTGTAGCATGAGTTACCTTACTGTCACCTAGGTTTGCCCTCCCCTCTCGTCCTCCAATCTTTCCAATAGCTGCCCATCAGACTCCGAATATCTTATAAAATGCTTCTCTCATTTAACACCCTTCTCTCCTCTAGAAGAAAAAAACAAAAGGAGAGCAATAGGGAGCGCCCTAATGCAACAAAACCAGGATTACGTTCCACCACCACAAAGAACACCCCACACGTGGGTACTCACAAGCAAAATAGCTGTCAATTAGTGTTGAGCGAGCGTGCTCGGCCGATGCTCGGATCGGCTCGAGCATCGCTCTGCTCGGCACATGGCGGTACTCGTCGAGTACCGCCATGTGCTCGCCCGCCATGTTCGGGTGGCGGGGATCTGTGCCGGAAGAGGCACAGATCTGAAGACTCTCCGCTGGACCACCAGGGACTGGAGGTACGGGGGCATTGCGGAGATGAAGGGGGCATTGCGGAGATGAAGGGGGACATTGTGGAAGAGGGGCATAGACTCTATGCCCCTCTTCCACAATGTCCCCCTTCATCTCCGCTATGCCCCTCTTCCACAATGTCCCCCTTCATCTCCGCTATGCCCCTCTTCCACAATGTCCCCCTTCATCTCATAGAGGAGATGAAGGGGGACATTGTGGAAGAGGGGCATAGCGGAGATGAAGGGGGACATTGTGGAAGAGGGGCATAGCGGAGATGAAGGGGGACATTGTGGAAGAGGGGCATAGCGGAGATGAAGGGGGACATTGCGGAGATGAAGGGGGCATTCAGAGATGAAGGGGGCATAGCGGAGATGAAGGGGGGCATTGACCAGGCACCCTCCCCTCATCAGAGCAGGGGGTGCCTGGTGTAATGCTCGTGTCGCCCCATTCATTTGAATGGGGCTCGGGTGCTCGGCCGAGCACTTGAGCCTCAGGGGGTGCTCGGTCAGAGCACCCGAGCACCCGAGCATCGGGGTGCTCGCTCAACACTACTGTCAATCACATATAAGAGAAACAGCAAATAGCACAGACTGGGTTTAAAACCTGCCGAAGACATAGGTAGGATATTCACTATTCTTAGGTTGCTCCTCCTCTTCTCACTCTCTCCAAGCGGCACAAGAATCTTCAAAACCAAATAACAAGGACAGTGCCCAATAGTGTAGTATAATCAGGAAATAGTTCTTCCAGTTAATAATTGTAAATTGTACTCACATTTATCTGTGGTCAGCCACAGGGGGTAATCTGATCTGACGTACAAGCAGGTGGGGAGATCTCACCGTCCCCACTCAGTGTCTCACAATCCGCTGATCCACTCACTTCACATATACATGGACAATCAATACAAAAGGGCAGGTATATATTTGTGGCTTGAGAAAGTGGTCCTTTGCTGCCCTTTTTTATTGATTTTATTTCACCATCGATGTTGTTTATTTTATCTGGAGTACACTTGGAATAAAAATTTTTTGGAAGCCAGACAGTGTGGATGTCCTTGTACCTGTGAAGTGAGTGGAGCAGTGGATTGTGAGACTCTGAGTAGGGACGGTGAGATCTCCCCACCTGCTAAGTCAGTTCAGGTTATTCCCTGTGGCTGACCACAGAGAAATGTGAGTACAATTTACAATTATTAATTGGAAGAACAATTTCCTGTTTATATTACACTATTGGGCACTGTCCTACATTTCCATTCTGATCTCCCGCTATGCCCCATCCCACCACTCATGATCAGCCAACAGCTTTCTTCTCTCAGCTCCTTTTGCGTCTATAGTTTTCTCTCGTACAGACCCATTTCCCTCATTGGCCCTTATCTATGGAAATCTCTACCTCCCACCCCTCACCTCTGTTCTTCTCTTGAGGTCTTCAACTCTTGTTTAAATGTACACCTACTCAACAAGGCTTCAACAAGCTAGAAGGCACTGACTTCATACATCCAAGGCTCTCATAATGTACTTATTTATATTCCACTATCCCAACAGAAATTGAGGACTGTATTCCACACTTAAAAGGATAGTAATACTTTAATATTACTAATCCCCATAGTGTAGCTATTTAAAAAATAATTAAATTGTTCCCAGTGTCATCTCTCAAACCTGTATGGTTTGAGAGATAACAGTAAGCAAAGTTCCCCCCTCCCTCCCCCTTTCCCTGAAGTCAGCGTTGTACTGACTGAAAGGATATCCGGTCTTATTTTCATCAGGCAGCAGAGCCGAGATTGCGTTAGTAAAAAAATAATTATTTCACTGAAACGGTCTTCTACGTGTGCTTGGTTTGCAGTGTGCTTGGTTTGTGCTTGGTTTGTGCTTGGTTTGTGACTGGTTTGTGCTTGGTTTGTGCTTGGTGTGTGATTGGTTTGTGATTGGTTTGTGACTGGTTTGTGCTTGGTTTGTGCTTGGTGTGTGATTGGTTTGTGATTGGTTTGTGCTTGGTTTGTGATTGGTTTGTGAGGTTTGTGCTTAGTTTGTACTTAGTTTGTGCTTGGTTTGTTATTGGTTTGTGCTTGGTTTGTGATTGGTTTGTGCTTGGTTTGTGCTTGGTTTGTGATTGGTTTGTGAGGTTTGTGCTTAGTTTGTACTTAGTTTGTGCTTGGTTTGTTATTGGTTTGTGCTTGGTTTGTGCTTGGTTTGTGATTGGTTTGTGCTTGGTTTGTGATTGGTTTGTGAGGTTTGTGCTTAGTTTGTACTTAGTTTGTGCTTGGTTTGTTATTGGTTTGTGCTTGGTTTGTGCTTGGTTTGTGATTGGTTTGTGAGGTTTGTGCTTAGTTTGTACTTAGTTTGGGCTTAGTTTGTGCTTAGTTTGTGATTGGTTTGTGCTTGGTTTGTGATTGGTTTGTGTTTGGTTTGTGATTGGTTTGTGTTTGGTTTGCAAGCACACGTAGAATACCGTTTCAGTGAAATAATAATTTTTTACTTATGCGATCTCGGCTCTTCTGCAGTGCTGCCTGATGCAAATAAGACCGGATATCCCTGCAGTCAGTACAACGCTGACTTCAGGGAAAGGGAAGGGAGGGTGGAACTTTGCCTTTGGTTATCTCTCAAACCATAAAGGTTTGAGAGATGACACTGGGGGCAATTTGATTATTTTTTAAATAGCTACACTATGACGATTAGTAATATTAAAGTATTACTATCCCTTTAACTCTTATGTACTCTGTATGTCTCCCTTTACCAGTTTAGATTGCTAGCTTTTGAGCACAGACCCCATTTCCAATGTTTCATTTTCCTAAGCACTTTTCACCCAATATTGTCCAAACCCTTAAATTGTGAAGTTATATAAATAAAAATAGTCATATATATATATATATATATATATATATATATATTTAACTTTTTTTTCTGTTTTGTATTGTTATTAAAAAAAATATATATTTTTGGATAGCTGACTGCATTTCACCGTTGTTATCAACAAAAACATTTATGTAGTCCCTTAAAGGGACAGTAATATCCCATACAAAATGCTTATAGTTTTGTAGAGGATAAAAAAAATAAACTCTACGGCACAAATCCTATCTTTCAAACCGCTATGGTTTGAGAGATATTGGCATTGAAAGATCTCCCCCTCCCTCCCATTCTCCTGAGGTCAGCGCTGGACTGACAGCAGGATATCCCAGTCCTGGGACCAGCCGTTGGCTCTGCAGCAGAGCCGAAATCACGTTATCGTAAAATAATTACTTGACTGGAAAGGTCTACAAAGTGTGTCTGGTTTGCAAGCACACTTTGTAGACCTTTCCAGTGAAGTAATTCTTTTGCAGTAACACAATTTCGGCTCTGCTGAAGAGCCTCCTCATGTCAGCCAACACGGATCTCCTGGTGTCAGCTTTACAGCTGACATCAGGAGAAGCGGAGGGAGGGGGAACTTTCAATGTCTATATCTCTCAAACCATAGCGGTCTGAGAGATAGGATTTGTGCCAGAGTTTATTGTTTTATCCTCTACAAAACTATAAGCATTTTTATGGGCCATTACTGTCCCTTTAAACATATGGATTTCTGATCTTGTGGCCCACAACTGAAAAATCATGGACACCCTACTATAAATGTATAAACATTATACCAATATTTAAACTAGTTAACAAATAGTTTTCCACCCACCAGTGATGTATTAGGAAACCAGGAGACTGGATCCAGATGGCAGGACAAAGGGCTGATAAGAAGCCTGAGGCTCATGGTCTCTGCAGAGGAAGCTAGAGAGCAAAGTTTGAGTTTGGGACTGAGGAGCAGAGATGGAAACCAGGGTACCCTTTCTGCGGTAGAAAACGTATTGATGGTGCCGGTCACAAAGCCAGATATCCCACCCCACCTGAGCCAAGAACTGGACCAGGATAGGTACACTGGTAGTCTGGGGAAAGTAGAGACAATGGAGCAGAAGAACGAGGAGTAGTTGAGGCAAGCCAGTATGTCGAGGCAAGTGGAGGTCAACCAGAATCAGGGTGCAGACAAAGGTCGAAACAGGTTGAGTTCCAGCTAAATCAAGGTACAGGTCGAGACAAGTGGAGTTCAAGCAAAGTCTAGGTACAGGCCAAGGTCAACCAGAGAACAAAATACAGCAAACAGACAACTGAGTCTTCAACACTATTGATACCAACTGAACACTGGAAGCTGGTTTAGTCTCTAAACAAGGTACAGCTGGAGACCATTAACCAATAGGAGCCAGGAAAGCCAGGAAGGACAATACTGCTATAAGACAACCTTTATGTCAAAAGTCCTCTGGTGGCAGTGATAGAAGTTGCAGGACCCATAACCTGAAGGTTGTCAGTTTAACCTCAAGAGGACTGACCATGACATGGCGGGTGGCTGGTGGAGGAGATTAGTATTGTTTTGACCACGCCCAAAAATCAGAATAGCAGGAGTGACTAGCACAGTTCAGGCTCCTCCCATGACAATTAGGCACCCAATGACAGCGGTATTCAATTTCTGGGACATCCAGCTGTCAGGAACTTTAACTGGGAATGGCCTGGAACCTACTCTGCCTCTTTTCCATATTTTATATGATACAATACTTCCTTTATTAAACGTCATGTCAAAGTCTTGCTTTTTGCTTTCCTTGTCAACCAATCAATCCAAATAAGGCCCAGAGCAGTAGATCAAATTAGCAGTTTGTTAATAGAGAAGTAGTTTTATAGATCCTGAGTCCCGGCAACATTTTGTGATATCGGAAAATGTTACCAGTTGACAAACGCAATGCGAGCCTTCCGCTGATGTGCCTTAAGGACATTGTAAAGATGTCGGTTTGTAAAAAAGAAACTAATAGGAAACATTCCTTCCATTATTTCATTATTTATAGGAACGGCAATGTGTCAGTAAAAAAACGTTCTAACATGTAACACAATAATGTGCAAAAATGTCTTGATAAAAATAATCAAAAAATATTGTGCCAGTTTTCACTAGCGTATTTGCTTCCTGCCATGTCAAAGGTCTCTTTAACATGAAATGACTTTCTGTATGTAAGATATATTCATTTATTTCATTAATATTATTATTATAGTATTTATAAAGCAAATTTTATTTAGAATAAATATTCCCTAACAATAGAAGAGTGGTTCCCATCCTTGTTAACCAGTTCATTGCTATGCAATTCCACTCCTTAGTGGTAAGCATATTTTCATACTTCTGCTGCAGTTTTACAGTTAACCCTTTGAGTGCCAGTGAGGTATCCAACAGATTGCAAAGCAATGCATTCCTTCTCTCATTCTCAAAAGGTTAATTGTCAATATTTGGTGCTTTACTGTGAACAGCCCACACAGGCCAAATATACCGTTGGTTTGTGTATATCTCCTAACATGACCAAAATATTTTACCCAGAATACAAAAATTATAATTTTTTTTTTTTAATTTTCAAAAAGCTTTATTAGAGTCCAGTAATAATACAGACAAAGTTGTATAACAAGTAGCATAGAAAATAAAACAATTTGTACAGTAACAAAGACAATATGGGATGATATTACATTGTATTTAGACAGAAAGATAACTAAAAGGTAAATTGGTGAGGTACAATGAACATATACAAAAGCATAATAGGAGAGAACGGTTAAATTGGCTGAGAAAGAAATAGGAAAGGATTCGGGAGCAAGTCCCGCCCAGTTGTAGTATCCTCTGATCAAGGAATCAAGGAAGAAGCAATAACAGGAACAAGGGGGTGAGGGAGAGGGGGAGAGAAAGAAAAAAAAAAAAAAGAGGGGGGGTCTCAGTGGTCCCAGGAAGGAATAGAGTCACCACCCAGAGGTAAGAACAAGAATTGAAAGTGACCATGACTCAGGGCCGCATACTCTATGTACCAACGCCACATGGGCAAGTTGATTGGTACAAAAATTATTTTTTTAACTGACATTCTAATAAAGTGAATGACAAATACATGTCATGGAGAGTGTTTATTTTATGTCCCCACAGCAAATCCTTGTAGTTCTAAGTTTAGCATTGACTCACATTTTTAAAACACCAAAATTTGTGGGGTTTTTTTGCTTAGATGTTGTTCTAAAAGTTTGCAACTGAAAAATAAATGTAGAATTTTCTTTTTCATTCATTTTGCACCATTCTGCATTTCTGGCTCAACGTAAAAATAAATAAACCATGTAACCCTAAATGTTATTTATTTTTAAAAAGAGCACAGAATTCCAATTTTAGGTACTAGTCATTTACCAGTCTAATCCAAGTTTGGTTTGGAATCTCCAGAACAATTAGATACAGAAAAAAAGTGCTTTTGTGTTTCAAATGTATACTCTTTCAAATAGAAATTGCGGAAAACTGTGGAATATATTAGGTTAGGTACCCAGAGGAATCTTTAATAAAATAGTATACCACCTGTATGAGTTGAGAAATAGTAGGAGATGCCCAGTTCACAAAACTGCATATAGCACAATCTACCCACAAAAGCACAAATCTACCCATACCAAAATCCGTCCTCTTTTTTACAATCTTTAAAAATGACATGCCTGTACTAAAATGGCCATAACAACTACAGATATGAAGTCAAGAGGCCTACCTTTTTTGAAATATAATAACCTATTTAATCAAAAAAATTATTATTTGTACTTCTACACCTAGCCCGTTGGAGACAAATGTTTTCAGGAAATAGCACTAAAGAATAATATGTATTTTTTTATATTTCTGCCCCTTTAAAGGCACTGACATCTTAGACAACTAGGGAATTTCATATTGTATTCACTAGCAGCTCATTTCAAAGAGAAATTACACCCCATTGAAAAATACTGACATACCATAAGGCAGTGTTTCTCAAATCCTGTCCTCAGGACCCACTAACAGGCCAGGACTTAGAGATTTCTCTGCTAGAGCACAGGTGTGGTGATCAGAGGCTCATTCACATTGATTAACTCACCTGTGCGCTAACAAGGAAATCATGTGATCAGAGGCTCATTCACATTGATTAACTCACCTGTGCTCTAACAAGGAAATCATGTGATCAGAGGCTCATTCACATTGATTAACTCACCTGTGCTCTAACAAGGAAATCATGTGATCAGAGGCTCATTCACATTGATTAACTCACCTGTGATCTAACAAGGAAATCATGTGATCAGAGGCTCATTCATATTGATTAACTCACCTGTGCTCTAACAAGGAAATCATGTGATCAGAGGCTCATTCACATTGATTAACTCACCTGTGCTCTAACAAGGAAATCATCAAATCCTGGCCTGTTAGTGGGTCCTGAGGACAGGAGTTGAGAAACACTGCTATATACTATCACAGTGAGGAGAAGAAGGGCAAAGAACAGTGACAGATACCTTACACAGCTCCTAACATACACTAGATGTATATGTTTATACCAGGTGATCACATCACATGATCACATGGTACTGACCCATTCATGACTACCCTTGTTGAAAAGGAAAATTTTCACCTTTCCAATTAATGCAGTCCTGGTATGACAGGAGTAGGGATGCTCTAAAAATAGAACCCCCTCCCAGCTCCTAACAAAAAATAAATAATGTGTATTAAATGAATTACACATTTGCACATATAATTATACCATGGTATTAACCAGCTTTCTGCCATACCTTGTTGGAAAAAGGTATCACTTTTTCTCAAATGCTGTCCATCTATGTTTGAGATTGAGAGAGAGAGAAAGCACCTGCATTTTGATACTAGAGGCAGATAGGGAAAAAGAGGAAGCTAAAGTTAATTGATTGGAGTATTGTTGGTAGCCAGTTGTTCTCTGGATGTGGAAGATGTTAAGGGAGAAAACGAGTTGAAAAAAATAAATCTATTTTGACTGATAAGTGACAGTGACAGACATCTAGGCCTAGATTTAAAGGCAACCGTTAAACCAGCCGCTAAGTGAAAAAGGCACATCGCTCGCAAATAATACAGGAGTTACGGCAGATTCAATAACTACTCTACGAGAATAGCTATCGAGCGTAGGCACACAAAAAACACGTAACACAAAACCCGTTGTCGCTCATGTTAATGCACAACGGGCGGACAAATCACACGATAACTGAGCTCCAAACAACATGTAACATAACGGCTGCCGTTGTCAAGCAACCATGATTGATGCCAAAACAAATTCAAACACACATCCAATCCCAAAGCCCCAATGTATCAAATAACTTCAAATACACCTATATATACCCAAAAATAACCGCCACACACTGTCTGTTATCGAGTTCTTCAGAGCCAGATATCAGGACCCAGGAGCGGAGGATAGTGATCAGAGAGAGGGAGACAGGAGCGTTCATTGGAGGTAGAGGAGTTTTGGAGTTTGGAGAGAGGAGAGCATTGCACAGAATACGACACATAGCACACCTTTGCACATATTACATACACACATACAAACACATACACATACATACACATAGTCCTTTTATTTTATAACACCTCACACATTTTACTTTTATTTTTGACAGTGTGAATCTGGGAGTGAAAGTGTGTGACAGAGAGTGACTGGATCGAGTGTGTCTGTGAGGGCCTGTGGGAGTGCCTGGGTGTGACTGGGTGAATGATGGCGAGGAGAGGAGGACAGGAGAGAGGGATGGGGAGAGTAGTGGAGGAGGAGGAAGATCAGGAGGGGATCCCTCAGCAGAGCAGGGGTGGGAAAGGGAGATCCGCAGGGCGGAGGGGGACCCGGCCCACAAGAGCAGGAACACGCAGGACAGGGACAGAACCTGCAGTGGGACGAGGGGTAGTTGCTGGGGAGCACCCCACACAGTCAGGGTCAGACCAGGCAGGGCACTCCAGCTCTGAGTCATCCCATGCCGGAGCTGATGAGGCCAGGATCAGAGACCCAAAGTATACAGAGGAGGAGAACACGGCTCTTGTGGAAGCTGTCCTGGAGAGGCAGAGTGTTCTCCACCCGACAGCGAAGGTCCCTGGCCTGTCAGCGAGGAGGAAAGCAGCCTGGAACCAGATCTGCAGCCGGGTCAACGCGGTGGCTCCATGCAGACGGGACGTGGAGTCCATCAAGAAGCGATGGGGCGACTGCCGGAGGGTGGTCAAGACCAAGCTCTCCGAACTCGCCAAGCATGCCCGAGGCACTGGAGGTGGCCCACCTGTCCCTATCACCTTCTGCGGCTGGGAGGAGATGGTGCGCCAGAATATGTCCCCAACCCTGATCGAGGGGGTTGTTGGAGGAGCTGACACTGGGGATGAGAGGACCCTCCACACTACCGGTAAGTGCAACACTACAGAACAACACACTACAGCAACCAACACCAGCTGCACACACACTCACACCTCAACACATGTCCATCATTCATGCACACAACTGCACCAACACAGCACCCTGAGGGTTAAAAACAGGACACAACACAAGGACAAATATCAAGGTCCAACTTGGAACAAACCTGTCCAAGTCCTACTTCAACCCTCCTGTCGCTGTGCTCATCACACACAATACACAAACCATGCAGTTCCAAATGTCGACTGTCATCACTGTTCACACACAATGTCACCCATGTCCCCGCTGGGATGTCAGCACTTAACCCCTTGAGTGCTAGAGGGATCATCAATGCATCGATCAACAATGCTTTGGCAACCCCTCTGGGACTCAAAGGGTTAACCAGACAACAATCAAGTCAATAGGCCAACGATCACATGCTACACAGGGGACATTCACTAAGCGGTGACAAACACATGGTGGAGAGAAATTCACCCTCACACATCCTCATTTCACCAATACCAGTGTTAGCCTATGGAGAATATGCAATAACATGAATCAAGTTGCTAAGGTCCCATCGTATACACTCCATAGAAAACACTGGAAATGGGGAAATGAGATCACTGGAGAAGTCAGCATTATGTACACTCCATCATGTCAACAACACCGCTTACTGAATCACAAAAAGGATGGAGCAGGTCACACATCACAGTGGCACTGAGAATAACTGCTTGTATGTGCAACACACAGGCCTCAAACAATACCCCAGAATTAAAGGGGGAAAAAGTAGGCCTTGGTGTTGTGTCTGCAATCATTTACCCTAACTTCAAATGACATATCTCACATCTGATTCCCACATGGATCCTCAGGGGTGCTGATGCCATGGATGGATGGTACACCAGACACTGTTTGCAGGATACACATGGGAACCAAATATCATCCATTGTACCTTGGTCACCAACAGGCCATGAATGATAGATATCTCGGATTGAGTACGGTTGCCTCACTCAGAAGGATGGATGGGCTCATACTCAAAGAAAAACAGGCCTCAATCAGAGATATCCCTCACTACTGGCGTGATTGTTGCCCTTCAGGATTCAACTGGAACACACGACATGGACAGGATCCTGTCCAGTTCATCAATCTCTGATTGCCAGGGTGGTATCCCATGCCCTACAATGAAATGCATAGGATATGATCCTGACAACCAGAGAGTCACCTGTCAAGTAATGAAAAATTGTGAATTGGACGGGATCAGCTAAGAAGATAGGGTTGAATAACACTTGATTCCCACTGCACATCTGTTCAAACAAAGATATGCACACAAAGGAAAATGGTCAGATATGTACCTTTCAAATGGCTCAAAATATGTCCCAACACGATGTGAACCCAGAGATCATCTCACTGCCTGTGATTGCCCTACTGGCCAGATATGTGCATCCATCAGAAACTAACTTACATTGATACCATCCAAATACACATACCTAGTATATCCCACTCTACGTAGATGGGATATACGAGGTATGCTCATATCCATCATATCAATCCAATGTATATTTTGATGGGTGCACATATATAGCCAGTAAGGCAATCACACCTACTGAAATGATCTCTGGCTTCATATCTGGAAAGGATATATTCATATCCATATGAAAGGTACACATCCACATGCATATATGACCATTTCTCCTTGTATGTAACTGTAATAGCATAGCAATAGTTAATTTCACCAACATGTGGATCCATGTTAGTCCTATCCCGCCAACCCTCATGGTTAGACAGATATCGCTCTATTTGACAGCTGGAGATTCCAGTCATTAGAACACACGGAGGCTCTTCAGCAGAGCCTAAATTGCCCCATTCAGAGATGGAGACATCTTTGAGATGGTCAACAAAGTGTGCCAGGTTTGCAAGCACACTCTGTTCACCATTCCAATGAGGTTTACATCTCTGAATGGGGCAATTTAGGCTCTGCTGAAGAGCCTCTGTGTGGTGAAATGACTGTCAAACATGTCAAAATGACTGTCAAATAGAGCAATATCTGTCTAACCATGTGGGTTGGAGGGATAGGACTAACATCGATCCACATCTATCTCTTACAATGCCTACAATATTACATCATGGTGAAATTAACCATTGCTATTCCGTTAAAGGGATAGTAATACCTAACATGTGAAAAGAAAAATATATTGCAGGGTTCATCCCCCGAGCAAAACAAGGGTATTCCCACTGCTCAAAGGTGTTTCATTCAAAATGTAGCACAGCTCATAGTTGACTACTCCAGCGGCAATATCACAGTGGCCTGGAACTCTAAAATGGCGATGTTGCTAGACCATCCTATGGACAGCTTACGTCCAGACGCAATAAATTCTCATAGGATAATGTAGCAACAGTGCCAATGTACAACTTCAGGCCACTGGGATATAGCACCAAAGCAATTCTACTCTGAGCTGGGAGACTTTTTGAACAAAAACCTCCTCCAGCAGTGGGAGTACCCTTGTTTCACTCAGGGTGATAAACCACAAAACATATATTTCCCTTTCTGCATTTCATGTATTAGTATCCCATTAATCCCATCATGGCTACGTTTACTAATCACACAATCTCAATTCTCCACACAGCTTATGGGCCTCCATCGCAGCAGGAGCCCGTGGAGGAGCCGACCACACCACCCAGTGAGGAGGATACAGAGGAGGGGACTAGCCACTGGGAAGCGTCTACAACCACCACACCTCCTCCCCAACTGGCTGCATCACCACTGCCTGCCTCTCAACTGGCTGTCTCTCAACTGCCTGCCTCTCAACTGCCTGTCTCTCAACTGCCTGCCTCTCAACTGCCTGCCTCTCAACTGCCTGCCTCTCAACTGGCTGCCTCTCAACTGCCTGCCTCTCAACTGCCTGCCTCTCAACTGCCTGCCTCTCAACTGGCTGCCTCTCAACTGCCTGCCTCTCAACTGCCTGCCTCTCAACTGCCTGCCCCACCACAGGATGCTCGACAAATGTACAGCGGCTGGATTCAGGGGGAGAGATGGATGCATCCCACTAGCACCGGGAGCTATTACCCTCCAGCAGCAGCACCACCACCACCAGGGAGGCAATGGCTGCCCGGGAATGTGGCCACCAGCCAATATGGGCCATATTCCACCGAGATGGATCTACCCTCCTGGATGGCTCCCCAGCATGGCCCCAGGTATGATCCCAGGTGGGGGCCAAGCACCTACCACTGGCCAAGGTATGACCCTTGGCCACTTGACTACCAACACCTGGGCCTGATTGGGGAGCCCCAGCGCCCTCAGCCAAGGGACTTGTTCACCCCACCACCTCAACCAGCACAGACATCAGTGGGCAGCAGTGGGTCCCTTGATGTGGTGGGCACCCACACACCGTCTGTGCAAGCCACTCCACCGACACAAACAGCAGTAGCAGCCACAGCACACCCAGTACCAGCAGAGGAGACAGCAGAGGCTGGGGAGATAGAGGCTGAGGAGACAGCTGAACCTGTTGAAGCAGAGGCTGAGGAGACAGCTGAAGCTGGGGAAACAGAGGCTGAGGAGACAGCTGAAGCTGGGGAAACAGAGGCTGAGGAGACAGCTGAAGCTGGGGAAACAGCACATGTGTCACCGGCCACTCCCATCTCCAGCAGTCAACGCACCCCAGATCTGGAGGCTGAGTGCATGGCCCTTCAAAGAGGACAGCTCCGGGCAACCCACGCCACCAACAACAACCTCATGAGGAACCGGAGGGAATCCCGGAGGAACACGAACAGGTTGGAGACCAGAATCCAAGCTCTGGAGTCAGAGGTTGCCAGGGGGAACACACAACTCCACCAGATACATACGGGGATGATGGACATGTTTGCACAGGTGCTCGTGGAGTTGCGAGAGATTAACCGCAGGGAGAACCTGAGGATGGAGAGGGAGAACCTGCGTTCCACAGAGGGGTCCACTGCACCCACCACCCCTTCCAGTGTTACCCCAGAAGCCACACCTAGGGGACAGAGGGTGACAAGGCAATCAGCCAGGGCATCCACCTCTGGCACCAAGTCTAAGGCCCCCCCCAAAAAAAAAAAGAAATGAAAGGCCCAACCTGTCATCTGCCCCCTCAATAAATGAAAATTGTGCTTTTGAATCCTGTCTGATCTGCTGTGTAATCACTTATAGATTGGGTGGCAGGGTTGTCTCCAATGCATTGCCAAACAATGCAGTGAACTCAACTCCTGCCTGGGGGAAATGTTTGTGTGATGTTACAACATGGGTTCACACACACCCACACCGTTGTCCAAATTCACCTGGCAACCCATCCCTGTAGCCATATAACACAACAGTGTTACATGGCCATGATGTGTGTCAGATTTGATCAGAACATACCCCTTAGCACAACAACTGGTGCAACACTGAACATTCGTCTGCATCAATTGTTGTGTTTGAGGGGAAAACCAAACTAACAGCTATGCGACTTAGCAGGGAAATAACAAGCAGGACAGATTGAACATGCATCAATATGGTCTTTAAATCAAAATTCTATTGTGCAGCTGACATACTGGGGAACACAATGTACACCCTAGGATCTCAATGTGTGTGTTACACATTGTGATCCTAGGGTGAGCATTCTGTTCTCCAGCAAGTCAGTTGCACAACGGGAGTTTGAATCACAGCCTAACTTACTGCATAACCCAAAAATCTTCCTAAGATTTCATTGTGTAGCACGCACATTGGAACCTTAGGCTGAGCATTGGCTTATGTATTAAAGGGATAGTAAACCTTGAAAATAAGTTCATTCTATATTGTAGCCCTTAAAAAAACATGTAAAATGATATAAGTCTTATATCCCAAATCATATATGTTTGGTAGATAAGACTGATATCATTTTTCATGGTTTTTAAAGGGCTACAATGTGAAATAAACTTATTTTCAGGGTTTACTATCCCTTTAAGTTGTGTTGTTGTTTTTGTGTGTTGTTGTCCCTGTGGTGTTGGTTGTTGTTGTTTGTGTAGTGATTTGTGTTGTGTGTGCATGTTTTTGTGTTGTTTTGGCATTGCACGGGTTAATTTTCCCATTTACATGGTTGTGCGGTAAGCATTTGGTGTGTTTTCCTCTGTAACGGGTGTTTTGTTTTGGCCGTTAAGTGTCTAACGTGTGTGAGAAGTGGGTCTTAACTTTTAGCCGTTAGGTGTGTCTTTTTTTCAGCCGTTATCAGTACCGCAAGCCTTTGAATAGCTCTGGGGTATGTTTTTCCATGCGTCTGAATGCACGTAAGTGTATCGGCCGTAAGGATTCTACAACTGCCGTTAGCTGTTGTTTAGACGGATCTTTGAATTGCAACATGACACTTAACGCACCCGTTAATGATTTTTTTTTGCTAACGGCTGCCTTTAAATCGAGCCCCTAGACACCTCCATGGATATGACATTCAGCACTGATTTGGTATATCCCTACTGAACAAAGACAAAATAGAGATGGATAAAAAAAGCATGGGGGGTTATTTTATTTATAATTTTTTTGGGTGGGGGAATTTTTGTATAAACAAAACAGTATTTGCTTGTCCCTCTTGAGTGTATGTAAACAACACTATGTGAAGGCATACCTATCAAATTGTCTTGAATAGCATCTGACACAGTCTCAATAGAGTGTCAGGCTTATCCATCCATCTAAGGTAAGAAGGATAAGGTCATCTACCTATCTTATGTTTGCTTTTTCATTTGCTCCTTTCTCCCTTCACACCCATACAGGGACGGATTTCTCAAAGGGCAGAGTAGGCAACTGCCTAGACCTCCAAATTTTGAGGGGAGACACCACTGTGATGGCCACAACGACACTCAGAGCAATGCCAATTCACTGCACCAGTTCATATACCACTTTAAAGGCTATTATTTAACCATTGAGAGAGAGATGTCTAACCCCTAGCAACCAAGAGGTTAAAGCTTTTTTTTTGGTCCTTGCTTGTTACAGGTCAAGGGTTTTTTTCTGTGCCAGGAAACAGTTGATGGGACTATGGGTGGGGACATGGATGGAGCTAAGAGCTCCTAGAGTGCCTTGCCTAGGGTATCCTGGTAAGTAAGTTCAGGCCTGCACCAGTAACAAAAGAACAATAAGTAGTGGCTACCACCAAGACTGCTATTAAGTAACTCCAGCTCCCCTGTTTGCCTGTCTTCCACCAGCATCCAAACTACAGCTGCTTTCTCTCTCTCTCCCAAACACAGACTAACACAGGGGAAACTGAAGTACTGAAATAATACAGTGGGAATCTCACCATATGGTAGTGTTGAGCGAGCACCCCGATGCTCGGGTGCTCGGGTGCTCTGACCGAGCACCCCCTGAGGCTCGAGTGCTCGGCCGAGCACCCGAGCCCCATTGAATTGAATGGGGCGACACGAGCATTACACCAGGCACCCCCTGCTCTGATGAGGGGAGGGTGTCTGGTCAATGCCCCCCTTCATCTCCACAATGTCCCCCTTCATCTCCTCTATGCCCCTCTTCCACAATGTCCCCCTTCATCTCCGCTATGCCCGTCTTCCACAATGTCCCCCTTCATCTCCTCTATGCCCCTCTTCCACAATGTCCCCCTTCATCTCCGCTATGCCCCTCTTCCACAATGTCCCCCTTCATCTCCGCTATGCCCGTCTTCCACAATGTCCCCCTTCATCTCCGCTATGCCCGTCTTCCACAATGTCCCCCTTCATCTCCGCTATGCCCGTCTTCCACAATGTCCCCCTTCATCTCCTCTATGCCCCTCTTCCACAATGTCCCCCTTCATCTCCGCTATGCCCGTCTTCCACAATGTCCCCCTTCATCTCCGCTATGCCCGTCTTCCACAATGTCCCCCTTCATCTCCGCTATGCCCGTCTTCCACAATGTCCCCCTTCATCTCCGCTATGCCCCTCTTCCACAATGTCCCCCTTCATCTCCGCTATGCCCGTCTTCCACAATGTCCCCCTTCATCTCCGCTATGCCCCTCTTCCACAATGTCCCCCTTCATCTCCTCTATGCCCCTCTTCCACAATGTCCCCCTTCATCTCCACACTGTCCCCCTTCATCTCCGCAATGCCCCCTTCATCTCCGCAATGTCCCCCTTCCACAATGTCCCCCTTCATCTCCACACTGTCCCCCTTCATCTCCGCAATGCCCCCTTCATCTCCGCAATGCCCCCGTACCTCCAGTCCCTGGTGGTCCAGCGGAGCGTCTTCAGATCTGTGCCTCCTTCGGCACAGATCCCCGCCACCCGAACATGGCGGGCGAGCACATGGCGGTACTCGACGAGTACCGCCATGTGCCGAGCAGAGCGATGCTCGAGCCGATCCGAGCATCGGCCGAGCATGCTCGCTCAACACTAGTAGTGTGTGTTTGTGTGTGTGTGTGTCTGGGGGCGGCATTATTACAATTAATTTCAATAAAGTGAAAAAAGCAGGAAATTGTACTTTTCTTGGGAATTCCCATGGAAGGTTAAAAATGCTGTTATCCACACATTTAACTTATAAGGCAAATATGTCACCCATCACAAGGGATAACGTCACTGATGCTATTCTGATTCCTTCTCCATAGTAAATTATTAGAAGGAGTTTCCTTTTATGTAAATGATGCTCTGTTATTAATCACAGATTGTGCCATGCAATAGACAAGCACTTAACGCTGGCGCATTTGGTCTCTCTTATATTTCCGTGTTGTCAGTTTAATGTTCATGAGCTACAACTAATTTTAACATCTGTGCCTTGGAACACTGCCCTGACTGTAATGATCGGTAGAATGCAGTTATTATGCTGTACCACATTTCTCATGCCTAATTTAACCCATCTGATTGCAGGGTAACAAAAGTAATGTCCTAAAATGCAGCAGGTCAAAGATATATGTTAATAAAAATACTTTATTTCTAGTAATGATGGTAAAAACATTCTGAGGAGTTATGAACTCTGAACATGAGTGAAACTTAATTTGAACAATATTCTCTCTCTTGAAGTCATACATCAAAGTGTTCTATCTCTGTGGTGAGAAAACACAAAGTAACCTAATAATACAGTTGTTGAGGGTCGAGGCTTGGTGAATACTGGCTGGTAGGGAGTTCCAGAGGTAGGGAGCAGCAAGGTGTGAGATAGCTCAGTGGTAAAGTCCCTGACTATGGAGCCTGTTCAAACCTCAAGGTTGCAGGTTCGATTCCAAGTGGGGTCAACTCAGCCCTTCAACCTTCCGAGGTCGACAAAATGAGTACCATTGATTGGGTAATAATAACCCCTATTATTTCAGCTGCCGATTTGGTTATTTCCAAGAGTGTGCACTGAAAGTGCTTTGAGTCCCACTGGAAGAAAGGCACTATATAAATACTAGTTATTATTATTAAGGAAAAAAAGCCTTCAGTCGTGATACAGTGACAGTGGTTAAAGGAGAAGAGAGTCATCTACCATGCGTGGTGCGTAGAGGATGGGAAGGTACATGGTGGGATATCAAAGATGAAATATAAAGTGGGGATGAGTGTTAGAGAGCCTTGAAGGTAATGAGGTGGATTTTGAATATAATACATTGCTGTTTGGGAAGCCATGAAAATGATTCTAAAGTTGCAGGTGTAAGAAGTGTTCTGGAGGAGAGGAAGAAAATTCTGGTGGCTGAATTAAAAAAGCTATTGGAAAAGAGTGATATGGGTAGTAGGCAGAACAATAACCAAAGAGTGCAAGTAATCCAAGTGGGAAAGGCTAATAGCGTACATGAGAGATTCTGCTGTAAAGTGAGAAACACAGTAAAAAAGTAACATATTATAATAGCAACATAGTGACAGGAACGTAACACCATGGCATAATAACATAGTAACATAGTAACAGTATTAGTAACACATTAACATAGTTACTCAGTAACACAGTAATATAGTAACACACTAACATGGTAACATAGTAACACAGCAACATAGCGACAGTAACATAGTAACATAGCAGCATAATAACATAGTAATATAGTATTAGTAACACATTAAGATTGATACACAGTAATATAGTAACACAGTAACATGGTTGCATAGTAACACAGTAACATAGTAACACAGTAACAAGGTAAGATAATAACACGGTAACATAGTAACACTATAGCATATAACAGTAACATAGTAACCCAGTAACACCATAACACAGTAACACAGTAACATAGTAACACTTTAACACAGTAACATAATAACACAGTAACACAGTAGAATTGTAACACAGTACCATAGTAGTATAGTAATGCAGTAACATGATAACACAGTAACACCTTAATGCAGTAACAAAGTAACACAGTAACATAGTAACATAGTAATGCAGTAACATAGTAATGCAGTAACAAAGTAACACAGTAACAAAGTAACACAGTAACATAGTAACATAGTAATGCAGTAACACGGTAACTCAGTAGCACCGTAATGCAGTAACAAAGTAACACAGTGACAAAGTACATAGTAATATTGTAACACAGTAAAACAGTAACATCGTAACATAGTAACACAGAAACACAGTAACACAGTAATATAGCAACACTGATGCAGGAACACGGTAAAACAGTAGCATAGCAAGATAGAAATATAGTTACATAGTAGCAAAGTAACACAGTAACATAGTAACATTGTAACATAGTAACACAGTGACACAGTGACACAGTGACACAGTAACATAGTAACACAGTGACGAAGTAACATAGTAACACAGTGACACAGGAACACGGTAAAACAGTAACATAGTTGATATAGTAACATAGTAAAATAGTAACATAGTTGATAAGGCTGAAAAAAGACATGCATCCATCAAGTTCAGTACATGCCATATGACCCCTGTTGATCCAGAGGAAGGCAAAAAACAAAACAAAACAAAACAAAAAAAAAACATTGAAGCCATTTCCAATTTAGCCCCAAGTGGATAAAAAATTCCTTCCTGACTCCAGCTGGCAGTCAGATATTTCCCTGGATCATCATCCTATCTGCATTGAAGCCATCTGTCATAATTCCCAATATTGTTCTATGCTAAATAGGCATCCATTGCTTTTTTGAAAGCAGTTACAATGTCTGCAAGCACAGCATACTGAAGCAAAGAATTCCATAGGTTTATCACCCTTACTATAAAAAAATCCCTGCCTTTGTTTTACTCCAAAGCTCCTTTCCTCTACTCTTAATGGCTGTTAACTTATCCGTTACTGGCAGAGGCAGGAATGGGAGATCCCACAGTGCACATGGAAGATTAGGTTTTAGGCCTACAAGAACGGAGAATGTTTATATACTCTATCATGGAATGCAGGGTATTTAACCCTTTGAGTACCAGAGAGGTATCCAACTCATTGCTTTGCACTCTCTGGCACTCCAAGGGTTTTCAGTACGAATAAACCAGATCGTTTTTAGTCATAAGGGTTCCTTTAAGAGATTTGAAGCCCTATTGATATCAGCGAGTATGGTAATTCATCCCCTACCCAGGGGAGGGCTGGCAATTTGTGGCCTGGAGGGCAGCTACTATCAAGTGGCCCGATTTTACTATTGTTCCAGCCCTCTGTCCCAATCCACCCTCTTTTGTTAATTTTAAAATTGCCATTAGCCCTTTGAGTGCCAGAGGGGTATGCCACGCATTCCGATGCAATGCGTGGCATACCCCTCTGTCACTCAAAGGGTTAGTGTTGTGAAGAAAGGCGAGCAATACCACAGAGCTTACAATTGAAATGGGGTTACACTGGTGCAACTACAGAGCTTACAATGTAAGTAACGCTGCACTAGTGATACCATATAAGTATATGGTATCTAAGAGAGAAATAGGTTATGTGCTTCTAGTGTAGCTCCACTTGAATTGTAGCTCCGTTTCAATTGTAAGCTCTGTGGTATCACTACTGTAGCTACATTTGCAGCAAAAAGATGGAGTGGCCCACCAGCCCAGACATATGACTGGCCCAGGGGGCAATTTCCCCCCTGCCCCCCAGGCCAGCGCTCCCCTGCCCCTACCCTACTCCTACCTTTAGACTGTAAGCTCATTGGGGCAGTGACCTCTCTCCTATTCTTTCTATAAATGTAACACTTATTTTATCCCCTTTTATTTATTGGAACATATGTCTATTGTACGGTACTGGGTACACTGTATAAATAAATATATACATACATACATACATACCCTACGGTGCACCTGTTTTTACTCTATTTTTACTTTGTATATCAGCCTCAGTGTGTGTGTGTCAAGTGACATTTCTGGGGTCTGATGATTTGTTCATTGGTGTCTGCGCTTCACCCAGTGTAATCAGTGAAAGTGACAGATTACTGATTCGTCAATTAGTGATTCATTGCGCCACTTCAATCAGTTGCTGTTTTTAGTTTAAATCACCCAATCCGTTCAGTAATGTATATTGGTGAAGCCATCAAGTGAGAGCACTTATCCCGTCTAATCGCCCTGTGGTGCGTGCAATGTTTTCTGTGCAGCAATAAATGTCAGTTTTGTCTAAAAAAATGTATACCGCAGCCTGGCTATTTAGGCTTGTGTTTGGGAAATTAAAGAAGATGAAACAGTTCCTAAAATAATAACCAGCCAGTTACCATGCAATGGTGAGAAAATCCTAATTTCCTATACAAATTTTTACCTTGTCTTTTGTTTAAAGGCGTAGTAATGTTTAGGCATACAGTACAATCGAGTCTTCTATATACATTTTTATAACAACGTGTAGCTCTGTAACTATCCATAATTTTGCCATTTTCTTTTTTTTATTTTCAAAAGCTTTATTGAGGAAAATTAAATTTGCAAAACATGCATAAAGAAATGCAAAGAAAATAACATGAGGCCCAACAAGAAAAAACAAATCAAAATAATAAAATGACTATGATCCTGGGGGCATGTGAGCCGTACAATTGTTAATGATTCGCAAATAGGATAAAATGAAAGGAATCTAAAGAGATGATGAGAGGAGTGAAGTGCCATTTTAGTAACAGTAACATAGAAAATTAGGTTGAATAAAGACACAAGTCCACCAAGTTGAACCTTCTCCTCATACCTCAGTAATTTTATAACTTTCCTGCTACCAAATAAGTTAGTCTTTATCAGACCTTCCTGATCTGCCTACTGATAAACAGTATAACTCTGTATGTTCCCTTTTGAAAGAAATGTATCTAATCTTCTCTTAAATGTATCCATTGTATCTGCCATAACCACCTCCCTTGGCAATGAATTCCACAATTTAACAGACCTTACCGTAAAAAACCCCTTCCTCTGCTGAAGTCTAAACCTCCTTTCCTCTAATCTCAAGGGGTGTCCCCTGGTCACCTGATCAGGCCTTGGAATAAATAGCTCACCGCAGAGATCCTTGTATTCACCTCTCATATACTTGTACGATGTGATAAGGTCTCCTCTTAGTCATCTGTTCTCTAGAGTAAATAAACCAGGTTTGTCTAGTTGTTCCTTATACGTCAAGTCCTCCATTCCCTTAATTAATTTTGTTGCTCTCCACTGTACCCTCTCTAGTTCTAGTATATCCTTTTTCAGAACCGGTGCCCAAAATTGCACTGCATACTCAAGGTGAGGTCTTACCAATGATTTGTATAATGGCAAAATAATGTTATACACTTTTGTTTCTATACCTCTTTTTATACAAGACAGGACTTTGTTTGCCTTTGCTACTGCTGTTTGACACTGGTCACTGTATCCAAGTTTGTAGTTGACAAGGATACCCAGGTCTTTCTTTAGCAACAAGTCCCCTAAAATGATTCCATTAAGTTTATAAGTAGCCTTGGGATTGTTTCCTCCCAAATGCATGACTTTACACTTCCCCACATTAAACTTCATATTCCATTTGTTTGCCCAATCTGACATTGTATGTAAGTCCCTCTGTAGAGAGAAAATATCCTGTTCTGAATTAATTACCCTGCATAATTTAGTGTCATCTGCAAATATTGATATTTTGCTTTCTATATCTATTTCCAGGTCATTTATAAAGCAGCGGACCTAATACTGAACCCTGAGGTACTCCACTCTCCACTTTCTTTTTATTCTATAATAAACATCCCTCCTCCCACCCCTTTTACATACGTCAAGCAGCCTCCCCTCAGATCTGGAATTCAGTCATGTGACCGGACAGATTGCAGCAAGGGACAATCTTCCTTCTATCAGTATATGGAAAACCCTGCCCCTTTGACAAAGGAGGACAGGTTTTCCCCGTGCAGATAGAAGAATGTCCTGCATCGCGATCTGTCCGGATTGGTGTGTGAAAATTAGTGATGTATATAAAACAGGCGGGAGGGAGAAAAAGCAAAGTTATGGAAAACATGGGTAAAAGCATAGTACGGTGTTACCCATAGTAACATAGTAACATAGTAGATAAGGCTGAAAAAGACATACGTCCATCAAGTCCAGCCCATGCCAAAAACACCCCTGTTGATCTAGAGGAAGGCAAAAAAAAAAGCCCACAGGAGCCATTTCCAATCTAGTCCCAAGTGTGTGTGTGTATGGGGGGGACTTATTCCTTCCTGACTCCAACTGGCAGTCAAATAGTTCCCCGGATCAATATCCTATTTGCATTGAAACCATCTGTCATAATTGTCAATATTGTTCTGTGCTAGGTAGGCATCCATTGCTTTTTTGAATGCAGTTGCATTATCTGCAAGCACAACATCCCAAGGTAAAGAATTCCATAGCCTTACTGCCCTTACTGTAAAGAATCCCTGCCTTTGTTTTAGTTGAAAGCGCCTTTCCTCTAGTCTTAATGGATGACCTCTTGTTCTTATCTCAGCTCTTTGCATAAATAATTCATTGGATAGTTCTTTGTATTGATCTTGAGAGTATATGTAAATGGTAATCATATCACCCCTTAGACGTCTCTTTTCTAATGTAAACAAACCCAGTTTGGCTAGTCCTTCTTTATAACTCAGATCCTCCAATCCCTTTATCAGTTTTGTTGCACGTCTCTGCACCTTTTCCAGTTCAGTAATGCCTTTTTTTAGAACAGGCACCCAAAATTGTACCCCATATTCTAGATGAGGCCTAACCAAGGATTTATATACAGGTAGGATAATATTAACATACCTTGCGTCTACACCTCTTTTTATGCAGGCTAGTACCCTATTTACTATTTCAAATAGAAAAAGCAGGAGACAAGGAGAGTACAAATGATACCTTTATTGACTGAGTGGCTCTAAGGTAAGGCTAAAGGTATCATTGTTAATGTACCAGTCTCCTGCAACAGAAAACAGACTCAGCAACAATGTTTTGCTTTGTAAGAAAAGAAAACATTTCTATCCTCATGAATATTACTTGGGCCAAATCACGTGTAACACAAATCCTATAGTTAAATCAATGTTTACTTTATTGACCCTCGAGAGGAGCTTTGGGCCATTTCCAGATAAATGTGTGATCCATTACCAAGTGCTAATGTGTCCAGATGTTTCAACACTTACACCACGTGTACCAGATGGTTTACTGAGACGGTTTGATGAACATGCCGTTTAGATATGGATCAAGTGACCATCTAGTCTCTTCCCATTGTCCTATCTACTTAACCGTCTCAGCTCCATGGAGGTATCCAATGCATTGCAACGCATTGGATACCTCTCTGGCACTCAGACGGTTAAAAGGAATCTGTACACATCAGAATAAGTGTCTTTTGTTTTGTTTAGCAGAGGGATTTACTTATTTATAAATCCTTCATAGAGCCACAAGTGTATCTACTGATATTATATGTGTATACTAGTTTAAAAGACCATTTACACTGGCCACATGGCAGATGTACTACCGCAAAACTACACCTCCCAGCATTCTGTGCGCTCAGGCAGTCTCTACTGTGCATTACTGCATCGGACAAACATGCATCTGGCCTTTTATATTATAGGATATATATCTTTATTTATATGGCAACACACAATGTATGCAGAGTCTTACAACAGACGTATGTTACAATAAATAAGAGGGGATAAAATAAGTGTCAGAAACATAGAAACAATAGGAGAGAGGTCACTGTCCCAAGGAGCTTACAGTCTAAATGAAAATAGGAAACAGATAACAGGGTATGAGGTGTCAAGTGCTGAGATTACAAGTGCTGAGATTACAAGTACTGAGATCACAAGTGCTGAGATTACAAATGCTGAGATTACAAATACTGAGATTACAAGTGCTGAGATTACAAGTGTTGAGATTACAAATGCTGAGATTACAAATACTAAGATTACAAATGCTGAGATTACAAGTACTGAGCTCATAAATGCTGAGATTACAAATGCTGAGATTACAAGTTTTGAGATTACAAGTGCTGAGATAACAAGTACTGAGATTACAAGTACTGAGATTACAAATGCTGTGATTACAAGTGCTGAGATCACAAGTGCTGAGATTACAAGTGTTGAGATCACAAATACTGAGATTACAAGTGCTGAGATTACAAGTACTGAGATTACAAATGCTGAGATTACAAATACTGAGATTACAAGTGCTGAGATTACAAGTACTGAGATCACAAGTGCTGAGATTACAAATGCTGAGATTACAAATACTGAGATTACAAGTGCTGAGATTACAAGTGTTGAGATTACAAATGCTGAGATAACAAGTACTGAGATTACAAGTACTGAGATTACAAATGCTGTGATTACAAGTGCTGAGATCACAAGTGCTGAGATTACAAGTGTTGAGATCACAAATACTGAGATCATAAATGCTGAGATTACAAATGCTGAGATTACAAGTGTTGAGATTACAAATGCTGAGATTACAAATACTAAGATTACAAGTGCTGAGATTACAAGTACTGAGCTCATAAATGCTGAGATTACAAATGCTGAGATTACAAGTGTTGAGATTACAAGTGCTGAGATTACAAGTGTTGAGATTACAAGTGCTGAGATAACAAGTACTGAGATTACAAGTACTGAGATTACAAATGCTGTGATTACAAGTGCTGAGATCACAAGTGCTGAGATTACAAGTGTTGAGATCACAAATACTGAGATTACAAGTGCTGAGATTACAAGTACTGAGATTACAAATGCTGAGATTACAAATACTGAGATTACAAGTGCTGAGATTACAAGTACTGAGATCACAAGTGCTGAGATTACAAATGCTGAGATTACAAATGCTGAGATTACAAATACTGAGATTACAAGTGCTGAGATTACAAGTGTTGAGATTACAAATGCTGAGATAACAAGTACTGAGATTACAAGTACTGAGATTACAAATGCTGTGATTACAAGTGCTGAGATCACAAGTGCTGAGATTACAAGTGTTGAGATCACAAATACTGAGATCATAAATGCTGAGATTACAAATGCTGAGATTACAAGTGTTGAGATTACAAATGCTGAGATTACAAGTGCTGAGATTACACGTACTGAGATTACAAGTACTGAGATTACAAATGCTGAGATTACAAATACTGAGATTACAAATACTGAGATTACAAATACTGAGAGTATTTGATTACAAGTGATGAGATTACAAGTACTGAGATCACAAGTACTGAGATCATAAATGCTGAAATTACAAATGCTGAGATTACAAGTACTGAGATTACAAGTACTGAGATTACAAATACTGAGATTACAAATACTGAGATTACAAGTACTGAGATTACAAATGCTGAGATTACAAATACTGAGATTACAAATACTGAGATTACAAGTACTGAGATTACAAATACTGAGAGTATTTGATTACAAGTGATGAGATTACAAGTACTGAGATCACAAGTACTGAGATCATAAATGCTGAAATTACAAATGCTGAGATTACAAGTACTGAGATTACAAGTACTGAGATTACAAATACTGAGATCACAAGTACTGAGATTACAAGTGCTGAGATTACAAGTACTGAGATCACAAGTGCTGAGATTACAAGTGTTGAGATCACAAGTACTGAGATCACAAGTACTGAGATCACAAGTACTGAGATTACAAGTGCTGAGATTACAAGTGCTGAGATAACAAGTACTGAGATTACAAGTGCTGAGATTACAAGTACTAAGATTACAAGTGCTGAGTTTGACCAAAGGTAGTGCATGCTCCTATATATGTTTCAAAAATAATCTTTATTAAGTAATTCATAACATGTAACAGGAAAGCATGGACAAAAGAGATGAACGAGAAGAAAAGAGAAAAGTATAAACATGTTACAGATGAACTAGAGGAGAAGTTGGGAGACATAAGGAGCCAAATTAGGACTCCTCAAATCCTGAGTATTTGTAATATCTGTAATATACTGATCTTTACTAAAATAGCCAATGTTCATTTAATGGTCAAAGCTGGAGGGACATATGTTGTTGGTTCTTAAATCAGATGTTTCTTTGTGGTCACTGGTAATCTGTCGCACTTTTCCTAATATATGATAAGAAACTGATTGAATCATTTGTGACGAATCCACTTTAGTTCCTTGTTGAGTCCAGTTGGCACTAAGGTATCTAAGTAAAAATCCACTGGTTCTGTCTTTGTGATAATACTTGTCTGGTGCCTAGTGTGACTCTATCCAGTCCACCTGCTATGAGGCTCTGGAGTGCTTCTCCATAAAGTGTCTACTGACCGAAGTCAGTCCCATTGGTCCTTTATCTTGATACACAGATGGAGCTTTGCATACACAGGAGATTCTTAAAGAGATAGTAATAATTCATTTTATCTTTATTTTATTTTGTAGGCATTAAAAAATCATGAAGAACAATATAAGTCTTATCTCTCAAACCTTTATGGTTTGAGAGATATTCACAAGCAAAGTTCCCCCTCCTGCCCCTTTTACCTAGTGTAAGCCATCTCTTCTCAGATGTGGAATCCAGTCCATAGACCAGACAGATAACAGCAGGGGACAATCTTCTTCCTATGAGAACAATGAAAGCCCTGCCCCCATGACAAGCTTTTCAGGTTTTTCCCTTATGTTAATTGAAGATTGTCCCTCTCTGCAGTCTACCTGGGCACCTCCCTTCTGATCTGGCTGAGCAGTGTTACATCAGTAAAAGGGGCGGGAGGGAGATACTTTGTCATTGAATTACTCTGGAACTACAACTCTGACAGAAGTGAAATAACACTCTCCATGGGCCAAATACTATGATGATTAATTAGAGCTGCTTTTATTATGAAACATTACTATCCCTATAACTATACATATAATAAGTGGTCTCTGGGAAACTACCCTAAACAGAGAGACAATGCTTATAATAAAATCCTCATGTCCATAAATATACATTTCATAGGACGGATCTACATTTGATCCAAGAGGAGTGATCAGTACCATTTCTAAGAGGGTGACTCAGTGTAGTCACTGACCCTGAGCCACATTACATAGCAATTTAAAGGGATAGTATGGTCAAATATTAAAAGGATAGTAATGTTTCATAATAAAAGCAGCTCTAATTAATCATCATAGTATTTGGACTTTGGAGAGTGTTATATCAATTCTGTCAGAGTTGTAGTACAAGAGTAATTCAATGACAAAGTATCCCCCTCCCGCCCCTTTTACTGATGTAACACTGCTCAGCCAGATCAGAAGGGAGGTGCCCAGGTAGACTGCAGAGAGGGACAATCTTCAATTAAGATAAGGGAAAAACCTGAAAAACTTGTCAAGGGAGGCAGGGCTTTCATTGTTCTCATAGGAAGAAGATTGTCCCCTGCTGTTATCTGTCTGGTCTATGGACTGGATTCCACATCTGAGAAGAGATGTCTTACACTAGGTAAAAGGTGCAGGGCTTTCATTGTTCTCATAGGAAGAAGATTGTCCCTTGCTGTTATCTGTCTGGTCTATGGACTGGATTCCACATCTGAGAAGAGATGGCTTACACTAGGTAAAAGGGGGGCAGGGCTTTCATTGTTCTCATAGGAAGAAGATTGTCCCCTTCTGTTATCTGTCTGGTCTATGGACTGCATTCCACATCTGAGAAGAGATGGCTTACACTAGGTAAAAGGGGGGCAGGGCTTTCATTGTTCTCACAGGAAGAAGATTGTCCCCTGCTGTTATCTGTCTGATCTATGGACTGGATTCCACATCTGAGAAGAGATGTCTTACACTAGGTAAAAGGTGCAGGGCTTTCATTGTTCTCATAGGAAGAAGATTGTCCCCTTCTGTTATCTGTCTGGTCTATGGACTGGATTCCACATCTGAGAAGAGATGTCTTACACTAGGTAAAAGGTGCAGGGCTTTCATTGTTCTCATAGGAAGAAGATTGTTCCCTTCTGTTATCTGTCTGGTCTATGGACTGGATTCCACATCTGAGAAGAGATGGCTTACACTAGGTAAAAGGGGCGGGAGGGGAAACTTTGCTTGTGAATATCTCTCAAACCATAAAGGTTTGAGAGATAAAACTTATATCGTTCTTCATGTTTTTTTAATGCTTACAAAATAAAATAAAGATAAAACGAAGTATTACTATCCCTTTAACTAAACTGTATCTTGTAGCCATTACAAAATAAAACTGAATGCCCCCAGTCTTATCTCTCAAACCTTTATGTGCAGTCCCTGGACAAGCGGAGGCTCTTCAGCAGAGCCGGGATCTCGTTACTGGAAAATAAATCCTTCACTGGAAAGGTCTTCTAAGTGTGTTTGCAAACTAAGCACACTTTGTAGACCATTCCAGTGAAGAATTTCTGTTTTAATAACGCAATCTCGGCTCCACTGAAGAGCTTGAGCGGGGACGTCAGGAAAAGGGGGAGGGAACTTTGGTCCTGAATATCTCTCAAACCATAAAGTTTTGAGAGATGGAACTGGGGACATTTAGTTTAATTTTTGTAATGGCTACAAGATACAGTTTAGTTAATATTTGACCATACTATTCCTTTAATTATTTTCTTTCCCTTCTTTCATCTCTTTTGTCCATGCTTTCCTGCTACTTGTTATAAATTACTAAATAAAGATATTTTTATATGAAACCGCTGTTGAGTGCCTCTAGTGCAGGTTCTTTTGAAGGGAGGCTGGTAGCCCCCATTTATATTCCAATAGCTTTTTTCTTCTGTGGGCACCGTCACTGGGCTAGCACAACCAGGATGGGTATTTTATTGGTGCGGGTAGTCTCTTTCTCCTTGCACCTATATATACTTTGTATCTTCTGTCCCCTGTATTTACTGGGCTCCACTGAAATTTAAACACTATGTAAAAAAGATAACAGGCTTCAACAGATTGGATGAGAAATCCCACATAGGAACAATCCACATTTTATTATTGATTTAGAAAAACTCACTTTTTCCATTGACACGTTTGTTTACCTGTCCTGGTTTTTGCTTCTACTGATCATAATATGCTCATACTTACTATCTTCCTCCATCACTTGCCTCTCACGGTTGTCTCGGCTCCTTGAGTCTTGTCTCGTCCCTCATCTCTGATTCCCTCGCTAGTTGCCTGTTGGTGCTGGTTGGATGGAGGTCTCTCAAGTAGACTGAGGTTTGATTAAAGGTGCAGTTGGTAACAGACTTTGGCGGTCCTAGTCCGCTGGTCCCTCCTTTCTGCCAGTTTCCGGAACTACGCACTCTCACTGGGTGGCATCAATATCTCAAAATGTCATACAGGACAAAGGGAACAAGAAAAGAATCCCCAATAGTGTAATATTGTTACTTCATCAAAATATATAAACAGTTAAGATGAAATTGCACTCACGTGGCCAAATGGACATCTGATACCAGTTAAACTGACACTATCACATGTGGAGGACTTTACTCCCAGATCTCCAGTTCAGAGACACCACAGAATGGCTGATTACAGATATAAAAATACTTTTAATCAAACATACAATTAAAAAATATAAAACGCTTATGCTTGTCAGAGCAGTACAGCTGCTTTATCAAAGCAAAAAGCCTACAGACAGAAAAAAGGGAAAAAAGATGCTTACACAGTATCACAGTATCACACAGCAGGGTAACGCTATACACAGTAGCATACAACACAGTAACACTATACACAGTATCACACATAACAGTAATACTATACACAGTATCACACAGCAGGGTAATGCTATACATAGTAACATACAACACAGTAACACTATACACAGTATCACACATCACAGTAATACTATACACAGTATCACACAGCAGGGTAATGCTATACACAGTATCACACAGCACAGTAACACTATACACAGTATCAAACAGTAATACTATACACAGTATCACACATCACAGTAATACTATACACAGTATCACACAGCAGGGTAATGCTATACACAGTATCACACAGCAGGGTAATGCTATACACAGAATCACACAGCACAGTAACACTATACACAGTATCACACAGTAATGCTATACACAGTATCACACATCACAGTAATACTATACACAGTATCACACAGCAATACTATACACAGTATCACACAGCAGAGTAATACTATACACAGTATCACACAGTAATACTATACACAGTATCAAACAGTAATACTATACACAGTACCACACAGCAGAGTAATACTATACACAGTATCACACAGTAATACTATACACAGTACCACACATCACAGTAATACTATACACAGTATCACACAGTAATACTATACACAGTATCACACAGTAATGCTATACACAGTATCACACATCACAGTAATACTATAAACAGTATCACACAGTAATACTATACACAGTATCACACAGCAGAGTAATACTATACACAGTATCACACAGTAATACTATACACAGTATCAAACAGTAATACTATACACAGTACCACACAGCAGAGTAATACTATACACAGTATCAAACAGTAATACTATACACAGAATCACACAGCAGAGTAATACTATACACAGTATCACACAGTAATACTATACACAGTATCACACAGCAGAGTAATACTATACACAGTATCACACAGCAGAGTAATACTATACACAGTATCACACAATAAAATTATACACAGTATCACACAGTAATGCGATACACAGTATCACACCGCAGAGTAATACTATACACACTGTAATACTATACACAGTATCACACAGTAATGCTATACATAGTATCACACAACATAGTAATACTATACACAGTATCACACAGTAATACTATACACAGTATCACACAGCAGAGTAATACTATACACAGTATCACACAGTAATGCTATACATAGTATCACACAACATAGTAATACTATACACAGTATCACACAGTAATGTTCTGCACAGTATCACACAGCAGAGTAATACTATACACAGTATCACACAACATAGTAATACTCTACACAGTATCACACAATTATATTATACACAGTATCACACAGTAATGCTATACACAGTATCACACAGTAATACTATACACAGTATCACATAACACAATAAAACCATACACAGTATCACACAGTACAGTAATACTATACACAGTATCACACAACACAGTAATACTATACACAGTATCACACAGCAGGGTAATGCTATACACAGAATCACACAGCACAGTAATACTATACACAGTATCACACAGTACAGTAATACTATACACAGTATCACACAGCACAGTAATACTATACACAGTATCACACAGCACAGTAATACTATACACAGTATCACACAGTACAGTAATACTATACACAGTATCACACAACACAGTAATACTAAACAAAAAAATACTATAGCCGAGCATCACACAGTATTAATATACATAGTATCACACAGTAATGCTATATACAGTATCAAACAGCATAGTAATACTATACACAGTATCACACAGCACAGTAATACTATATACAGTATCACACAGTAATGCTATATACAGTATCAAACAGCATAGTAATACTATACACAGTATCACACAGCACAGTAATACTATACACATTATCATACAGTAATACTATACACATTATCACACAGCACAGTAATACTATACACAGTATCACACAGTAATGCTATATACAGTATCAAACAGCATAGTAATACTATACACAGTATCACACAGCACAGTAATACTATATACAGTATCATACAGTAATACTATACACATTATCACACAGCACAGTAATACTATACACAGTATCACACAGTAATACTATACACAGTATCACACAGTAATACTATACACAGTATCACACAGCACAGTAATACTATATACAGTATGACACAGTAATGCTATACACAGTATCATACAGTAATACTATACACATTATCACACAGCACAGTAATGCTATGCAGAGTATAACACAACACAATATTACTATACCCAGTATCACACAGCACAGTAGAACTATACAAAGTAGCAGACAGCACAAAAAATACTATACACAGCATCACACAGTATTACTATACACAGAATCACACCGCACAGTAATACTATACGCAGTATTGCACAGCACAGTAATACTATACACAGCATCACACAGCACAGTAATACTATACACAGTATCACACAGCATAGTAATACTAAACACAGTATCACACAGTATTACTATACACAGAATCACACCGCATAGTAATACTATACGCAGTATTGCACAGCACAGTAATACTATACACAGCATCACACAGCACAGTAATACTATACACAGTATCACACAGCATAGTAATACTATACACAGAATCACACAGCATAGTAATACTATATACCGTATCACACAGCCTAGTAATACTATACACATTATCACACAGTAATATTATACATTGGATCACACAGTACAGTAATACTATACACAGAATCACAGGGTAATACTATACACAATATCACAGGTAATACTATACGCAGTATCACAGGGTAATACTATACGCAGTATCACAGGGTAATACTATACGCAGTATCACAGGGTAATACTATACGCAGTATCACAGGGTAATACTATACGCAGTATCACAGGGTAATACTTTACGCAGTATCACAGGGTAATACTATACGCAGTATCACAGGGTAATACTATACGCAGTATCACAGGGTAATACTATACGCAGTATCACAGGGTAATACTATACGCAGTATCACAGGCTAATACTATACGCAGTATCACAGGGTAATACTATACGCAGTATCACAGGCTAATACTATACGCAGTATCACAGGGTAATACTATACGCAGTATCACAGGGTAATACTATACGCAGTATCACAGGGTAATACTATACGCAGTATCACAGGGTAATACTTTACGCAGTATCGCAGGGTAATACTATACGCAGTATCGCAGGGTAATACTATACGCAGTTTCACAGGCTAATACTATACGCAGTATCGCAGGGTAATACTATACGCAGTATCACAGGGTAATACTATACGCAGTATCACAGGGTAATACTTTACGCAGTATCACAGGGTAATACTATACGCAGTATCACAGGGTAATACTATATGCAGTATCACAGGGTAATACTATACGCAGTATCACAGGGTAATACTTTACACAGTATCACAGGGTAATACTATACGCAGTATCACAGGGTAATACTATACGCAGTATCACAGGGTAATACTATACGCAGTATCACAGGGTAATACTTTACACAGTATCACAGGGTAATACTATACGCAGTATCACAGGGTAATACTATACGCAGTATCACAGGGTAATACTATACGCAGTATCACAGGGTAATACTATACGCAGTATCACAGGCTAATACTATACGCAGTATCACAGGGTAATACTATACGCAGTATCACAGGGTAATATTATACACAGTATCACAGGGTAATACTATACACAGTATCACAGGGTAATACTATACACAGTATCACACAGCAGAGTAATACTATACACAGTATCACAGGGTAATACTATACACAGTATCACACAGCAGAGTAATACTATACACAGTATCACACAGTAATACTATACACAGTATCACACAGTAGAGTAATACTACACAAAGTATTACACAATAATACTATACACAGTATCACAGGGTAATACTATACGCAGTATCACAGGGTAATACTATACGCAGTATCACAGGGTAATACTATACGCAGTATCACACAGCAGGGTAATACTATACCCAGTATCACACAGCAGGGTAATACCACACAAAGTATCACACAGCAGAGCACGTGGCTCAAGTTCTTCTTTCCCCTAAGAGCAATCCCTGTAATTAAGGCAGCCCTGATTATAAAAGCTGGAGCTAATGTCTTACTAAATAAAAAAACACAGCAGTGTGATGTCTTACTGGGGTTATTGTTGTATTAAATAAAACATAACCATGTGATATCTGGCTGGGGTTATTGTCGTATTAAATAAAACATAACCATGTGATATCTGGCTGGGGTTACTGTCGTATTAAATAAAACATAACCATGTGATATCTGGCTGGGGTTACTGTCGTATTAAATAAAATATAACCATGTGATATCTGGCTCCAGATTCAGCCACTATCCGGGTCTGATTACACTATGAACATCCTCCTGCATATTTACATTTCAATCTCTGCAAATGTAGGGACATTTATAAGAAATGGTGCTAATTAAATGAAGCACAACAGTTATTTTGAACGGTGCTATGATATCTTAAAAAATAGACCCATTGTAATGCCAGTATTTATATATTTCTGTTTTCTGATTTCCTCTAATAACTGGCATTATCTACAAATTCCTCTTCATGTTCTAAGATTATAGGGATATTATAAATCAGGAACTGGAACTGAACTCTGAGCACTGTGTCCGTCTAACCCCAATTTCTTAATTATTCAAGTCCCAGAGTAGGGTGCAACGCACTGTATAGCGTATAGCCTTTGTTGAACAACCAAGTCAGTGGGGAAGCGTATGAGCATTGATTCCCTCTGTGCGTTATGTAACATTGTGTACTAAATAAAGTTTTGTTTTTAAAATAACATATATTACAGGACTTTTCCTGCTAACTAAAACATGGGGTATCTCACTGTTGGGAGATCATCAGTTCAAAAGTCAAAACAGTTCAAATTGTCGCAAAGTGCTGGGGCTGTTACCATTACATTTTATGAAGAACTGTAGCCTGAGGCTCATGTCTCCTGTTCAATGGAATGCAACAGAATAATGTTCAGAAAACGAGGTGGCACTAATCATAATAGTTTAAAAAAAAAAAAAAAAAAAAAAAAAAAAAAAAAAAATATATATATATATATATATATATATATATATATATATATATATATATATATAGTGTGTGTGTGTGCGCGCGAGTATCAGTTGTACTGATTGAAGCACTCACTCTAGTATTAATTCAATGCCAAGGTGCACAATCCAACACAAATATGTAAAGTACAACAGAGGCAGCACCACTGAGACTTTTAGAGCAAACCAGCAAAGCAATTTTTATTCTGTCAATGTCTTGATAAAGATCCTAGCTTGGACTGAAACGTTGGCAGAATAAAAATCGCTTTGTTGCTTTATTCTAAGAGTCTCAATGGTGCTGCCTCTGTTGTGCTTTCATTCTTGTGCCATTTTACAAGTCCCATGGTTGCTTGATGTAGTATCATTAATTTGGGATTGTGCACCTGGGCAAGTAACCTTATATTAGAGCAAGTGCTTCCACTATCTCACTTGTGCTTTTTATATGTATATGTTTTTTAACTATAATAATTTTTGAATGCTGCATCTGCTAGAAGTAGGCCTAGTCTTGTTTTATTGAGCAGGTAAAGTAATTTAATTCATATGTGCCTTACCAGGCTGACTGTAACGCTGGCCAGTTAACAATGCTTTAAAGGGATAGTAATGTTTCATAATAAAAGCAGCTCTAATTAATCATCATAGTATTTGGACTTTGTAGAGTGTTATTTCAATTCTGTCAGAGTTGTAGTTCAAGAGTAATTCAATGACAAAGTTCCCCCTCCCACCCCTTTTATTGATGTAACACTGTTCAGCCAGATCAGAAGGGAGGTGCCCAGGTAGACTGCAGAGAGGGACAATCTTCAATTAAGATAAGGGAAAAACCTGAAAAACTTGTCATGGGGGTCAGGGCTTTCATTGTTCTCATAGGAAGAAGATTGTTCCCTGCTGTTATCTGTCTGGTCTATGGACTGGATTCCACATCTGAGAAGAGATGGCTTACACTAGGTAAAAGGGGCGGGAGGGAAAACTTTGCTTGTGAATATCTCTTAAACCATAAAGGTTTGAGAGATAAGACTTATATCATTCGTCATGTTTTTTTTAATGCCTACAAAATAAAATAAAGATAAAACGAAGTATTACTATCCCTTTAAATTGTAGTCCACCAATCGATGGAGGGATACATTTTGGCTACCCGTTATATACAATAAATAGCTCTATTTGTTGTAACATTATCCTGAAGATAATTTGAATACTCCATAACAATATGTCCACATATTTAATATTTTAATAAAGATACAGAAGCGTCAAAAAGCTGGAATAATTCTGGAATAAGCTATTATACCGTGAGATACAAATGCAATTTTCCAAAAACCCACTGAGTTAAGACAGGCATTTAACCCCTTGAATGCTAGAGATGCGATGAGTTGGGGTAATTTCTAGCATTCATTTGGATAGTAGTCACATTTAAATCAATGGGGGTTTTTTATTTGTCTCGAATGGTGCAGTTGGTCTAGTCCGGAATTGATCTAGTTTGTCTCAGTATATCAGGCATCGTGTGCAAAAATCCTAACTTTAATTTTACTCTCAGGAAGATAAGCTCTATGACAGATTTGGGTCTCAATGAAGCCTCACGTATTATTATGACAGCCTTTTGTAACTGGTATATCCATTGCTTGAATCAGTATGAATGGAGCATTTTTGGATTTGATAATCCTATAAGCCAACCGTGCCCGTTGTCATAGAAACTACATTCCCAGCACATATCACTCTGAGGGGTTTAAAGCCGTTTCTTAGTTTCTATTATTGCCCTGTCCTGTCCTACATTTCAAGTACGTTCTACCATCCTTGGATGCCAAGTTATTGTCTTATTGCTGTTCGTGAAATACTAAAGAAAATTACAAAACTATTGAAGTAACGACTCGTGGTGATGCTTAATTTTAACATGTTATACATTTGTAGTTAGAGACAATTCAATGAGAAAACAGCAAGGCTTATGTACTAAACTGGATTTTTCATCTACCTGCTTTCAGTGTCATTAAAGTTCTCTAGTTAAACCGTGATGCATTGTGCCTTGTTTTTCAATCAGTGTAATGGTTTTGTAGATCTTTGGTTTAGTAGTTATGGACTTTTTTTAAAGTGGATCTCTAACCATAAGATGAGTTTTGTTTGTTTCACAGAATTATACTTTGCCTATAGTAACTATTTGTATGTAAAATATTGTTTTTCTTTTTAGAATTAAACCACGGTTTGGTACAATATGATAATTCCCATACAGTGTGCTAATTTGTTCTGTTTTAGATCACATTTACCACTCTCTGTGTGTGGATTCATAGTCAGGGCCGGATTTACATCTCAGGAGCCTGTAGGCACATAAATCTAAAGCGCCCCGCCCCCCCATTGGCCATCTCCACTGGACACCTCCACAATGCTCCTAATGTCCACATTGCCCCCATCATCTCTTTATTGCCCTCACATTGCCCCATCAGCTCCACATTTCCCCCACCATCTCCATATTGTCCTCACATTGCCCCCCATCAGCTCCAACTTGCCCCCCATCAGCTCCACGTTGCCCCCACCATCTCCAAACTGCCCCCCCATCAGCTCCAACTTGCCCCCCATCAGCTCCATGCTACCCTCACATTGCCCTCCATTAGCTCCACATTGCCCTCACCATCTCCAAATTGCCACCCCATAAGCTCCAAATTGCCCCCACCATCTCCATGTTGCCTCCCCATCAGCTCCAAATTGCCCTCACAATGCCCCCCCTTCATGTCCAACTTGCCCCCACCATCTCCATGTTGCCCTCACATTGCCTGCCTCCCTCCTGTTGTCTGTTTCCTACCTCCCTGGCACAGGAGATCTGCTGTCTGTGCCTCCTCTGGTACAGTCAGTCCTGTGGTTGCTGAAGCTCCCGTGCGGTCTCCTATTCAGGAATGCAGAGCGCTGGGAGATGATGTCATCGCCCAGCGCTCTGCATTCCTACAGAGCCGACAAGGGAGCTTCAGCAACCACAGGACTGACTGTACCAGAGGAGGCACAGACAACAGATCTCCTGCGCCAGGGAGGTAGGAAACGGACAGACCTCCTGCCAGGGAGGTGCAATGCGAGGGCGACATGGAGTGGGCGCTGGTGCAGTCAGCGCAGTGGCCATTTTTTTTTTTTAATATTCTTTGAAAAGTATGCCGCTGGCAGGCTCCCCTCAGTGGCGTGCGCCTGTAGGCAGGTGCCTACTTTGCCTTATGGCAAATCCGGCCCTGTTCATAGTAACACATTAACATAGTAAATTAAGTTGAAAAAAGACACAAGTCCATCAAGTTCAATCTTTGCTTCATATCCCAGAGACATGAGAATTATATAGCTTTCCTGCTGACAAATAAGTTAGCCTTTATCAGGACTTACTGTTTTGCTTACTAATACACAGTATAACTCTGTATGTTCCCTCTTGATAGAAACGTTATCTAATCTTCTCTTAAATGTATCCATTGTATCTGCCATTACCACATCCTTGGGCACGGAATTCCATAATTTCACAGAACTTACTGTATAAAACCCCTTCCTCTGCTGAAGTAAACGCCTTGTTTCTTCTAACCTCAAGAGGTGGCCCCTGCTTGTGTAATACTGGCCAATTAGATTGTAAGCTCTACAGGGCAGAGACCTTTCATCCTCATTAGTGATGAGCGAGCACCCCAATGCTCGGGTGTTCGGGTGCTCTAACCGAGCACCCCCTGAGGCTCGAGTGCTCGGCCGAGCACCCGAGCCCCATTGAAGTCAATGGGAGGACTCGAGCATTACACCAGGCACCCCCTGCTCTGATGAGGGGAGGGTGCCTGGTCCATAGGAAAAGGGCAGAAAAGGATGGAAACACCACAGAAATGGTTCAGGGACAGCATAGGGAGGATGTCTGGATGCATCTTGGACTCCAACATCGCTGCTGGGAACGATCTTTCGCCCGTAGTACGCCATTTTTACAGACTGACCATAAAACACACAAAAAGGAAAATAAAAACGACTTTAGGCGAAAAATTGTTACCAAACAATATTTGCTGTATATTTACTTGTATATCATCTGCAAATTCTCCCAAAAATTTCCTTGGTTTTCGGAAGTGAGGCCATGATTAAGAAGGAAACGTGCGCAGAGGCAAATTCTCCCAAAAATTTCCTTGATTTTCAGAACTGAGGCCATGATTAAGAGGGAAACGTGCACAGAGGCAAATTCTCCCAAAAATTTCCTTGATTTTATTGAACTGAGGCCATGATTAAGAGGGAAACGTGCGCTGAGCCGACCATCTAAAACATTATGGGTGAGGGTCTGCTGCAGAGCTGACCATCCTAAACATTATATGCGAAGGCCCGCTAGTGAGCTGACGCTATAAAACATTATATGAGAGGGCCCGCTAGAGAGCTGACCCAATAAAACATTATATGAGAAGGCCCGCTGGTGAGCTGACCTATATAAAAATTGTCAAACAGGGCCCGCTGGTGAGCTGGCCCTATATAAAAATTATATCACAGGGCCCGCTGGTGAGCTGGCCCTATATAAAAATTATATCCCAGGGCATATGGAAGAGGAGGAGGAGGATGAGAAGATTAAGAGTCAACCATATACCCGTTTTTTGGGTGGAAGGGGTGAATGGGAATACAGAGTATTCCCATCATTGTAAATAACATATATAAAGTGAGTTTATGTTCCCCCGGGGCTTTCCTCCAGTGGAGTGGAGAAGTCAGCGGAAATCCAGGCCTTGTTCATTTTTATAAGTGTCAACCTATCAGCATTGTCGGTGGAAAGGCGGATACGCTTATCTGTTATGATGCCACCAGCAGCACTAAATACCCGCTCAGACAGAACGCTGGCGGCAGGGCAGGCCAGCACCTCCAAGGCATAGAGTGCCAGTTCATACCACGTGTCCAGCTTGGACACCCAGTAGTTGTAAGGCACAGAGGGATCATTGAGGACGCTGACACGGTCTGCTACGTACTCCTTCACCATCTTCCAAAACTTTTCCCTCCTTGTGACACTAGGCTGCGCATCAGGGTGAGGGTGCTGGCGGGGTGTCATGAAGGTGTCCCACGCCTTGGAGAGTGTTGCCCTGCCTTTCTCGGAACTGCTGTGTGCTCCCCTTTTCTCCCCTTCTCGGTTGGCCAAGGTAGCACGTACTCTGCCGCCAGCGTTGTCAGATGGAAAATTTTGGAGCAATTTTTCAACAAGAACCTTCTGGTATTGCACCATTTTGCTTGTCCTCTCCACCGGAGGAATGAGAGATGAGAAATTCTCTTTGTAGCGGGGGTCCAGAAGGGTGAACACCCAGTAATCCGTGTTGTCTAAAATGCGTGTAACGCGTGGGTCACGGGAAAGGCAGCCTAACATAAAGTCAGCCATGTGTGCCAGAGTACCAACAGGCAAGATTTCGCTGTCCTCACCAGGAGGATGACTCTCAATCTCCTCATCCTCTTCCTCCTCTTCTGCCCACCCACGCTGAAGAGATGGAACTAAAGTTCCATGGCTACCCTCTGTAGCGGAGACAACCGTGTCTTCCTCCTCCTCCTCCTCCTCCTCCTCCTCCTCCGCCTCCTCCAATTGTCGCTGAGAAGACGAAGTGAGGGTGCTCTGGCTATCACCTTGTGTAAGCTCTTCCTCCCCCATTTCCACCTCTTCCACATGCAAAGCGTCGGTTTTAATTGTGAGCAGCGAGCGTTTCAGTAGACACAGAAGTGGGATGGTTACACTGATAATAGCGTTATCGCCGCTCACCATCTGTGTCGATTCCTCAAAATTGCGTAAAACCTCACAGAGGTCTGACATCCATTCCCACTCCTCACTTCTGATTACAGGAAGTTGAACGGAGAGGCGACGACCGTGTAACAGCTGGTACTCCACTACTGCCCTCTGCTGCTCACAAAGCCGGGCCAACATGTGGAAGGTGGAGTTCCAGCGTGTGCTCACGTCACACAGCAGCCGGTGAGCTGGCAATTGTAAGCGCTGCTGCAGCTTCAACAGGCCGGCTGAAGCTGTTGATGACTTACGGAAATGTGCACACACGCGGCGCACCTTGGTCAAGAGATCATGCACATTGGGGTAGGTTTTTAGAAATCGCTGCACCACTAAATTAAATACATGCGCTAGGCATGGTACGTGTGTGAGCTTGCCGAGCTCCAAAGCCGCCACCAAGTTACGCCCATTATCACACACAACCATGCCTGGTTGCAGGTTGAGTGGCGAGAGCCACTGCTCGGTCTGGTGACTAATCCCCTGCAACAGCTCTGAGGCCGTGTGCTGTTTGTCCCCAAGGCAGATCAGCTTCAGCACGGCCTGTTGACGCTTCCCCACTGCAGTGCTACACTGCTTCCAGCTACTGGCTGATGGGGGAGTGGCGCTGCGTATAGAGAATTCGGAGGTGGAAACGGAGGAGGAGGAGCCAATAACGTAGGTGCTGGTGGAAACCCTGATGGAGGTAGGGCCCGCAATCCTCGGCGTGGGTAGCACCCGTGCCATCCCAGGGTCCGAGTCGCTCCCAGCCTCCACGACATTCACCCAGTGTGCCGTCAGGGAAATGTAGCGTCCCTGGCCACAAGCACTTGTCCATGTGTCAGTCGTTAAGTGGACCTTCCCAGTAACTGCGTTGGTCAGGGCACGGGTGATGTTACGGGACACATGGTGGTGTAATGCGGGGATGGCACACCGGGAAAAGTAGTGGCGGCTGGGGACCGCGTACCGAGGGACAGCTGCTGCCATCAGGCTGCGGAAGGACTCAGTGTCCACAAGCCTAAATGGCAGCATTTCGATGGCCAGTAATTTGGAAAGGTGTGAGGTTAGTGCTATGGCCTGTGGGTGGGTGGCTGGGTACTTTCTCTTGCGCTCAAATGCCTGGGGTAACGACATTTGGACGCTGTGCTGGGACAGGGAAGTGGATGTGGTCGCTGATGGTGCTTCAGATGCTACAGGTGCAGGGCGGGAGGTATGCGGGCCTGCGCCTTCGACAGGCGATTGGCCGGCACCGAAAACAGGGGAAGAGGAGGCAGTGGTGTGGCCTGCAGACACAGATGGGCGATCCAGGCGTTCCTCCCACTTACTACGGTGCTTGGATGCCATGTGTCGGATCATGCTGGTGGTGGTGAGGTTTCTAGTGTTCATGCCTCGGCTCATTCTGGTGTGGCACAGGTTGCAAACTACAATTCTTTTGTCGTCCGCACTTTCCTTAAAAAAACGCCATACCGCGGAACACCTACCCCTTGGCAAGGTAGATTTACGCAAGGGGGTGCTCCGTGGAACATTTGCGGGCCGGTTTGGTGCGGTCCGCCTTCTTTCTGTAGCCACACCACTGCCTCTTCCAGCCTGTTGCGGTGCTGCAGATGGCTCACCCTCAGGACTGCTGTCATCGCTCGGCTCTACACCTTCCCAGGTGGGGTCAGTCACCTCATCGTCCACCAAGTCCTCCTCCACTTCCTCACTCTGATCATCCTCCTCAAGTCTTGATCCCACCACATACTCAGTCATTGACAACTGTATAACATTCTCCTCAACAAGGTCTTGAGACGGAAATAGTGGTTGATTTAATGGCAACTGTGTCTCATCATCATCATCATCATCCACTACTTCCTTTGACCTTAAATGCCGTTCACATCTGTCATCTTCTTGAGATTGGGTAGCCTCTAGAGGTTGTGAATCAGGGCACAAGATGTCATGTTCCTCTGCAAGCGTGCTTGGAGAGAGGGTCAAATGAAGGATTGGTGATGAGACGAGCTCCTCACTATATCCCAGTGTGGGATCACTTCTTTGACCAGACCGTGTATGGTGGGAGGAAGGATGATCAGAGTGAGGATTATGTTGACCAGACTCTTGGCTACTGAGAGTGGACTTGGTGGAAGACAGGGTGGTGCTTAACCGACTGGAAGCAGTATCAGCTGTCATCCAACCGACCACCTGTTCGCAGTGGTCGGACCTCGAGAGTGATGTCCTGCGACGCCCTGTAAAATTACACATGAAGCTAGGTATGGTGGATGTCTTTCTTTCTTGTGCTCTGGCACCAGGCACAGTTTCTCCGCGTCCTGACCCGCGCCCTGAACTTTCAGGATCACGTCCACTTCCCCGTCCCTTTTTACCCGCCTTCTTCATCTTACACAGAATATGTGACTTTAATATTTGAGTTTGAAAACTTAACAGTATTTCTTATTATTCTGCAACTCTGCAGAGTACACAGAATAGGCTGCTAAACTGCGGTGAAACACACTGAATGGAATATGTGAGTTTAATATTTGAGTTTGAAAACTTAACAGTATTTCTTATTATTCTGCAACTGTACAGAGTACACAGAATAGGCTGCTAAACTGCGGTGAAACACACTGAATGGAATATGTGACTTTAATATTTGAGTTTGAAAACTTAACAGTATTTCTTATTATTCTGCAACTGTACAGAGTACACAGAATAGGCTGTTAAACGGCGGTGAAACACACTGAATGGAATATGTGAGTTTAATATTTGAGTTTGAAAACTTAACAGTATTTCTTATTATTCTGCAACTGTACAGAGTACACAGAATAGGCTGCTAAACTGCGGTGAAACACACTGAATGGAATATGTGACTTTAATATTTGAGTTTGAAAACTTAACAGTATTTCTTATTATTCTGCAACTCTGCAGAGTACACAGAAAAGGCTGCTAAACTGCGGTGAAACACACTGAATGGAATATGTGACTTTAATATTTGAGTTTGAAAACTTAACAGTATTTCTTATTATTCTGCAACTGTACAGAGTACACAGAATAGGCTGTTAAACGGCGGTGAAACACACTGAATGGAATATGTGACTTTAATATTTGAGTTTGAAAACTTAACAGTATTTCTTATTATTCTGCAACTGTACAGAGTACACAGAATAGGCTGCTAAACTGCGGTGAAACACACTGAATGGAATATGTGACTTTAATATTTGAGTTTGAAAACTTAACAGTATTTCTTATTATTCTGCAACTGTACAGAGTACACAGAATAGGCTGTTAAACGGCGGTGAAACACACTGAATGGAATATGTGACTTTAATATTTGAGTTTGAAAACTTAACAGTATTTCTTATTATTCTGCAACTGTACAGAGTACACAGAATAGGCTGTTAAACGGCGGTGAAACACACTGAATGGAATATGTGACTTTAATATTTGAGTTTGAAAACTTAACAGTATTTCTTATTATTCTGCAACTGTACAGAGTACACAGAATAGGCTGCTAAACTGCGGTGAAACACACTGAATGGAATATGTGACTTTAATATTTGAGTTTGAAAACTTAACAGTATTTCTTATTATTCTGCAACTGTACAGAGTACACAGAATAGGCTGTTAAACGGCGGTGAAACACACTGAATGGAATATGTGACTTTAATATTTGAGTTTGAAAACTTAACAGTATTTCTTATTATTCTGCAACTGTACAGAGTACACAGAATAGGCTGCTAAACTGCGGTGAAACACACTGAATGGAATATGTGACTTTAATATTTGAGTTTGAAAACTTAACAGTATTTCTTATTATTCTGCAACTCTGCAGAGTGCACAGAAAAGGCTGCTAAACTGCGGTGAAACACACTGAATGGAATATGTGACTTTAATATTTGAGTTTGAAAACTTAACAGTATTTCTTATTATTCTGCAACTCTGCACAGTACACAGAATAGGCTGCTAAACGGCGGTGAAACACACTGAATGGAATATGTGACTTTGATATTTTAGTTTGAAGACTTAACAGTATTTCTTCCTATTCTGCAACTCTGCACAGTACACAGAATAGGCTGCTAAACTGCGGCGAAGCACACTGAATGGAATATGTGACTTTGATATTTTAGTTTGAAGACTTAACAGTATTTCTTCCTATTCTGCAACTCTGCACAGTACACAGAATAGGCTGCTAAACTGCGGCGAAGCACACTGAATGGAATATGTGACTTTGATATTTTAGTTTGAAGACTTAACAGTATTTCTTCCTATTCTGCAACTCTGCACAGTACACAGAATGTGCTGCTAAACTGCGGCGAAGCACACTGAATGGAATATGTGACTTTGATATTTTAGTTTGAAGACTTAACAGTATTTCTTCCTATTCTGCAACTCTGCACAGTACTCAGAATGTGCTGCTAAACTGCGGCGACGCACACTGAATGGAATACGTGACTTTGATATTTTAGTTTGAAGACTTAACAGAATGTGCTCTAATCTGCAACTTTGCACACTAAACAGAATGTGCTCTAATCTGCAACTTTGCACACTAAACAGAATGTGCTCTAATCTGCAACTTTGCACACTAAACAGAATGTGCTCTAATCTGCAACTGTGCACACTAAACAGAATGTGCTCTAATCTGCAACTTTTCACACTAAACAGAATATTTTTTTTTTTTTTTGTTTTGTTTTTTTCCCCCCACACACAATATAACCTGCTGCCCCCACACACAGTAGTCCTAAAAAGGACTTTTGGTTCTTTTTTGTCACAATTTTTGTTTTTTCCTCCCTACACTGCCTTTCCCTTCCTATCCTCAGCTCTCCCTGGCTCAGACTGAGCCGAACTCGATGGTCAGGTGCTATACAGCACCTGACCACGGGTTCTGGCCAGCCAATCAGTGTAATGCCAGCAGCCAACATGGCTGCTGGCATTACACCGATGTCAGAGCCTCCCTGCACGTTTATTGGCTGCGCAGCAGCCGCAAAACGTGCGGGGAGGAGACCCGAACATGGCGGGCGAGCACATGCGGTACTCGTACGAGTACCGCCATGTGCCGAGCAGAGCGATGCTCGAGCCGATCCGAGCATCGGCCGAGCATGCTCGCTCAACACTAATCCTCATATATACTCACCTGCTGTTCCCCTTATGATTGTCTTTATAAGCACTTATTCACTGCACTTATTGTACCCCTTCTATATCAAATGTAATCTGTAAAGTGCCAAGTACACTGGTTGCTGCTATATACATAAAATATACAATACAATACAATACAATTATGTAAGCTAATTAGCATAAAATGGTGCACCATGTCCCAATAAAAGTTAACTCTTCAAAAACTATATTTACTTGGTTTAAATATATGCTTCTGGCAAAGCCATGTGCTGACAATACATATCTGTAGTATAGGAGACAACAGACCCTCTAGAGATCCTTTATATTGACAGTGAAACTATGCTTTTCTTTACAGAGATACTTTTTGGGGGATCGCTGAGTATATACCTGTGTACAGACTACTACCGTTACTGTATTACTTAATGCATATCTTTTGCATCTGATATTGATTATTCAAAATGTTTTTTTTATCCCTGTATACACTTTTCTCTATCTTAAAGGGATAGTAATGTTTCATAATAAAAGCAGCTCTAATTAATCATCATAGTATTTGGACTTTGGAGAGTGTTATATCAGTTCTGTCAGAGTTGTAGTACAAGAGTAATTGAATGATAAAGTATCCCCCTCCCGCCCCTTTTACTGATGTAACACTGTTCAGCCAGATCAGAAGGGAGGTGCCCAGGTAGACTGCAGAGAGGGACAATCTTCAATTAAGATAAGGAAAAAACCTGAAAAACTTGTCAAGGGGGGCAGGGCTTTCATTGTTCTCATAGGAAGAAGATTGTCCCCTGCTGTTATCTGTCTGGTCTATGGACTGCATTCCACATCTGAGAAGGGATGGCTTACACTAGGTAAAAGGGGCAGGAGGGGAAACTTTGCTTGTGAATATCTCTCAAACCATAAAGGTTTGAGAGATAAGACTTATATCGTTCTTCATGTTTTTTTTAATGCCTACAAAATAAAATAAAGATAAAACTAAGTATTACTATCCATTTAACAAGTAATATAATGATGTCTATATGAATTGATACTTTTTGCAAGGATGTAACATATATCTGTCTTGATTAATTTTTTTATAATAACACTGTATTAGGGTTCTCAATGCTATTTTAGCATTGTGTCTTTGAGTCCCACTGATAATCAGAGGAGTGTGCACTCGTATCGGGTTACTATTTCCCACTGATATTTGGGGTGCCATTTTTTGCCTCTGATTCTTTTAGTGTTTTTCCTTTGAATTCTCTATGTTTGTACAATCATACAAAATGCAATCTCCGTAATATTGTTGTGTGGGTTATTAGAGTGCCTCATTTTAAAATGGTTTCATTAATGGATTACTACTGCCCATTTGTAGACCATTATATGGGATGAGCAGAGCTTTGCACCATTACCTGAGACAGATCATTATTGCAAACCAGTTGAAATCACCACCATGACAGTGAACCAATAGAGCTTTACATTACTACATGATGCAATGCAAAAATGGTAAGAGTAGCGGAGCATCCCCCATTAATGTGTGACTATCTGAGAGTCGTACCACACACACAAAAGAGGCAAACAGCCATCTGTTAAATAAGGCCAGCAGTCTGTAGATCATCACTGAAGACCCGCTTACTATTGGACCCTTATCTGATACCAGTAGAAGTTTATACTTTTACATTATTGTAGTAAAGAATCATAAGACCAACAGAGCATTGCACAATAACATGTGACCAGCACAGCTTTAAATGACAGACTGCGAGTGGGGGGAAGGGAATGTATGACCGCTAAATCATAGATTGAAATACACATTAGAGATCTCTCCAGCATAAAAATGGTTAAAAACCCTATTTAAATACACGAGCCAGTAGAATTTTAATCCCAAGCACCCGAGGAGTCAGGTTTCCTGCCCTGATCTGGTACATTAGACTAGTGCACGCACTGATAAATCTCCACGTGATCTACTTTAATAGCCCAGCCATAACATAACATCAATGTATGGTGCAGAGAGCCAGGCAATCCGATACATTGTGATTTAGCAACAAGAAGAGGCTATAAATCTCAGACTAGCAAAGCAATGAGTTGCTCACCCCTCTGGCACTCAAAAGGTTAAAGGGATAGTAATATTTCACAATAAAAGCAGCTCCAATTAATCCTCATAGTATTTGGGTCATGGAGAGTGTTATTTCAATGCTGTCAGAGTTGTAGTTCAAGAGTAACTGAATGATAAAGTATCCCCCTCCCGCCCCTTTTACTGATGTAACACTGCTCAGCTCAGAGCAACAACACTGTCCGGATGGATCGCACAGAGGGACAATTTTCAGTGATCATAAGGAAAAACCTGAAAATCCTGTCAAGGGGGGCAGGGTTTTCCTTATGGTCACAGTAAGAAGATTGTCCCTTACTGTGACCTGTCCACACAAGAGACCAGATTCCACATCTGAGGTGAGCAGTGTTACACTAGGTAAAAGGGACGGGAGGGGGATACTTTATCATTCAAATACTCTTGTACTACAACTCTGACAGTATTGAAATAACAGAATTATTATGAAATTAAATGAAAAATGATAATTGTCCCATCTTACGGGTTTATTTTCCTGTATTAAAGTCAGAATACTAAACAAACAACTCAAAATTTACAAATTACATTTGTGACATTTCCAAAACAAAAATCAGTGACCAATACAGCCACCCTTCTTTTCAATAACAGTCATAAACCTTCCATACATGGAGTATGTCAGTTTCTTGATCTGTTGACGATTAATTTTTTGTGCATCAGCAAACACAGCCTCCCAGACACTGTTCAGAGAGGCGTACAGTTTTCCTTCAGCTTAAATCTGCCGTTTAAGAAGGGCCCAAAAGATTTCAATAGGATTTAGGTCAGGTGAGGAAGGGGGTCATGTCATTATTTTATCATCTTTAAGGCCTTTACTGGATAGCCACTCAGTGGAGTACTTCGATGCATGCGATGGAGCATTGTCCTGCATAAAAATCATGATCTTCTTGAAAGATATAGACTTTTTCCTGTACCACTGCTTGAAGAACATGTCTTCTAAAAACTGGCAGTAGGTTTGAGAGTTGAGTTTGAGTCCATCTTCAACCTGAAAAGGTCCAACTAGCTCATCTTTGATAATACCAGCCCATACCAGTATCCCTCCTCCACCTTATTGGCTTCTGAGTCAAATTGGAGCTCTGTGCCCATTACGGATCCAGCCACGGGCCCATCCATCTGTACCATCAAGATTCACTCATCTCATCAGTCCATAAAACCTTTGAAAAATCTGTCTTCAGATATTTCTTGGCCCAGTCTTGACATTTCAACTTATGTGTCTTGTTCAGTGGTGGTCGGGTTTCAGCCTTCCTTACCGTGGCCATGTCTCTGAGCACTGAACACCTAGTACTTCTGGACACTCCAGGTAGGTTGCGGTTCTGGAATATGACAACACTGGAGGATAATGGGTTCCTGGTAGCTTCATGTTTGATTCTTCTCAAATCTCTGGCAGTTAATTTGCATCTTTTTTTCTCAACACGTTTCTTGCAACCCTGTTTACTATTTGCAATAAAACGTTCGATGGTTCTGTGATCGCGTCCCAATATAATAGCAATTTCAAGAGTGCTGCATCCCTCTGAAAGACTTTTTACAATTTTTGATTTTTCAGTTATATCTTTTCTGCCCATTCTGCCTGAGGAAATGAAGCTGCCAAATAACTATTCACACCTTGACATAGGGTGTTCATCTCCTTAGGCCACACCCTCTCTCATTACACAAATACACATCACCTGATATTTTTAAATAGAAACATAGAAACGTAGAATTTGATTGTAAATAAGAACCATTCAGCTTTATCTAGTCTGCCCATTTTCCTACAGTAAAAACCTCAAACCTTTTTTGGTCCTTGGTCTTTTCTTACGTTAAAGCGGAACTATCACCTACATTAAAACATTTACAGTGGGTTTTAATAGTTAACCCAACATTAGAGCTGGGTGTATTTTGTAAAAAACAAATTGCTTAGAAGTGCATATATTAGCCTGTCAAAATTGGGTAGTTCCGCGTTCTGCGGGACTGAATGTCCCGCTTGACTTCCCAGCTGCCCCTGGGAGAGCGTTCATGCTCTCCTTCGAAGCTGGGTTTCTGTGCTGTAGTGCTACAGCAAACTCCGTGTACAATGCTAATGAGGTTGCAACCCTGGTAGAATAGTACATGGAATTTTCTGTAACGCTACAGCACAGAAACCCAGCTTTGAAGGAGAGTGTGAACGCACTCCCAGGGGCAGCTGGGAAGTGAAGCAGGACATTCAGTCCCGCAGAACGTGGAAGTGCCCGATTTTGACGGGCTAATATCTGCACTTCTAAGCAATTTTTTTACAAAATACACCCAGCTCTAATGTTGGGTTAACTATTGAAACCTATTGTAAAAGTCGTAATGTAGGTGATAGTTCCTCTTTAAGGACAGCATTCAAGTTTATACAGCTTGGAGTTGGAAAACATGCCTAAAAATGATGATATGGTCAAAATACTCACTTGCCTAATAATTGTGCAGTGTAGATTAGGTTATGGCTGATGGACTTGAGAAGTCTACCAGGGGTTTGAGCCTCATTAAGATTCCTTTAGAAAATGAAACTTTAGAGAAGTTAGTGGAAAGATATTATGGACCATATTTTTTTTGTTATTCTGACTGTGGTGCTTGATGATCCAGTGAACAGAGACTGGAGGTCCACTAAATCCCAATCACTCCTAGTTATTATTATTATTATTATTATTAAAATGTAAAGTGGAAGTCAGAGACACTCAACTAGGAACGAGCCTGCAATACAAATTTGCAGGCTCTCTAGGAGTGATGTCCTGCCGAGAGTGCAGTCTCTTTTAACCCACTAGTGCCTTTCACAGAGAGAAAATACCCTAAATCATATCATATTGGTCCAGCCATGAAATGCCAGGCAATTCCTCTCTGAACAAGAGAAGCAACCAACCCCAGCCATGCATTTCAGCCTTGTTGTTCCTCATCAGAGAGGTGTTACTGATCTCTCTAGATACTGTGAACAAGGGCTCCAGTGCTGGATTCCCCTATTACCCTTGAGGTGACAATTCCCAAGGGTAATTTGGGAGAGCTGAGCACTAGTCTATTTCTCTCCAGAGAATGTGAAAGTATTAGGTCCATCTTGTGGTGAGGGTTAGAACTTGATCCCTCTCTGCCACTCAAAGGGATAATAACTTCTGACTGGCGCATCTCCCAGAGATGAGCTTATACTTTTTTTTTTGCTCAGAAGGGAACACCCCCTACAATATAGATTTTTGTCATCCTAAAACTTTACTGTAATTTAGAGCACATCTTATACTTGTTGTTTCTTGAACTAGTATAAACTCTGTGCTACGAGAAGGAACACGTTTCTACAAATCACCATCCAATTACTTCCTTCCTCTCATAATAACAGCAGTTTTCCTGCAGCCACCACTGACAGGCTGCTGTACTATGAATAACTGGTGTCATTCTAGGGAAAACCAACTGCATTATAGGTGGCACAAATAAACATTTCCATTGATTAAATCGGATTTTAACTTCTCGGAGGTCTACCACACATTACCATACGTTTTAGGGAATTCGCAAAAGTGGGAAAATGTGCAAATATGGGGCAGGTAAAAAACTGATCATAAAATATACAGCGTCAGTAGTAGATACCAGAACAGTAGTAACTGGAAAAAGTGATTGATGCTAATTTGTACAAGTGTCCTCCTCCTCATCCCAGCAAGCAATTCATTAGAGGTCAGGCATAAAGAACATCCGGCTCTTCAGCTGTTGGAGACCACCCTTCTGTTTCTGAAGGAGTTACTATATTCTAATTTATATGGGGAATAGAGCACTGGCTAACTATGCAACAAAACACTAATTTATTTTTAACCTCTTAAGGACCATTGACGTGGCAGGACTGTCACGCTGGTCCGGCACTTAAGGACCAGGTCCTGGCACGTCACGTACTATTACTCACCGCGCTCCTGTAGGAGCGCGGTCAGAAATACCGGACACTGAAGTTGATCACTCCAAGACCGGAGCGATCTCTTCCAGTGCCCCGTTTGGTGTGCCGCCCGACGTGATCAGTCACGTGGGATGGCATGTCAAAGTTTCCTATGTGGTCCTTAAGGGAAAGCACACCCCGGGACCGCTGGTCCTTAAGGGGTTCAACAAGCAAATTTAGACATTGGTATAATATATCTTTACAAAGGATGATCTGTAAGGAACAGTGTAGGATTGCTTTTGATTTTTGTTAACAATATATTAAAGGGATCATGTTCAGATTGTGCTTGTTTGACATGTATGATACAACATTTGGTTTCATGTTTATATTGATCAAGTACAATAGTAACAAGAAGCATAACTTCTGGTATAGTGGCTAATTGTAATTTAGTGTGCTGTTTTTCTTACTTCTTAGGTTGATTTATACTGCGGAGCATCTCAGATGGTAAGTTGATCAAAAAGTTGTGGAACTGTAATTGTCTGTAATCAGACTGAAAATGTTCTTGCACCACGCTCCGTCAATTCTCAGCCATATTAGCATAATTTTTCCATCCTATGCTGCCATTTTTGCCAGAAGGAAAAAGCAGTTTTAAACATGGGCGTGGTTTAATCTACATCCTAGACTTGTGCACGGCAAAAATTTTCGGTAAAATTCAATTTCAGACGAATTTTATTTTTTCACATTCGGAGGATCCAAATTTCAGACCGGCCCTGTTCGACAAAATTAGGCAATAGTATAAATTATTTGGTTGAATTTTAAAAATTGATGGGCAAATGGGTGGGGCAAGGGCGTGGCTAAACTATTCTCCAGTGTTGTAAAGAGGAAAAGAAAATTTGTCGTAACTAATGACAAAAAATGTCTTACAAAAGACAAAATTTGCACGTTAAGAAAAAAGTGGAGGAAATATGAAATTCTGAATGTGAGAATTTTTTGTCTTTAGTTAAGACATTTTAAAGACATTTTTATCGTTAGTTAAGACATTTTTGTTGTTAGGTAAGACATTTTTTGTTGTTACATTCAACAATTTCAGTCAGGACAAATGAAATATTTCTGATCACAACCGCCACTCTCTGACAATATTAATGATCCCAACGACACTGCACTTTGAAAAGTCGTTAAAAATGACAAAAGCAATTTCGCTACCTCTTTGAACATGTGGCCCTTAGCAAAAATGCCAAAATTGCTTGTGTCCTTATGTGGTTAATATCTGCACTTCGCATGAACTATAAAGCACCTGTTTTACTACATCTATTTTTAGCAGCATGTAGCAACATTGTAATAGTTTCAGGCGGGAAAGCATCGTCCGAATTTCTGAAACGTACACCGAAATTTTGCACTAGGTCTGTTTCGGATTTTTTTTCGTGGGCAGACCTTGGCGTTCAGAAGGTCCGAATGATGCCGAATTCTGAAATTAGCCGAACCGAATTGCACAAGTCTACTACATCCTTTTGCATGGTATTTTCAGGAAAAAATCTTCTTCCTGCTATCACTATTTTTGTCTGTTTAACATAATTTTGTCCTTACAAAATAAAAATAGTCTAAATCTGTAGAAGGCAAATTGCCATTAGCATATAGGAGAGAGAAGCAGTAGTATGGTCTAACCCCTGAAGGACCATGGGCCATTTTCTTTGCTGAATCGGAATCAGAGGTCCCCAAACAGCATGCAGCTGCACGGGGACCCCTGAATTCCATGATGTATATATATATTTATACATCATGGGTCATTAACACACGTTCTCCCCATGATGTACATGTGCGTCTATAGTTTTTAAGGTGATACGTGGTAAAAAATGTCTTTATTTCTTTGAAAATGTTCATTTTAATGTTATATCTTAAGTTCTCTCTTAGAAAATTTTCTTTTAAAAGACAAAATTAGACTTTTTAAGGGCAATATTCAAATGCATCACTGTTATTTATAATTTTTTGCGACACATTTTGAAATGTGATGGACTTACATCTGAAAACACTGTCCTTCTTTTACCACCAACTCACAATCCAACCGCGTTTTCATTACTATGACTTTTTGAACATCATTCCCTTCGTCATGTTCTCCAGAATGCGATGATGTCAGGCACACAGGCTGAGAGAGTGAAGCTGTGGATCAGTTCTGTCCACGCTACGAATTAATATATTCTGACACATGTATCCATATATTTCCATGGTATCCTATTGAAATGTCTCCCTCTATTTGGCAACCAATAGCATAATGCATATGCTCCATCTCTGCCTTAACATCCCATCTCCTCCTCACCCCCCAAATAAATAAATAAAATTGCGTACTGCATACTCTCCATCTTTGGCTTAACCCTTCAAGTGCACAGATGGAGGGTATGCAATGCATACCATTATTACTGTGATGTAGGACATTCTGATGCGGGGTTCTGAGAGGAAGAGATCATCTTAACCCTTAGAGTGACAGAGGGGTCTGCAATGCATTGCACTCAAGAGGTCAGAGGTTTAAGACACAGATGTAGGGTATGAATCACAATGTTTTCTGTATTGATTTGGGGGGGTGAGGGGAAGATGGGACGTTATTTATTTGGGGGGTTTAGGAGGAGATGTTATTTATATTAATCCCTTAAGGACTATTTGACGTACTATGACCGTCATGGTCCTTATACCCTTAAAGACCGGTCATAGCACGTCACGTACTTTATACTTACAGAGCTCTACCGGGAGCACTGTAAGTAAAAACGGGGCCTAAAATTGACCGCTCCAAGACCGGAGTGATCTCTCTTAGGCCTCAAAGCGGTGCGCCGGTACGCGTAACAGGTCACGTGTACCGGCGCATCGGCAAGGATCAAAGCGGTCCTTAAGGGTTAAGGCACAGATGGAGGGTATGCATTACGCTGTTTTCTGTATTTATTTGGGGGTGTGTGGAGAAGATGGGACGTTATTTATTTGGGGGGTTTAGGAGGAGATGTTATTTATATTAAGGCACAGATGCAGGGTATGCATCACGATATTTTCTTGGTGACACATAAGCGTGCAATCAGAATGTCGACCTTTTAACGTGGGCAACATTCTGATATCGCCCCCGCATGGTGCAGGTGACAATCTGATCTCGCCGTTTTGATGGTTGCCAAATAGAGGTTGACATTTCAATAGTAAACATATTTCCATTATATATGTCACACATTATCTTTATATCTCTGCAGACTATTTATCCATTTTGTCAGTTTCTGTAAGTACAATAATTTCCGTCTATATGCACATTATAGACACGCCCCGATCTTGTATTGCATACTACTTTTGTTCTCAAAGAGTTAATATATTATGATTCATAAATCCACATAACGGCATTATATTATTATATCGCTATAGCATTTTTATCCATTTTCCCTGTTAATTGAAATAACAATTATTTCTCCTTCTAAATGCACATTAATCCCTCTGGTCTTCAAGAGGTTAATACTGGGGTAGTAAATTGATTGACCTTCAGCTCCTGAGGGCTCTAACAGCTGGAAGTCCAGAAATTGACTACTCCTGTGTATTATGATGATATTGCTTTAGCATTTGTATCTTGTTTCTCAGTTTACTGTGTGAGGAATTATTTCTCCTTGAGATCCTTCCTATGATTTATATGTTGTGCTCAGTAAGAATCTCACCCAAAGGCGAAGCTGTCAGACTGAGCGGTGTAGTGTCTTTCTCGCTGCTAAAATCCTCCTGCAGAGAAAGTACCCAGAAGCACACGAATCCCTCGCTGTGATGCAAACGAATATTTAGTGCCGTAGACTTTTCACAAACAAAAAAATGAGGGCAAAAGAGGACAGAACACAGAATATTGATGTCTTATACATTAAAACTGCTTAAAGGCATAGTAATACTTCGTTTTAACTTTATTTTATTTTGTAGGCATTAAAAAAAACATGAAGAACGATATAAGTCTTATCTCTCAAACCTTTATGGTTTAAGAGATATTCACAAGCAAAGTTTCCCCTCCCGCCCCCTTTTACCTAGTGTAAGCCATCTCTTCTCAGATGTGGAATCCAGTCCATAGACCAGACAGATAACAGAAGAAGACAATCTTCTTCCTATGAGAACAATGAAAGCCCTGCCCCCCCTTGACAAGTTTTTCAGCTTTTTCCTTTATCTTAATTGAAGATTGTCCCTCTCTGCAATCTACCTGGGCACCTCCCTTCTGATCTGGCTGAACAGTGTTACATCAGTAAAAGAGATGGGAGGGGGATACTTTATCATTGAATTACTCTTGAACTACAACTCTGACAGAATTGAAATAACACTCTCCAAAGTCCAAATACTATGGTGATTAATTAGAGCTGCTTTTATTATGAAACATTACTATCCCTTTAAAACTGTTTGTCCTGTGTGCATTCATGTTTCCATTCAGATAACATACAATGCTGTACGTACCCCTCTGGCGCTCAAAGGGTTTTAATATATGCATACAGATTAGAATACCAGCTAGTGGGACAGTTAAATTAAAAAATTCCCCCGGGCTGGTATTGCACCACAATCCACCCCTAGATGTGTGAGTAAAGTTGTAGTCCAAAAACAGGCTGCTGTGTCCAATAAATGATGGAGATTCCTCTACTACTCCTGAGGAATATGCAGCTGGTCAATGTCCCTTCAAAAGTTCCACCACCACCGCCATAATCAAGTGTTACATTCAATTTTGATTTTAGCAACCTTTTTTTAATGATATCTTTATTTCTATGTATAAACAGTGGCTAGTAGGCAGCATAACAGCAGGCTTAAAAATGCTAAAAGATATTTGTGTGTGTGCTGTGCACTGTTCTGGACTCAGGTTACCCAAACACAAGCCCTAAGAAGTAATTGATTTGTAGGACTTAGGGCCGTATTTTCAAAGGTGTAGTAGAGAAATAGATTTTGTTGTTTTTAACAAGATGTTAAAGTGCGGTGGGGTAGTGCTCATTAATATTTCAGAGAGTGTCGGTTGTGATAGAAAATATATTGTATTGACGTTGAAGTAAGATTCCTGACAAAATTGTCGTATGTAACAACAAACATCTGGTGTGACTGCTAGTGTCATGAATATAGGTATGGTGAGTGCGCTTGTGTTAGTGATAGCAATAAAGAATTTTAGCAATATGTAATTAAAGAATGAGACAATTGTTAAATGTGGGTTTTGTTAAAGTATGTGAGATAGTACAGAAGGAATGTTTGATGTTTTCTATATGAGAAGTTGATAGGAATAATATGGAAATGAAAACTTATGAGCTAGCTGTATGACATAAGTTTAACACCTTAAGGACCCATGACGGACCTGGACCGTCATGGGTTGCAAACCACTTAAGGACCCATGACGGACCAGGTCCATCATGGCTTAAATGATAGCAGCGTGCCTCCGTGCACGCTGCTATCATGAATTCCAGGCTGAGACTGAACGCTCCGAGACTGGGGCATTCAGTCTCAGCCCTTCTTGCCTTTGCTGGTTCAAGCGATCGCCGTACCAGCGATCACATGTACCGGCATTCTGACAAACAGAGTCAGCATGCAAAGCATGCTGACTCTGAGTGTCTCGTCTACCTCTGTCTCCCTTGCTATCAAAGTAAGGGAGACAGAAGTAGACGGGAGACACCTAGTGGCAAAATAAAATACAGCAGTTAGGGGTATTAACCCCTTCACTGCTGGTGCATGAGGCTGGCTAAATGCAGGTCAAATTTTGACCTGCAATTATTTACTTATTTAAAAAAAACAAAAAAAAACACAACACACTTTTTTTTTTTTTACAAAAAAATTTTTTTATTTAAAAAAAAAACATAATTAAACAATATTGCAAGTGTGATTGTTGTGGAGTCATGTAATACATTGATATACACCACCAAATGTCAGGGATAAAAAAGTGTCAAAATAGGGTGGGAAAAAGGGACATGGGGATTTTCACCCAGGGGGGACAGTGGCCACTTTAAACTGCACATTTTGTAGGTATGACTGACCGGTCATACTTTTAATGCAGTCTCCATAAAAATTTAACCCTTTGTGCCCAATTGATCCCAAGAGAAAATCAAAAATGGTGTTTTTTTTACTTTTTTTTTTTACTTATTTTCAGTTTTCATAAAGTGAATGGTGGGTTATCCATATAAGTAGGGTATCAAAAGAAAGCCCTATTTGTGCTTAAAAAAACAGTATATAATTTATGGGGGTGGGATAAAAGACTTAGAGGGAAAACACTGTTGAACAAAGATATAGTCAAAAAGGTCAGAATTGCTCCAGTCCTTAAGGGAAAACGACCTCAGATTTTCCCGGTCCTTAAGGGGATATATATATATATATATATATATATATATATATATATATATATATATATAGACTGTAAAGAAAACATGGGGGAGCACCCGTGGGACTTTCAAACGTAGTATTTATTAGATCAAAGAGTCAAATGATTTGGTCAACGTTTTGGTACAATAACAAAAACCAGAGCTGTGCTCCTATATACAAAGTGCAAATGCGTGCCCTGTGTTGGGTATATATAATGCCACTGCATTAATAAATATGAGGATTTTGATCCATGATTTGGCCAAACAATGTATAAGATTTCCAGCCCCGTCATAGTACCTCAATATTTGGCAAATTCTAATCTAATGAACTTGCAAAGCCCTATTTAGATTAAAGAAAGACTTACCAGAGATGTGTATTTTATTAAAGATTTTGAACTTATATAGAATTAGTAAGAAGCAGCTAGAATGAGTAAAGGATATGTGCAAAAGCAAAAAAAAAAAAAAGGCGAAAAAAACTCACAGCATTTACATATAACACACACACACAGGGGTGGCGTTAAGGAGGAGATATTCAAATGTCCTCTATACTGCCTGTCCAGGACATACAGGGGGGAGTTATTTTCTCTGCAAGGAGTTGGCCCTCCACCCACCATCTCCTCTTTCAAAAAACAAACATTCCCTTTCTACCCACTGCCACTACTGTGATAATCTCTGTAAGGAATTGCAGGGGCCTTCAATACAAAATACAACACACACCACAACACATACAACACACACACACACTACACACATACCACAATACATACACATGCATAACGCACATGCAATACATATGCACAACAGACAACACACACAATCACAATACAGAAACACATGCACCACACACACAATACATACATGCAATACACATATACATCATATTTGTCATTATCACCAACCAGTTAGACTCTGATAGAGCAACAGCAAGGAGGGACTGGTGGCGAGGCAGCTGATGTGGAGGAAACAGTGAGGACCTTTATAGCTGAAAGCAAGAAGGTATGGAAGACCCATTTGAAAATGGGGATGGGCATCACTACCACTTCCAGCAGTATAAGGCTGAGTTTGCTGCTGCTGCTGCTGCTGTAATTCCTGCTGCACCTGAGTTGCAAGGGCAGCAGGCCCTTGCAAACATGCAATATACACACAGACAATACAGGGACAACACACAAAATAAACACCAAACACTCAAACACACAAAAAATACACATACAGACATACAATTTTCACACACACACAACGCACATGCCCACAATATGCACACACTATACACACAATACACACACGCGCACAAAAAACACACATGTAATACACGCATATACAAGAAAACACATGCACAACACACATAGACACACAATACACAACACCCTCAATACACCACAACACACACACACTCAAAAAACACATGCACAATGCATACATACTCAATACATATACATGCACAAGACACATGCAATACACACACACACATGCACACCACACTCACATGCTCAGAATCAACACTAGAACTAGGACCAGGATTATTGGTGTCAAGTGTAATCTCTCCTAATCCCACATCACTACTGCTGGAACACATTTGCACTGTGGTCACTTGTTCTTTGGCACATTAGCCTGCTCATCATCAGCCTGCTGCAATTGCAACTCAGGTGCAGCAGGAATTACAGCAGCAGCAAACTCAGCCTTATACTGCTGGTAGTGGTGGTGATGCCCATCCCCATTTTCATATGGGTCTTCCATTCCTTCTTGCTTTCAGGTCCTCATCTGTCTCCTCTACATCAGCTGCTCCACCACCAGTCCCTCCTTGCTGTTGCTCTATGAGAGTCTAACTGGTTGTGATGATGAAAAATGTGATAAATATCACACTTGCCATCTCCACAGGTGAAGAAGGCAGACTGACAGCATTAGCAGCAGGCTCAGGATGCTGCTTATACTGTTAGCCAGTTCCGTCTTCCTCAGCGTCAGGTCCCAGAGGATGGGGGAAGGGGAATCACAGGGTCAGAGGGATGTTGTAGGTTCCCTTGACTGCTAGTCTGGCTGCTTGGCATCACTTCCCCTTCCACCCCAGCAAGAGGATCCACAGAAGTCACGCTAGTCCCACCACCAGCTGCTTCATCACAATTATCATCACCTTCACCATCACCCTCTCCCTCACTCAACGCAACTCAAAGAGAAGGATTGGGTGGCACTCCAAGTCTGGCCCACCCAGGTTCTCCAGTCCTGACTATGTAGACAACAAAGTATTGGGCGGCACTCTAAGTCAGACGCTGAAGGAATTGTCGGCTTCATAAAGTAAATCTTAATTGCTGAAATAAAATACAAAGACTGGGCAAAAAAACACATACACTGGAGCAAGACCTCCACTATAGGTCTAATGAGGTTCCACGCTTCACCAGCTCTTATTCATAGACATGAAACAGCAATGTAACAAAATGTATTTATTTGCTGTTGATACGCTCCTTTTTCATGTCTATTTGTTTTTATCAAGCCGACAATTCGTTCAGCATCTGAATTGGATTGCCGCCCAATCCGTTTGCTTTGTGTCTACATATTCAGGACTGGAGAACCTGGGTATGCTAGGCTTTTGGTCTTCATAATGGTGAGTCCCTTGATATTTTATTCATCTTATTGAAACATGTACGCTTGGATTGTTTTACAGCATTGAAGCACCCTTTCCATGCTGTAGTAGTGGGACTGCTTGCAGATGGGGAATCAGAGCTGCCAGACCCTTCCATGCTGGGGCTGGTCACTTCCACATCCTTCTCTGACTCACTGAACATATCACTGGACATATCACGGTCCTTCCAGCTCAAGCTTTTTTTGTTAGATGTCTGTTAGCCAACAGTCTGGGCTCTGTTGCTTTAAAGAGATAGTAATGTTTCATAATAAAAGCAGCTCTAATTAATCATCATAGTATTTGGACTTTGGAGAGTGTTATTTCAATACTGTCAGAGTTGTAGTACAAGAGTAATTGAATGATAAAGTGTCCCCCTCCCGCCCCTTTTACTGATGTAACACTGCTCAGCCAGATCAGAAGGGAGGTGTCCAGGTAGACTGCAGAGAGGGAATCTTCAATTAAGAGAAGATTTAAGGGAAAACCTGAAAATCTTGCCAAGGGGGGCAGGGCTTTCATTGTTCTCATAGGAAGAAGATTGTCCCCTTCTGTTATCTGTCTGGTCTATGGACTGGATTCCACATCTGAGAAGAGATGGCTTACACTAGGTAAAAGGGGCGGGAAGGGAAACTTTGCTTGTGAACCTTTATGGTTTGAGAGATAAGACATATCATTCATCATGTTTTTTTAATGCCTACAAAATAAAATAAAGATAAAACGAAGTATTACTATCCCTTTAATTTTGCTAAATAAATAAATAGCTAGAAAATTGCCTAGAACCTTCTCGATCTCTCTAGCTGCTTGTGTTGTATTTCACTTGCTGGAAACATCACGTTTATGGCACGAAAACAAGAAATTCATGTAAGTAAAGGTGGAGGAAATTTGTAGCCATTGAAAAAAAAATAACAAAAACATTTTGGCAGTTGGCAAAACAGGAGAACATTTTAAGGGGTTTGTTTAACATGGATTTTCAAATGAAAAAGTGGACAACTACACAGTTTTCACTGATTTTTTCAAGGGAACACAACGGGATCTTTCGCCCTCCCCTAGTTACATTTTATGGCTACAAGCATGTGTAGCTGGCACATCGTATCAAGGCATCTCACATTGGTTAAGTACCTATATGCCTTGCACATGCCTTAGACTTCAGCAATTGTTTTCAGAACTAATGTAAAATTTAAGAAAATAGTGTGTTTTGTCACATTTGGATATAAAGGGATAGTAATACTTTGTTTTATCTTTATTTTCTTTTGTAGGCATTAAAAAAACATGAAGAATAATATAAGTCTTATCCATAAAGGTTTGAGAGATATTCACAAGCAAAGTTTCCCCTCCCGCCCCTTTTACCTAGTGTAAGCCATCTCTTCTCAGATGTGGAATCCAGTCCATAGACCAGACAGATAACAGAAGGGGACAGTGTTCTTACTGTGAGAACAATGAAGGCCCTGCCCCCCTTGAAAAGTTTTTCAGCTTTTTCCCTTATCTTAATTGAAGATTGTCCCTCTCTGCAGTCTACCTGGGCACCTCCCTTCTGATCTGGCTGAGCAGTGTTACATCAGTAAAAGGGGCGGGAGGGGGATACTTTATCATTGAATTACTCTTGTACTATAACTCTGACAGAATTGAAATAACACTCTCCAAAGTCCAAATACTATGATGATTAATTAGAGCTGCTTTTATTATGAAACATTACTATCCATTTAAAGTGGAACTTTCACATATATTGTTCATGCTCCCTTACAAATTAAAAAGCAAAAGCAAGTATATAATTTGTGTATCTTCTTCTAAATCACTGTGTTTTATAAGAAAATTACTTACACAGTTGACAGTATGACGTCAGCCAGGATGTTGCCTGCAGTACAAGCTATGACTCAGGCATCTAATTGTAGATTATGTTAGCGTAGTGTACTAATAATCTTAATTTTAGTAATGACAGGAGGCGAATATTTTGCTTATCTTCCTTTACTGAAATCTCCATAGCAGCACAGATCATTTACATAACCAATCAAAAAACAGCAATCAAGGCCATATAAGACCCCAACTCCACCCACTCCTCCTCTTTCTTTGCACAAACAAGCAAACAACATGACATCTAAACATCAGCAACATGACGTCTTCAAGATTCAGCATCCCCCTCGGAGCAGCAAAACACGATGCCAGGACCATTCAAGCAAACTGACCTCGCGGTAGGAGAGACACTGAAAGAAAAGAAATGTATGAAAGTACACCAGGAAATATCAATAGACATACCAATAATACATACAAGAAACACAGAAATTATGAATAAACATAAATAAATGTACAGAAACACCCATAACTGAATCCAAACGAAAGTCCACCATTCTTCCCTAATAGATCCTAAAAAACAAAACACACAGGGAGGGAAAAGGGAGGGAAAATATTCGCCTCCTGTCATTACTAAAATTAAGATTATTAGTACACTACGCTAACATAATCTACAATTTTACCACATGACAGGAGGCTTCATATTTTGCTTTTTTAACGCTAAAACATCAAAGAAAAACGAGCATGAAAAGGACGGAAAAAAGAAAATGTGAAACAAGTTTTCCCAATACTAGTCCGTCTAAGACAAAAGGTCCACCACAGCACCTCTGCAGACAGAGCCCACAAAGCAGTTGCTCCCCAAACTGAATGCACACCAAACGAAACATGAACTCCTGCCAGAGTCAAAACCCAACGAAGTCCTTCTAGCTAATGTCACCTAAAACCCTGGGCCTGACCTACAAAACCAAAACCGGACCCGATGGAAACAAACGTGGAGAAGTAGTAACCTCCGCACAACAAAGCAAAACAAGCCTACAAAAAAAATCCTACGAATTAGGGTGACAAATAAACCAAAAGACAAAGCAGAATCTACCAACAATGTAGACTTGTAACACCCTAGAATTTACAAATAATGAATGTGTAACACACACCCTAAATTACAGACAATGTATACGTGTCAGACACCATAGACTCCATAGCTAATGTAGATGTGTAATACATACAAGAATCTACAGATTATGTATAAATGTAAAAGACACTAGAAACCACAGATAATATATGTGTAATACACACTAGAAACTACAGATAAGGCATAAGTGTACGACACCCTAGAATCTACAGATAATGTATAAGTGTAATATACACTAGAATCCACAGACAATGTATAAGTGTACTACACCCTAGAATGTACAGACAATGTATAAGTGTACTACACCCTAGAATCTACAGATAATGTATAAGTGTACTACACCCTAGAATCTACAGATAATGTATAAGTGTAATATACACTAGAATCTACAGATAATGTATAAGTGTACTACGCACTAGAATGTATAGATAAGGTATAAGTGTACTACACACTAGAATCTAAAGATACTGTAAAAGTGTAATATACGCTAGAATCTACAGCTAATGTATAAGTGTAATATACACTAGAATCTACAGACAATGCATAAGTGTAATACATACTAGAATGGACAGATAATGTATAAGTGTACTACACCCGAGAATCTACAGATAATGTATAAGTGTACGACACACTAGAATCTACAGAGAATGTATAAGCGAAATACAAACTAGAATCTACAGAGGCTGAATACGTGTAATACACACTAGTATGTACAGATAGTATATAAGAAAATACAAAGTAGAGGAATGAAGTGAAATACAAGCTAGAATCCACAGAAAATGAATACGTGTAATACCCACTAGAATCTACAGAAAATGAATATGAGTAAAACAAAACCAACATCTACAGATAGTGTATATAAACAATATAATCCCCATAAATACAACCCCCACACAGAAGGGAAATGTGTATACTAGGGTTTGGTACGCATGGACGCTATGTATCATACGTGTACACTGGAGGATAGAAAGCATAGACCCCTGAGGTTGGTACACCAAACACATGAACTAAAGCCGATCCAGACTCCGAAAGAATCACCCGAGTCCCGGGAAAGAGATATATAGTACAGAACCAAACGGAGTTAAATCCATGGGGCACACCCAAGGTGTACCAGAAAGCGGCCTCCTTAGCAACAGACTCAGTAGTCACAGATATAGAACTACCTATATATAAATATATAAAAACCACCGCAGGCAGGCAGGCAGGCACGCACGCACGCACGCACACACACACCCACACCTTAAAGGAGCATGGCCAAACTCCAAGGGCAAAATTAACCTGAGAGATCACCTCAGAATGGCCGACTATCTCAGGAGGCCCAAAAATAGTCGCAAATAGAACCTAACAGGGGCTCACCCCCAATAGCCTATGACGTGAAAGAAAGGCCTCACCCTTAAATATTCCCAAAGGGCTCACCCAATTAAAACGTAAATATGGAAAAACCAGAAAGGGGGAAAAACCAACGTCAATGACCAAAAGAAGGAGGGCGCACCCGACACACCTCAATCCCAAGGAACCTTAATCAAAGAAATATAATGTTTAGCCATCCAAACTATATATGGCCTGCATTCACCGGAAGTATAGCAGGAACATAGAGTGAACCTCTCAAGAAGGCAGATAAACGCAGAGAAACAGATAAGCAACTGCAAAACAAAGGGCAGAACAAGAACCTAGAAACACCCAATCATAAAGGGGTAAAAGCCAGGCAGGTAAAACCGGGGCTCATCCAGAAAAGGACTACCACCACCCCGCAAGGGAAAAGATAAATATCATATAGCAATAAGACAGGGAAAGTGCCCCGCTTGCAGCCCAAAAAAAGGAGCCTAAGAGAAAACCAAACAAAGAAGTAACAGAACCAAGGAAAAAAAGGGGGGTCACCCCAAGGACTATATCAGTGCACTTTGTTGTTGTTAGTGCATGATGAACATAGGCCACCTAGAGAAGGGGCAGGTGCAGACAGGGATTAGGATGATGGTGCACTGCCAATAATCCTTTATGTAGTTAAGATGTCAGCGCTCTCCCTCACCGATGCGCTACAGTACTATGTTTCATATAAAAGATTAGGAAACATTTTGGCTCAGAACACATGTCATTTTGGACCTCTTTGAACATATTTTTTAACCTACTCTCCACCCTGCTTGGTTAGTCAGAATTTTGGTGATGAACGTAGTTGGTTAACCAACTTAAATTATATTCTGTCCCTTAACTAAGTATTTATCTTGATGATGGTGGTTCAGTGATGTCCTCCTAAAGTCCACCGCCACCTACAAAATACCCCCACCCCCTTAATCCTGCTTAGGACCTTGCTCAGGCCAGAAAGAGGAAAAATTGAAGACCCACATGTTTACTGTAAAATCACTCATTCACATAAAATACATAATTTGCTGCTTTTGCTGTGGAAATCCCCATGCATAGAAATTATATAAAATGTTCAGCTTTTCACTGCCACCAGTACATTTCTTGTGAGATCTTTGCCATTTTCCACCTTTGCTTTCTAGGACAGAAAAACTCTCAGTACTATAAAAACCTGGAATTTACAGCTGTTCTATGAGGGGTAGTATAGTGATTCAAATGGAGAAAGCAGTTGTAGTCTGTGTTGTGTCCATGTTGCTGCTGTTGCCTGCTGCAAGAGAATTTGAAGGATGGTTGGTGCTGATGTGGAGAAGACATCCTCTAGCAGTAGCACATACAGCACTGGGGCTCAGAGCTCACCTGTGGCACCAGCAGATCATTCTGCCACCCCACAACCCTCAACTCATCCTCAGTGCTCTGGAGTTTGATTCTGAAGAGGAAAATATTGATGATTTCCTATGTGGAGAGTAACAATGGCACAACATAATTCCTCATAATGCCTCACCCTGACCCTGAGCCTGCTGCTGTGAGTGTGTCCCCAACTGAATACACTATATATGTAAGTTATGCTGACCATCATCACCAGTGGTGACAATAGGTAAGCCACTTATTCCAATGTCAAATGCACCATCATCACCAGTGCCAGTTCCAGCATCAGCAAATATCACAGAAGGATAAGGATAAGGCTGGTGTTGTCCACCATGTTGAGTAGTATTGGTAGTTGGATTATCATCACTGCCACAGGCTGGTGTTGGAAGTACCAAGCCCAGCAGTGACATGGGAGAGGTGGTGGTGGAATCTAGTACTAGTTCTGAGGTAGCAGCACTACCAACACCAGGCACGTGCACACATAGACACCAAGGGGGGCTTGAGCACCTGCCCTTTTTGTCCAAAGTGCCCTTGTGCCCTTTTAACAAAAAAAAAAAGTTGCCTCGCCACCCGCACTAACCTCCCCCTCACCGGCCAGTCAGGTCTGTGCCTCCTTCAGGACAGACCTGTAGATGCTGCGCTCCCTCGTCGGCTCTTTAGTATTACAGAGCGCTGGCAGATGACATCATCTCCCAGCGCTCTGCATGAAGAGAAGACCGCGCGGGAGCTCCAGCAGTTACAGGTCTGTGCCAAAGGAGGCACATATAGACCTCTCCTGCCCCTGGACCACCAGGGAAGAGGTAGGAAATAGACACTGGGGGGCAATGTGTTAATGATGGGGCAATATGGATCTGATGGGGGGCAAGATGGAGATGATGGCAATGTAGAGATGATGGGGCAATGGATGTGAGGGTAAGTTGGAGCTGATGGCAATATGGAGCTGATGGGGGACAATGTAAGGACAATATGGAGATCATGGGGGGCAATGTGGAGATTAGGAGCATTGTGGAGGTGTCCAGTGGAGATGGCCAATGGGGGGGCACTTCAGATTTCTGTGTCTACAGGCTCCTGAGATGTAAATTCTTTTCTTTTTTTTAAATATATATTTTGAATAAATAATTATGAGAAGTGCCCTTTTTTTTCATTTGAGCCCCTCTCCCCCAAAATGTCTGTACACGTCCCTGACCAACACCAGAAGTCACTTCCGGTGTAACTGGAGAAAAGTTGTGCTATTAGCCTGATAGCCTTTTTGTCAAGGCTTACTTTTTCATGGGAGGATATAGTAATAATTTCTCGAAAGGCTTTACCTTCAGTTATAATTATTTTTTCAAAGGCTAACTATGCAGTCATCATTTTCTGAATGACTTACTTAGCTTGTAAACGAGATGTAAAAATGTTTGGAAAGGCCTGCTGACTAACACCATTCCTGTGCAATTTCTGCTTTTTTCCACTGTGACCTGCAGCCTTGTTCTACTGCAATAAAATTATCTTTTTCTGTCCCATACCCTTGTTCCACATTAGAAATGGTATCATGCATACTGACCTCCAGCCTTGCCCCTCTAAACTGGTAACAACAGAACCATACATACTAACCCCCAGCCTTGTCACACTGCACTGGTAGGAATAGAATACCACATACTAACCTTCAGCCTTGTCACACTGCTCTGGTAGGAACAGAATACCAGATACTGACCCCCAGCCTTGTCCATCTGCACTGGTAGTCATATAACCACACATACTGACCTCCAGCCTTGTCCATCTGCACTGGTAGTCATATAACCACACATACTGACCTCCAGCCTTGTCCATCTGCACTGGGAACAACAGAACCATACATAGTAACCCCCAGCCTTGTCACATTGCTCTGGTAGGAACAGAATACCACATACTGACCCCTAGCCTTGTCCATCTGCACTGGTAGTCATATAACCACACATACTGACCACTAGTCTTGTCTCACTACAATGGCATCAACAGAATCATACATAGTAACCCCCATCCTTGTCACACTGCACTGGTAGGAATAGAATACCACATACTGACCTTCAGCCATGTCACACTGCACTGGTAGCCATAGAACCACACATACTGACCCCCAGCCTTGTCCATATGCACTGGTAGCCATTTAACCACACATACTGACCTCCAGCCTTGCCCCTCTAAACTCCCAGCCTTGTCACATTGCACTGGTAGGAATAGAATACCACATACTGACCCCCAGCCTTGTCCATCTGCAGTGGTAGCCATATAACCACACATACTGACCACTAGTCTTGTCCCACTACACTGGCATCAACAGAATCATACATAGTAACCCCCATCCTTGTCACACTGCTCTGGTAGGAATAGAATGCCACATACTGACCCCCAGCCTTGTCCATCTGCACTGGTAGTCATATATCCACACATACTGACCTCCAGCCTTGCTCCTCTAAACTAGTAACAACAGAACCATACATAGTAACCCCCAGCCTTGTCACACTGCACTGGTAGGAATAGAATACCACATACTGACCCCCAGCCTTGTCCATCTGCACTGGTAGTCATATAACCACACATACTGACCACTAGTCTTGGCCCACTACACTGGCATCAACAGAATCGCACATACTGCACACCAGCCATTTCCCACTGCATTGATATAGCCAGAATCATGCATACTGGCTCTAACCGCTCACCCACAGGAACTGCTAAGACTACCCCCTGATTAGTATAAAGGAGACTATTTTGAGGGGATTCTATATCTGATCATTTTGGAGGAAATAGCCAATTTTCCATCAGAATTCCTGCAGGCAGTATTTGAGGACCAAACTTGGCCACCCTTTCACTAAAAGGTTTATACATTCTAACGTCTTAGCACAGAAAATGAACTGCTGTGATGGATTTGTACATTTCCCCCATTATACTGAAATGCAGTTTTATGGTTTTATTTCATCACTGGGTTCCACTATATTAGGAACCCAGTAACATACTAATGGTATTTTAATATACACCTTTTTCACAATCTTTGAAAAAAACATGCTTTCCTGGCAAGAAAAATATGTATAGCTCAACTTCTTTCTGAAGAGCAATCAAGCCGATTCAATCAATTATGTTCCTAACATCCGTTGCTTGGCAACTAGAGCAGTGACTGAAGAGTTCACGCATAGCCTCTTCTTGGTGCCAGCTCTCAAAAAGTCAAACTGAACAATAAACACTTAAATACAGAGGAAGAAATATTGATTTCCCATTATCCTAAGACCACAGGCACAGTTATTAATTTCTGACCTATCAATATTGGGCAAAGTAACATTAATGAAAGTAATAATATAATACATGAAATTAGAGATGAATTATGTACATGAGTGGAAATGTGAAATGATGGAGACTCTCTTGTACAGACCAATAAGGGTAAATCCAAAGGTTCCCCGGTAAGGAACATGAATACATCCTAATAATAAGCCCATAACTTACATTTCTATGGTCAGAAAATCCTAATGGCCCATTTGAATTTTGACATTATGTCTTTGTTACATAGTATCATAAATAATAACATACTTGATGATGCTGAAAAAAGATCTGCCTCCATCAAGTCCAGCCCATACCATTTCACCCTGTTGATCCAGGTAGAAAAATAAACATTGAAGCTATTTCCAATTAAGCCTCAAGTGGGGAAATCTACTAATGAAAAGGATTTAGGAGTAATGGTAGACAATAGACTTTGCAGTAGCATGCAGTGCCAGCTGGCAGCTGCAAAGGCCAATAAGATATTGGCATGTATTAAAAGGGGTATTGACTCAAGGGAGGAAGATATAATTATGCCTCTTTACAGGTCCATGGTAAGACCCCACCTAGAATATGCTGTTCAATTCTGGGCGCCCTTTCTGAAGAAGGACATTATGGAACTAGAGAGAGTGCAGAGGAGGGCTACAAAACTAGTAAGGGGAATGGAATGTTTTAGTTATGAAGAGAGGCTAGAAAAGTTAAACTTGTACACACTAGAGAAACGGCGTCTTAGAGGGGATATGATAACACTATATAAATATGTTCAAGGCCCATATAAAGGGCTTTCAAAAGACCTGTTCATTAACAGAACAGTACACAGGACAAGGGGCCACCCGCTTAGACTTGAGGAAAGGAGATTTAGTCTACAACAGCGGAAGGGTTTCTTTACAGTAAGGACAATAAAGGTATGGAATGCACTTCCGGAGGAGGTGGTGCTATCAAATACATTAGATGCCTTTAAAAGGGGCCTGGATACTTATTTAAAAGAGCATAATATAGAGGGCTATGCACGTTAGTATTGGGATTAATATTTAGTTAGGACTTGTTGATCCAGGGAGAAATCTGATTGCCATTTGGAGTCGGATGCCTTCTTTTGGGTCAGCGATGGTAAACAGGAATAGGAAAAGGGTTGAACTGGATGGACGCAAGTCTTTTTTCAACCTAAATTACTATGTAACTATGTAACTATGTAACTATGTAAGTGGGTTATAAAAATCCCTTCCTGACACCAAATGGCAGTCAGACATTTCCCTGGATCAACATCTGTATTGAAGCCAAATGTCATAATTCTCTATATTGTTCTATGCTAGATAGGGACCCATTACATTTTTGGAAGTAGTTACATTATCTGCAAGGACAGCATCTTGAGGTAAAGAATTCCACAACTTTACTGTCCTTATTGTAAAAAAGACCCCTGTTTTTGTTTTAGTTGAAAGAGCCTTTCCTCTAGTCTTAATGGATGACCTCTCATTCTTAGTATCTTCCTTTGTATTGACCTTGAATATAAGTGTAAATGGTAATCATATCTCCCCTTAGACGTCTCTTCTCTAATGTAAACAAACCCAGTTTGGCTAGTCTCTCTTTATAACTCAGATCCTCCAATCCTTTTATCAGTTTGTTCCATTTTTTCTAGTTCCATATCCACGGAGGAGGACATGACCATTACTATCATTACCACAGATCCTCAGACTCTGCTCACTGAACATGGAAATTTTATCCCTTTAAGAACCAGAGTGTCCTTAAATGGTTAAGCAAGCTCATGCAATCTGCCCGATTTAGTCTGAAAAAATCACCAGCAACTGTCATATTCTTGTTCATGGACCTGACATCCAGGACTAACTAAGATGGCCTTATTATGTTAAGTGAGAGTTATTGTAAGGAGGTACCAGTTCTCATTTAAAGGTGAACATTCACATCCCCAAAAATGTTCACCATTGGTTTTAAAATACAAAGCAATATCAGCGTTGGCTTTATTAATTTTCTCAACTACCTAAGAGTGGAGATATTAATCTTTGAAATGTGCCACTTCTGGGTCTGCGGCACCGTGTATGTGCGGCATGGAGCTGAAGGACTTCCCACCTCCCTCCCAGCAGCCCCTGGGGCGCGCGTTCGTGCTTCTCTTCAGAGCTGCATTTTTCTGGGCTAACGTGAGACCGAGCTCCGTTTACCATGCTACTGAGGTTGCAGCTTCAGTAGAATGGTAAACGGAGCTCGCTGTCACGTTAGCCTAGAAAAATGCAGCTCCAAAGAGAAGAGCGAACGCATGCCCCAGGGGCTCCTGGGAGGGAGGTGGGAAGTCCTGCCACTCATCCACGGTTCCCCAGAATGCAGAAGTGCCACATTTCAACGATTAATATTTCCACTCTTAGGCAGTGGAGAAAATAAATAAAACCAGCGCTGATATTGCTTTATATTTTAAAAGCATTAGTGAAAATCTTTGGGGACGTGAACGTTCCCTTTAATATTATGTTCTACCTTTATAAAAAAAAATGCTTTGCTGTGTTGGTCTCCGATGTGTGAAAGTGTCTCTACAGTATATGTAGACATTTCTCCATTCACTTACATCGCTTCCTGAGAGGTCCTCAGAAGACATTATTGCATCCTGTCTATACAGTTTTAGTGTGAGGCTCCAGATGAAGTCATTTGTAGACTAGTAGGAGTTCATTGTTCTTAACCCAAATCTGGCATCCAATACTGCCCTCTGCCAGTTAATCTGCAATGGTGCCATGAGATAATGCAGATGGTTAATGCACCAGCTGTACAATCTGTTCAAAATATCTTGGGATGTGGCTTGATCTAAGCTTCACTTTTGGTCTTCATATTGATAAATTAATATCCAAACTTTATTCAAATATAGACACTCTGATTAGAAATAAATGCTAATTCCCCTGGTAAGAAAATGTATTGTTCAGTAGATGCTAATGCCAGTCATAGACTGTGGGGATGTCGTTTATGCTTCTGTGCCAAAAATCTGTCTTGATAAACTACTACATCCACTTCCCTGCAATATATTGGTTTTCCTTGCAATGCAGGACCATGATATTTAATTCTTTGAATGCCACAGAGAGAGATAGTATAACAATGTATTGAATAACTTTCTGGTAATCAAAAGCGTGTGATCGTTTGTTGAGACTGGCGATTAGGAGGCAGGATCTCTTTAGCGGAGTGCTATTTAAATGTGTGGAATACTTTAGCGTAGTACAATTCCAGTTATTAAAATAATCGAGGAAACATTGAGATACATTGTTTGTCTACTCCCACTCAATGTAATATAATATAGTGAGAGTTGTATCTCTATATAGATTGTGTCCTGCCATCGGTACAATACAATAAACGTTTGGTTAAAAAACGATCTTTATATAATTATTATAATTATATAATCTTATCCAGCATATATAGGCTGGTTAAGTTTAGGCAGGCACGGAGTTACCAGATTTATCTTTAAAGTGATAGTAATGTATCATAATAAAAGCAGCTCTAATTAATCATCATAGTATTTGGACTTTGGAGAGTGTTATTTCAATACTGCCAGAGTTGTAGTTCAGGAGTAATTCAATGACAAAGTATCCCCCTCCCTCCCCTTTTACTAATGTAACACTGCTCAGCCAGAGCAGAAGGGAGGTGCCCAGGTAGACTGCAGAGAGGGACAATCTTCAATTAAGATAAGGGAAAAACCTGAAAAACTTGTCAAGGGGGGCAGGGCTTTCATTGTTCTCATAGGAAGAAGATTGTCCCCTTCTGTTATCTGTGTGGTCTATGGACTGCATTCCACATCTGAGAAGAGATGGCTTAACTAGGTAAAAGGGGCGGGAGGGGAAACTTTGCTTGTGAATATCTCTCAAACCATAAAGGTTTGAGAGATAATACTTATATCGTTCTTCATGTTTTTTTAATACCTACAAAATAAAATAAAGATAAAACAAAATATTACTACCCTTTAAGGTAGAATTTACATCTTAAGAGTATGCTATCTTAGCAACTATTAATATATACTACTACTTTATCTGCTATTGTTTCTTGTCTCATATTACCTTGTAACTAAACTCAGTCAGGCAGACAAGTTAACCCTAGCATTAGCATATGGAATGTCTAGGGGGTTAAAAACACACTAAAAATAAAATAAGTAAGTTACATCTGTAAGGCACCAACATTATTTGTGCAATGACCATTATAGACCATGCAATATTAGTTGCTAGATATCACACAATTCATTAGCCATCGCAGAGTTTATTTTAAATTCGCCTTTCATATTTTTAAGATATGTATGTAATAAAAGTTAATTTTTAATTTTGTTTTTAAATACACTCTATACCTATCCGATTCACATCACCATGTCAGCTAACTTAGATCTCGCATAGGAAGGTGGGATTGGTGCTGTTGAAGGTTGCTTGTTGTCTTCTTTCAGTTTTAATTAAATTGAGAAACTGGACTGGGTTTGAATAGAGACGTTATGTTCTCACTCATTGGTCTTTGGGTCTTATTCATAAAGCTTAATAGTGCAATTCTGTAGAAAAACCAACTGATTCAGGAACTTTACATCTCACAGTGAGCTGCCAGGGATCTTTCTATTAGGGAATGTCAAAAGCTGGTCAGTGATTCAATAAAAAAATAGCCTTCCTACCAGGGCCCTCAGTGTTCAGTGTCGTTTCCTTCTAGTTTCATTGTTGTTTCTTCCATGGAATATTCTGCCCACATGAATATTATCCGTCTGCGATCAGCCAAGTCTTGGGACTCTCTCCTTCCAGTTTTCTCTCTTTCTCTCTCTCTCTCTCCTCCATTATTCTCCTTTCCCTCTGGCTTCCCTTCCTCCTTACCGTTTGACAGCACTGATCATGGAATGTGTTCTGTGTCCATGGAATGTGTTTTGTTTCCATGGAATGTGTTCTGGTGTTCAGTGCCCATGGAATGTATTCTGGTGTTCTGGGTCCATGGAATGTGTTCTGTGTCCATGGAATGTGTTCTATGTCCATGGAATGTGTTCTGGTGTTCTGTGTCCATCAAATGTGTTCTGTGTCCATGGAATGTGTTCTGTGTCCATCAAATGTGTTCTGGTGTTCTGTGTCCATCAAATGTGTTCTGTGTCCATGGAATGTGTTCTGTGTCCATCAAATGTGTTCTGTGTCCATGGAATGTGTTCTGTGTCCATTGAATGTGTTCTATGTCCATGGAATGTGTTCTGGTGTTCCGTGTACATGGAATGTGTTCTGTGTCCATCAAATGTGTTCTGTGTCCATGGAATGTGTTCTGTGTCCATTGAATGTGTTCTATGTCCATGGAATGTGTTCTGGTGTTCCGTGTACATGGAATGTGTTCTATGTCCATGGAATGTGTTCTGGTGTTCCATGTCCATGGAATGTGTTCCGTGTCCATGGAATGTGTTCCGTGTCCACGGAATGTGTTCTGTGTCCATGGAATGTGTTCTGTGTCCATCAAATGTGTTCTGTGTCCATGGAATGTGTTCTGTGTCCATGGAATGTGTTTTGTGTCCATGGAATGTGTTCTGGTGTTCTGTGTCCATCAAATGTGTTCTCTGTCCATGGGATGTGTTCTGGTGTTCCGTGTCCATGGAATGTGTTCTCTGTCCATGGAATGTGTTCTGGTGTTCCGTGTCCATGGAATGTGTTCTGTGTCCATGGAATGTGTTCTGGTGTTCCGTGTCCATGGAATGTGTTCTGTGTCCATGGAATGTGTTCTGTGTCCATGGAATGTGTTCTGGTGTTCTGTGTCCATCAAATGTGTTCTGTGTCCATGGAATGTGTTCTGTGTCCATGGAATGTGTTCTGGTGTTCCGTGTCCATGGAATGTGTTCTATGTCCATGGAATGTGTTCTGGTGTTCCGTGTCCATGGAATGTGTTCTGTGTCCATGGAATGTGTTCTGTGTCCATGGAATGTGTTTTGTGTCCATGGAATGTGTTCTGTGTCCATGGAATGTGTTCTGTGTCCATGGAATGTGTTCTGGTGTTCCGTGTCCATGGAATGTGTTCTATGTCCATGGAATGTGTTCTGGTGTTCCGTGTCCATGGAATGTGTTCCGTGTCCATGGAATGTGTTCTGTGTCCATGGAATGTGTTCTGTGTCCATGGAATGTGTTCTGTTTCTATGGAATGTGTTCTGTGTACATGGAATGTGTTCTGTGTCCATGGAATGTGTTTTGGTGTTCCGTGTCCATGGAATGTGTTCTATGTCCATGGAATGTGTTCTGGTGTTCCGTGTCCATGGAATGTGTTCCGTGTCCATGGAATGTGTTCTGTGTCCATGGAATGTGTTCTGGTGTTCCGTGTCCATGGAATGTGTTCTGTTCCATGGAATATGTTCTGTGTCCATCAAATGTGTTCTGTGTCCATGGAATGTGTTCTGTGTCCATGGAATGTGTTCTGTGTCCATCAAATGTGTTCTGTGTCCATGGAATGTGTTCTGTGTCCATCAAATGTGTTCTGTGTCCATGGAATGTGTTCTGTTCCCATGGAATGTGTTCTGGTGTTCTGTGTCCATGGAATGTGTTCTGTGTCCATCAAATGTGTTCTGTGTCCATGGAATGTGTTCTGTGTCCATGGAATGTGTTCTGTGTCCATCAAATGTGTTCTGTGTCCATGGAATGTGTTCTGTGTCCATGGAGTGTGTTCTGGTGTTCCGTGTCCATGGAATGTGTTCTGTGTCCATGGAATGTGTTCTGTGTCCATGGAATGTGTTCTATGTCCATGGAATGTGTTCTGGTGTTCCGTGTCCATGGAATGTGTTCTGTGTCCATCAAATGTGTTCTGTGTCCATGGAATGTGTTCTGTGTCCATGGAATGTGTTCTGTGTCCATCAAATGTGTTCTGTGTCCATGGAATGTGTTCTGTGTCCATGGAATGTGTTCTGTGTCCATGGAATGTGTTCTGGTGTTCCGTGTCCATGGAATGTGTTCTGTGTCCATGGAATGTGTTCTATGTCCATGGAATGTGTTCTGGTGTTCCGTGTCCATGGAATGTGTTCTGTGTCCATCAAATGTGTTCTGTGTCCATGGAATGTGTTCTGTGTCCATCAAATGTGTTCTGTGTCCATGGAATGTGTTATGTGTCCATGGAATGTGTTCTGTGTCCATGGAATGTGTTCATGTGTTCTGTGTCCATCAAATGTGTTCTGTGTCCATGGAATGTGTTCTGTGTCCATGGAATGTGTTCTGTGTCCATCAAATGTGTTCTGTGTCCATGGAATGTGTTCTGTGTCCATGGAATGTGTTCTGGTGTTCTGTGTCCATCAAATGTGTTCTGTGTCCATGGAATGTGTCCTGTGTCCATGAAATGTGTTCTGTGTCCATGGAATGTGTTCTGGTGTTCTGTGTCCATGGAATGTGTTCTGTGTCCATGGAATGTGTTCTGGTGTTCTGTGTCCATGGAATGTGTTCTGTGTCCATGGAATGTGTTTGGTGTTCTGTGTCCATGGAATGTGTTCTGCGTCCATGGAATGTGTTCTGTGTCCATGGAATGTGTTCTGGTGTTCCGTGTCCATGGAATGTGTTCTATGTCCATGGAATGTGTTCTGGTGTTCCGTGTCCATGGAATGTGTTCTGTGTCCATGGAATGTGTTCTGTGTCCATGGAATGTGTTCTGTTTCTATGGAATGTGTTCTGTGTACATGGAATGTGTTCTATGTCCATGGAATGTGTTCTGGTGTTCTGTGTCCATGGAATATGTTCTATGTCCATGGAATGTGTTCTGGTGTTCCGTGTCCATGGAATGTGTTCCGTGTCCATGGAATGTGTTCTGTGTCCATGGAATGTGTTCTGGTGTTCCGTGTCCATGGAATGTGTTCTGTGTCCATGGAATATGTTCTGTGTCCATCAAATGTGTTCTGTGTCCATGGAATGTGTTCTGTGTCCATGGAATGTGTTCTGTGTCCATGGAATGTGTTTTGTGTCCATGGAATGTGTTCTGTGTCCATCAAATGTGTTCTGTGTCCATGGAATGTGTTCTGTGTCCATCAAATGTGTTCTGTGTCCATGGAATGTGTTCTGTGTCCATGGAATGTGTTCTGTGTCCATCAAATGTGTTCTGTGTCCATGGAATGTGTTCTGTGTCCATGGAATGTGTTCTGTGTCCATGGAGTGTGTTCTGGTGTTCCGTGTCCATGGAATGTGTTCTATGTCCATGGAATGTGTTCTGGTGTTCCGTGTCCATGGAATGTGTTCCGTGTCCATGGAATGTGTTCTGTGTCCATCAAATGTGTTCTGTGTCCATGGAATGTGTTCTGTGTCCATGGAATGTGTTCTGTGTCCATCAAATGTGTTCTGTGTCCATGGAATGTGTTATGTGTCCATGGAATGTTTTCTGTGTCCATGGAATGTGTTCATGTGTTCTGTGTCCATCAAATGTGTTCTGTGTCCATGGAATGTGTTCTGTGTCCATGGAATGTGTTCTGTGTCCATCAAATGTGTTCTGTGTCCATGGAATGTGTTCTGTGTCCATGGAATGTGTTCTGTGTCCATGGAATGTGTTCTGGTGTTCTGTGTCCATCAAATGTGTTCTGTGTCCATGGAATGTGTCCTGTGTCCATGAAATGTGTTCTGTGTCCATGGAATGTGTTCTGGTGTTCTGTGTCCATGGAATGTGTTCTGTGTCCATGGAATGTGTTCTGGTGTTCTGTGTCCATGGAATGTGTTCTGTGTCCATGGAATGTGTTTGGTGTTCTGTGTCCATGGAATGTGTTCTGCGTCCATGGAATGTGTTCTGTGTCCATGGAATGTGTTCTGTGTCCATGGAATGTGTTTGGTGTTCTGTGTCCATGGAATGTGTTCTGTGTCCATGGAATATCTCCTCCGCTGCAGAAAGCTCTTTATGCTGACTCCACTAGGGCACTAGATTTCTCTTGGAGCTTCCCTGGTGTACCTACTCTTACTTGTTTGCTGACAGTTAAATATCATAAATATCATTCCCTCTGCCTCTGCTGTATGACATGCTTGCAATGTGTTATGCTCCTGTCACCATGTTTTCTTTATATGGACTCTCAAGGTGTCTCATTATAATGGTTTATATTGTCTTATTCATACTTTATTGTTATGCAGTGTCTATCCTTGTAATGTCTTTTCTCTTTATTAAACTTGATAAAAACAAAAACAAAAAGTAGCCTTCCTCCTGTCTATCAAATACAGCACACAGAGCACTCAGTGCTGCAGTGATACTGCTACATTCAATCACTGTCTTGCTTTGATGGTCACTGACCATCAAACCCTCTGCAAACAGATCCAGGTAGCTTAGTATCATGGATAAAATAAGTGTAAAAAAAATAGTTGAAGATGAGAAAAAAATCCTTCTTTATGTAATTTTGCAAAAAGCAGTAAGATAGGAGTGTAGACGCGGCCACATTTACTAAGGTCAGGATAAAAAAAACCACAGTTCATAAAAAAGAAATGTAGAATTTGACAGTGGATAAGAACAATACACATATAAAAAGTGATACTGTCCATGTATGTTCTAAATCTTTTCTTTTAGTATCTATTTGAGGATTCATTGAAGAAGCATTGGTTTTATTCAGTGGTGCTCAACCTTTCCTTGCTCAAGTCACCCCTAACAAGCAATCTGTAGATCTTAAGGCGCCCCTAACAAGCAATCAGTAGATCTCAATGCACCCCTAACAAGCAATCTGTAGATTTCAAGGTTCCCCTAACAAGCAATCTGTAGATCTCAAGGCTTGCCTAACAAGTAATCTGTAGATCTCAAGGCTCGCCTAACAAGCAATCAGTAGATCTCAATGCACCACTAACAAGCACTCTGTAGATTTCAAGGCACCCCTAACAAGCAATCTGTAGATCTCAAGGCATCCCTAACAAGCAAACTGTAGATCTCAATGCACCCCTAACAAGCAATCTGTAGATCTCAATGCACCCCTAACAAGCAATCAGTCGATCTCAAGGCACCCCTAACAAGCAATCTGTAGATCTCAAGGCTCCCCTAACAAGCAATCAGTAGATCTCAATGCACCCCTAACAAGCAATCTGTAGATCTCAAGGCTCCCCTAACAAGCAATCTGTAGATATCAATGCACCCCTAACAAGCAATCTGTAGATTTCAAGGCACCTCTAACAAGCAATCTGTAGATCTCAATGCACCCCTAACAAGCAATCTGTAGATCTCAATGCACCCCTAACAAGCAATCTGTAGATTTCAATGCACCCCTAACAAGCAATCAGTAGATCTCAATGCACCACAAACAAGCAATCTGTAGATTTCAAGGCTCCCCTAACAAGCAATCTGTGGATCTCAATGCACCCCTAACAAGCAATCAGTAGATCTCAATGCACCCCTAACAAGCAATCTGTAGATCTCAAGGCACCCCTAACAATTAATCTGTAGATTTCAATGCACCCCTAACAAGCAATCTGTATATTTCAAGGCTCCCCTAACAAGCAATCAGTTTATCTCAATGCACCCCTAACAAGCAATCAGTAGATCTCAATGCACCCCTAACAAGCAATCAGTAGATCTCAATGCACCCCTAACAAGCAATCTGTAGATCTCAATGCACCACTAACAAGCAGTAGATCTCAATGCACCCCTAACAAGCAATCAGTAGATCTCAAGGCACCCCTAACAAGCAATCTGTAGATCTCAATGCACCACAAACAAGCAATCTGTAGATTTCAAGGCACCCCTAACAAGCAATCTGTGGATTTCAAGGCACCCCTGACAAGCAATCTGTGGATTTCAAGGCACCCCTGACAAGCAATCTGTAGATTTCAAGGCACCCCAAACAAGCAATCTGTAGATCTCAATGCACCCCTAACAAGCAATCTGTAGATCTCAATGCACCCCTAACAAGCAAACTGTAGATCTCAATCTCAATGCACCCCTAACAAGCAATCAATAGATCTCAATGCACCTCTAACAAGCAATCTGTAGATCTCAATGCTCCCCGTAAAATTTTTATGTAATTTTTCAAGGGTGTAATCAAGGTTACAAGTACATAAATATACAACGAAACAGTTAATATTTGTACTCTCTTTGTAAATATATTTAAACAGCCTGGATGTCAGGTCCCATAGGGTATACGTACAGTTTTGTAGTTCAAGAACCGCACTCACAGGACTTCCAGAAGATGAAAAAAATGCAATTTATTACATCAATGTTTCAGACTCACTTTGGGCCTTAAAAGTTAATTTCTATAAACATATATTTTAAAGTCAATATTCAGATTTTTCTCAAAGTGTTCCTGGAAAAAGGGGGCATCCTAAGTGGATATCTGTGAAGCACCAAACTGCCGCAGAACCCTAGTTGAGAAACTCTGGGTTTACTGAAATAATTTGTGAGTTGCCAGTTGGTTTATCTGAACAAGGATTTTCTTATTTAGTTATTTATTTGACTATGATGTTTTATGTTTTTTCTTAATGTTCTTAATTCCCACTGATATCTTCACAAGATCATAAGGATCACATCATACTACAGTAACACGTCTGATTTTTGAATATATGGGGGTTGAATGAGCAGCATACTTTGGGGTATTTTTATCACCCTGTTTAGAAAATAGTATTAATAGTGATAACTATGATGTTCATTTAGGAGTATGTGCCAACTGTGACGTTAATTTAGCAGCATTTGCTAACTGTGAGTTTAATTTAGGTGCATGTGCTAACTGTGCCATTCATTTAGAAGTATGTGCAAATTATGACATTAATTTAAGAGCACGTACTAATTTAGGGCGTTAATTTAGGAGCATGTAGTAACTGTGACGTTAATTTCAGAGCATGTGCTACCTGTGCATTAAAGGGATAGTAATACTTGAAAATAAATTTATTTTATATTGTAGCCCTTAAAAAAACATTAAAAATGGTTTATCACAAGCAAACTTTCCCCCTAAGTGACGTCACCATTCTAGCTCTCAGATTTGGAATCTGGTCCCGGGACCGGCCGTGGCTCTCCAGAAGTGCCAAGATCACGATCTTTATAAAGAATTTCTTCATTGGAATGATCTACAAAGTGTGCTTGTAAGCCAGGCACACTTTGTAGACAGTTCCAATTAAGTAGTTCTTTTTAAAGATCGTGATCTTGCCACTGCTAAAGAGCTGCCCGCTGGTCTGTGGACCGGATTCCAAATCTGTCCACTAGATGGCAGACTTGGCTGAAACAGCCAGGAAAAGAGAACTTTACTTTACTTGCTAATATCTCCCAAACCATAAAGGTTTGAGAGATAAGACTTATATAATTTTTAATATTTTTTTTAAGGGCTACAATATAAAATACAATTATTTTCAAGTATTACTATCCCTTTAATTTAGGAGTATCTGCTAACTTTGACCTTAATTTAGGAGTATCTGCTAACTTTGACGTTAATTTAGAAGCATGTGGTGACTGTGCCATCAGTTTTGGCGCATGTGCTAACCGTAGCATTGCATCATAATACAGTAGTGTTTCTGTTTTTTCGTATATATGGAGGTTGAATGAGCAGCATACTTTGGGGTATTTATCACCCTATTTAATAAATAGTATTAATTATTTCACATTTTATTTGGGTGAAGAATGTGTCAAGTCACTTTGTGTTTGTCGAATTACGCTGCTATTTTACGGATATTTGCCATCCTAGATAAACTCAAACAGCTTTTTATTTGATAAAAAAAGAAAATGTTAATGCTTTTTTAATTAGCGAATAGTGTTTTAAGATTCTTTTTGCATTCACATAGCATCCTTTTTATTTAAAAGCAGCATTTTCCTTAATAAATAGGAGCAAATACATTTTACATGTCAAAATCCACCAAGGCGACCTTATTAAATATGGACCTTTGAGTTTGAATTAAAGGGATAGTAACACTTCGTTTTAACTTTATTTTATTTTGTAGGCATTAAAAAAACATGAAGAATGATATAAGTCTTATCTCTCAAACCTTTATGGTTTATGAGATATTCACAAGCAAAGTTCCCCTCCCCGCCCCTTTTTCCTAGTGTAAGCCATCTCTTCTCAGATGTGAGTCTGGTTGTATGACAGTACAGATAACAGAAGGGGACAATTTTCTTTGTATGAAAACAATGAAAGCCCTTCCCCCCTTGAAAAGTTTTTCAGCTTTTTCCATTATCTTAATTGAAGATTGTCCCTCTCTGCAGTCTACCTGGGCATCTCCCTTCTTATCTGGTTGAACAGGGGGGGGATACTTTGTTTGTGAATATCTCTTAAACCGTAAAGGTTTCAGAGATAAGACTTATATCATTCTTCATGTTTTTTTAATGCCTACAAAATAAAATAAAGTTAAAATGAAGTATTACTATCCCTTTAAATGTGGAACAAAAATGGAGAAATTTGCTACTTTTTCACTCCGATTTACAAAGTAAAACTTAGAATCATGATACATCTCAGCAAAGGCAAATTAAATTATTATTTTTTATGAATTACTGTTTTTTTCATTAGGGTGATCTTTGTAAGAGTGGATTTAACCCTTGAATGCATTGCGTACCCTTCTGTCACTCAAAGGCACTGCAGAGGCAAATTAGCTGCTTTTTTACAGTTTTTTTTTTTTTTTTTTTTTTTTTAAATGATTAGCTTGATCTTAACCCATTGTGTGTCAGAGAGGTATCCAAAGCATCCAATCTTTTTGCATGCACATAGCATCCTTTTTATTTAAAAGCAGCATTTTCCTTAATAAATAGGAGCAAACACATTTTACATGTCAAAATCCACTAAGGCGACCTTATTAAATATGGACCTTTGAGTCTGAATTAAATGTGGAACAAAAATGGAGACATTTGCTACTTTTTCACTCCGATTTACCAAGTAAAACTTAGAATCATGATACATCTCAGCAAAGGCAAATTAAATTTTTTTTTTTTTATGAATTACTGCTTTTTCCATTAGGGTGATCTTTTTAAGAGTGGATTTAACCCTTGAATGCATTGCGTACCCTTCTGTCACTCAAAGGCATTGCAGAGGCAAATTAGCTGCTTTTTAACAAACTGTTTTTTTTTTTTAATGATTAGCTTGATCTTAACGCTTTGTGTGTCAGATAGGTATCCAATGCATTGTGTTACAATGCATTGGACGCCTCTCTGAATCACAAAGGGTTAACAAACAGAAGTACATGTGGACCTGTTTCCATTGTTAATTCTATACATTCTTTCTCCTGGTCAATTCTCCACTCTCATGAGCAACCTCCCTCGCTTCCCCACTTTCCTGGCACGCCATACAAAATCACTGATCCATCCACACATTTCCAGAAACAGTAACGCGCAAGTGAAATCCCCCGAAGCAATCAGGGACACACAATGCAAACTGACACAAGCAATAACCTATTCCATCTCCTTGTCTTCAGCTTCTATTTTTCTACAGCTACAAATTTCTGCTTAAAATAGAAATCTCCATTTTTATCCCAGAGGATGAACCTGTAGTATTTTTCAGACTTTATTATGATAATATTTTATATGAAATTGTTTCATTACATCAGCATTTTTTTGTGCCGTTTTTAAATAGTCGTTTGGTTTAGATAATGATAAGTGAATATGATTGCAAAATGAATAAGAATTGATTAAAGAAGTCTTGCAATAATGATCGATTAAACCGGTAGTAGTACATTGTTGATTTCCAGCTGTTGGGTACTACAATTTCCATCGTCCCCAAGCAGCTGTTGACCATTAACCTCTATTTTGGCTTTCTATACTCAGCAAGTACATATATATTATGTAAAATTAAATTACCTATACACTTTTCTCATCTTAACCTTTTTTTTAAAGAACTTTTATGTCCCTAACTCGGAGCTTGCTGGATTTCTTTATTCTTTATTTCTATGTCAGGGACTGTAAAAGCAGGATACTGATACAATGTAACACAGAAACATTCAATCTGATGGCAGAAAAGAACTATTCAGCCCATCTAATCTGCCCATTTTCCTACTGTGAAAGCCTAAAACTTTATTTGGTCCTTGGACTTGTGTTACGTTCAGGCCAGGCCTAGGCCTATTCCATGCATGCTTACATTTCCTCACTTTATTAACCTCTACCATTTCTGTTGGTACACTATTCCACCTATCTACTACCCTCTTAGTGATGCAAAACTTTCTTACATTACGTTTAAACCTGTGTCCCTCTAATTTTAGACTATGGCCTCTTGTCCTAACATTTTTACTCCTTTGAAATGTACTTCCCTCCTGCATTTTGTTGAATCCCTTCATGCATACATGTTCAGATCCTTTAGTCTATCCTGATATTTCTCCTGTAAACCAGTCACCACTTTAGTAGCCTGTCTCTGAATTCTCTCTATATGCATCTGGAGATTGGGTCTCCACTACTGTACACAATACTCTAGGCGAGGTCTAACCAGAGGTCTGTAGAGTGGCATGACCACTTCCCTTTTCTGCTACTAATGCCCCTACCTTTAAACCCAGCACCCTGTTTGCATTCCCCACTGCTTTGTTACATTGCCTGCCTACCTTTAAGTCATTAGAAATAATTAATAACACTATCCCTACATCTCTGTATGTTGCAGTGGCGATAAGCTTTTCTGCCTCAGGGATAGTGCAAATTTCTATAACTGTTCCTCCTTTCACAGTCCCTAACAGAAAGCTCTCTGGAAACTGAGATTCAGAGAGCTCCCTGTCAGAAACATGAAAGAGTAATAAAAAAAAACAAAATGAGAATATGAAGAAAATAAGTAAATAAAAGTATAGGCAATCTGACTTTACATATTCTGCACTTGCAGACTATGTAGAGTCAAAAAAGAGGTTACTGTATCTTTATAAAAGATATGATGGCTAATGACTAGCGTGCATATCAAAATATGCCATTTTTACATTTTAGTAAAGAGTGCAAGAGGATGATTTAATATGAAGAACTGGAACACGTCTAGATTAAAACAACTGTAATATTGGTTACAGATAAGCATTTCCATTGATTGAAATGGGAGTTTTAACTCCTTAAATTCTTGAGTGGTCTTCAATACCTCTCTGGCATTCAATGGAATAAAGCGTCGATTACCAGTGCCAGTCCTTGGGGAACACAAGCAGTGTATGTCTTCTGATATCCCTACTGGATCACTGACCGGTAATCGGTGTCTCAGTGATTGTTATTATTCCACCGATGATTAACTAGAGAGATCCATTGGCACAACCCTCTGGCATTCAAACAGTTAAAGGGAGGAATGCAATAAACTTGCACAACTGCTATTTACCATGTGCTTTTGCTGGAAAGTTCATTTGTGTCAAATTGATACTGAAGTGTGCCTGCTTTTTATGAATTGGTAAACATTTTCACTTTTTTTTTTGGTGAATGTGTTTGAAAAAGTGAGCACCATTATGTGAGTGGATTGAGGCTAATTCAGGAAAACAATTAGCACACATTTTCGTACATTTAATTAAATTTTTCATTAATTTGGGATCATGTGCTAAGTTTTACGTTAATTGAGACACATGTGCTAACCTTGGCAATAATTTGGGAGCATTTGCTAACTGCGCCGTTAATATAGGATTATGTGCTAACTGTGCCCATAATTTGGGAAAACATGCTAACTGCAGTTAATTTAGGAGTGTTTGCTAACTTTGAGGTTAATAGAGGCGCATGTGGTAGCTGTGACATTAATTTAGAAGTATGTGCTAACTAACTTTAATTTAGGAGCATGTGATAACTTTGACGTTAATTTTGGAGCATTTGTTAACTGTGACTTTAATTTAGGCGTATGTGCTAACTGTGATGTTAATTTAAGAGCACTTGACACCTGTCCCATTAATTTAGAAGCATTCATTTAGGAGTATCTGCTAACTTTGATGTAAATTTAGGAGCACGTGATAACTGTGTCATCAATTCAGGAGCATGCACTAACTGTGCCAGTAATTTAGTAGCATGTTCTATCTGTGACGTTAATTTAGGAGTATGTGCTAACTTTGATGTTAATTTAGGAGTATGTGCTACCTGTGCCAGTAATTTAGGAGCACATGATAACTGTGATGTTAATTTAGAAGCATATGCTAACTGTGACGTTAATTTAGGAGCACATGATTATTTGTGCCTTCAATTTAGGAGCATGCACTAACCGTGCCAGTAATTTAGTATGTGCTAACTATGATGTTAATTTAGGAGCACGTGCTAACTGTGATGTTAATTTAGGAGTATGTCCTTACTGTGATGTTAATTTAGGAGCATGTGCTAACTGTGATGTTAATTTAGGAGTATGTCCTTACTGTGATGTTAATTTAGGAGCATGTGCTAAAGGTGACGTTAATTTAGGAGTATGTGCTAACTGTGCCAGTAATTTAGGAGCACGTGATAACTGTGATGTTAATTTAGAAGCATGTGCTAACTATGACGTTAATTTAGGAGCACATGATTATTTGTGCTTTCAATTTAGGAGCATGTGCTACCTGTGATGTTAATATAGGAGCATGTGCTAACAGTGCCATTAATTTAGGAGCACATGATAACTGTGATATTAATTTAGGGGTATGTGATAACTGTGATGTTAATTTAGGGGTATGTGATAACTGTGATGTTAATTTAGGAGCACATGCTAACTGTACCAGTAATTTAGAAGTATATGCTAATTGTGACGTTAAATTAGGAGTATGTGCTATCTGTGCCAGTAATTTAAGAGCATGTGACAGTCCCCATTTAACACAACAGGAATTTGAGAAATGTCTTTTCTCCACCATGGTGCAATTGCACTTCCTATAGAATTGCTCCAGTTCTTATTAATCAGCCTCTTTTTCTTTTTATGATATGCTTCCTTTTTAACTGTGTAACAATAATGTGACTGTAATTTGCAGTGCTATGGAGTTTCCATTGAGAAAACTCATTTGATAAGTTACGTTAATCTACGGCTTTATTTAAGGCAAAAGCTATAAGTGAAATGGACTGTAAACCAATAGAAGCCAAGTACTCCCTGAGGATCTCTACTGACGTAGCTTATTAACCTGCCATATCATGTGTTAAGACTTAGTTCCCCATGGAAATCCATGTTTCTGAGTATTAGAAATTCAGCAAGATGTGTGTATGTGTGAAGCTCATTTATAAGATGTATTAGCAAAACCATCTAGTTGAGAATTTTCCCCTGTGTAAGCATGTTGTGGAAGCCAGTGATGCACAGCTGAGGCTGCTTGGAATAGATATCACACGGAATTCTGAAAAACATAAGTAGTCAAAAGTATGATAGGAATCAAAGTCGACCATTCAGCTTTTACAGCCAATGAGAACTTTTGCCGTTTTCCTCCTATATTTTCTACGGCCATGAGAAAGAATTCCTACCGTAATACTATAAAAATCCAGGACTTCTCGCCATGCTGAGAGACTTAGCTGATAGAGAGAGCGTGTGAAGAAAGCAGAGAGAACAATCTATAGAAGAAAAAAACTAGCTTGGAGTACAAGTTGTAGATTTATCAGCAGAACACCAGTGCTATGTATTGTTTCCTGTTGTACCGTGCAATGTGTGTGCACCCCTATGCCTGTCTGTCTTAGATGTATAGAAACATAGAATCTGGGAGATAAGAACCTTTCAGACCATCTAGTCTGCCCATTTTCCTACTGTAAAAACCTCAAAACGTATGTGTTCTTTGGTCGTGTCTTATGTTCAGGACTGCCTTATGCCTATCCCATGCATGCTTACACCCCCTGACTGTATTATCTACTACCACTTCTGCTGGTAGACTATTTCACTTATCTGCTACCCTCTCAGTTTAGTAAAACTTTATTACATTACGTCTTAACCTGTGTCCCTATAGTTTTAGACTATGGCCTCTTGTCCTAACATTTTTACTCCTTTGAAATATACCGTAAAATCTCGGGTATAATACGCACAATTTTACCCCACTTCACATAAGGTGAAGTGGGGTAAAATTGTGCTTATTACACCCGAGAGTTTTTTATAAAAAAAAAAAATAATAAGTCTGCCAGATCCCTTCTCTCCCTCCCCCAGCGCTATCTGCTACTAAAATACCATTTACTTACTTCAAAGTTCAAGTCCCTGCATTTTCCCCATTAGCAGGCAACATAGAACAGATGTCAATATTCCCTGCGGGCGGCATGCTTTCATTCGCCGCCTGCTTCCTTCAGGACCTACCGACACCAGCCAATGGTAATGCCCTGTGAGGATCTGAAGGTCCTCACAGGGCAATACCACAGCCGTAAGGAAGCGGGCGGTGAATGGAAGCATGTCGCCCGCAGGGAATATTGACATGGGTTATATGTTGCCTGCTGATGGGGAAAATGCTGGGACTTGAATTTTGAAGTAAGTAAATGGTATTTTACCAGTGGATATCACCGGGGGAGGGAGGGAAGGGATCTGGCAGGCTTATTTTTTTTCTTTAGAGGGGAAAACAAGGGTGCGTATTATACATAAGCACTCTTGTTTTCCCCTATAATCTTGGGCATAATATACACCTGCGTATTATACAGAGGAAAGGGATTTGGGAGTAATTATTTCTAATGACTTAAAGGTAGGCAGGCAATGTGATAAAGCTGTGGGGAATGCAAGCAGGGCACTGGGTTGTATAGCTAGGGGCATTAGTAGCAGAAAAAGGGAAGTGGTCATGTCACTCTACAGATCTCTAGTTAGACCTCACCTAGAGTATTGTGTACAGTACTGGAGACCCCATCTCCAGAAGGACATAGATACTATAGAGTATTGTGTACAGTACTGGAGACCCCATCTCCAGAAGGATATAGATACTCTAGAGTATTGTGTACAGTACTGGAGACCCCATCTCCAGAAGGATATAGATACTATAGAGTATTGTGTACAGTACTGGAGACCCCATCTCCAGAAGGATATAGATACTATAGAGTATTGTGTACAGCACTGGAGACCCCATCTCCAGAAGGATATAGATACTCTAGAGTATTGTGTACAGTAATGGAGACCCCCATCTCCAGAAGGATATAGATACTATAGAGTATTGTGTACAGTACTGGAGACCCCATCTCCAAAAGGATAGAGAAAATTTCTAGAGAAAATTCAAAGAAGGACTACTAAAATGGTGACTGGTCTACAGGAAAAGAAATATCAGGATAGACTAAAGGATCTGAACATGTATAGCTTGGAGGAGAGAAGAAAGAGAGGGGATATGATAGAAACATTCACATACATGAAGGGATTCAACAAAGTACAGGATGGAAGTACATTTCAAAAGAGTAAAAACGTTAGGACAAGAGGCCATAGTCTAAAACTAGAGGGACACAGGTTTAGATGTAATGTAAGAAAGTTTTATTTCACTGAGAGGGTAGTAGACAAGTGGAATAGCCTACCAGCAGAAGTGGTAGATGTCAATACAGTGACAGAATTTAAGCATGCATGGGATAGGCATAAGGCGGTCCTTAACATAAGAAAAGACCAAGGACCAAAAAAGGTTTGAGGTTGTGTGTTTTTTACACAGTAGGAAATTGGGCAGACTAGATGGGTCGAATGGTTCTTATCTGCCATCAAATTCTATGTTTCTATGTTTCTATATACACAGGTGCGTATTATACCTGAAATTTTACGGTACTTCACTCCTGCACTTTGTTGAATCCATTTACGTATTTGAATGTGTCTATCATATCCCCTCTCTGTCTCTTCTCTCCTCCAAGCTATACATATTCAGATCCTTTAGTCTATCCTGATATTTCTTTTCCTGTAAACCAGTCACCATTTTAGTAGCCCTTCTCTGAATTTTCTCTAGAGTATCTATATCCTTCTGGAGATGGGGTCTTTAGAGAAAAAATATTTCATCCATCCTTACTCAGCAGAAAGAGCTTACATGCACATGCAAGATAGATAAAATCAACAAAGGGGCAGTAAACAATAAGTAAGTAATATATCTTATTGGTCTAAATGAAGAACTGCTCCACTGCTGGGAGATTTTCATTTTAAAGTTATTACAACTCAGACGTATAAGTCAGGGCTTAAGATTTGAAGTCCTTTGCTACTAGCCAGACCTGAAAAGTTACTCACCACTGCAAGCCAAAACATACCCACCAGGGCTGAATTTCTACTCGCCAGGGCTAAATTTTCACTTGCCATTGGCTAGTGTCGAGTGGAAATTTTGAGCCCTGGTATAAGTAGTTTATTTTTTAACAACAGCACCAAATAATGTCCAAATTCAGTTTTTTTATAATGCGCTCTGCATTGACTATGGTTATGTATGATAAGTTATAGGAACAGCACCACCTGGTAACAGAAAATTGCAGTTTAATTTAAAAAAAATGAATAATAATTTTGGGTGTAATAATTTGAATGAAAACTCTTCCATTAGTGGAAGTACACTAACGTTACTCAGCAGGAAAAGTGTTATAACATTTCTCAGAAAAATGTTTACTGAGATCCATCTCAATGGTCAGGCCAACACAGTGAATAGTGCATGGGTGTCCAATCTAAATGGTGAGTTATTGGGTTATGACACCTTTCACATGGGCAACTATCATATGAACACAACAAAATCCAGTCTGTTGACTGACCTCATGCAGGAATGCAGTAAAACTGCAGAAAGACTTATCTGCATGATGACCAATGGGACCTACAGCAGAGCTTCATTGGATGTTATGATGATGATCCACCACCAATGAATGGTCGATCCACCTGGGCCTAACCAGTAATATTCAGCTGATTCTCACATGGACTGTCTCCCATGCAAGCCCCACTGAAATGGGGTCAGCAGGGTAAAGTGACAGAAAGGTGTGTTCAGGACACAGACCACAGAGCAGAGCTGGAGTGCGGAATGCTACGTTTATGTCACTGTTTGAAATATCCCCTACCAGTCATATGTTCTCTTCAGTAACATAGGTAAAAGCTACAAAGATATTCCTCTACTGGAGTCCCGGGAATGATCTAAGCAGACACTGGGGATGAGAGATTCACTTCCAGTGGAATTTTATGTAAAAACAAATTATTTTTTAATGTTTTTATTGCAGACATGTAAGCATTACAAATACAAACTGATACTTTTCTCGAAGCAGATTATCCGAAAATCACAAATATGCAAATCATACAATGTATATCCCCAGGTAGTGGCCCGTGTTGGTTTTTCCTTTTATTATTCATTCTCTCCCCCCTTCCAAACTCAGCCCTCCACAGCCACCCCCTTGCCTCACCCCTACCCCCTAAACTTAACTGCCCCCTTCCCCACAACCAACCCCAACTCCCCATGTGGCCAGACGAACACCCCCCCACAGCCCCAAAGCTAGACCCCCATTTTGGACCAGACGTTAAGCCCCCCAAGACAGTAAGAGGTGAATGAGAGAGAGAGAGAGCAAGAAGAGGGAATGAGATGAGATGGAGGGGGTACAAAGACTGTGATAGAGACAGCAAGCAAGAAGGCATATGGAGCTGCCTCAGAAACCCAGGCCCACCTACCAGGAGAAGGAGTGGGTCGGTAAATAAGCAAAGGAATCCGTATCAGCTGTTACTCCTCAAGCATCCAAGGATCCCAAATTAAAGAAAATGTTGCTGGTGTGAGCAGTGTAAGTAGAGTCCCTTGTAGAGAGGAAAGTTAGTCTGCACCACATCCACTCCAAGGCCACCACCTGCTGCGCCATAACCAGCAATTCCCTAACATTTGTAGAGTAATTTAATTCGTCTGGAAAAATAGACAATAAGCATACCTTAGGATCGGGCGATATCCTACAAAGCACCACCTTAGTTATAGTGGCTGTGATCCACTCCCAAAATGTCTGAACAGGACCACAAGACCAGATTAAGTGAAAAAAAAAGTCAGCCCCCGTGTTCTGCATCTCCTGCAGCAGTCATCAGAGAGCCTTCCCTTCATGAGATTAGAGGAAAGGAGGTTTAAACTTCAACAGAGGAAGAGGTTTTTTACGGTAAGGTCTGTTAAATTGTGGAATTCCTTGCCCAAGGAGGTGGTTATGGCAGATACAATGGATACATTTAAGAGAAGATTAGATACATTTCTTTCAAAAGGGAACATACAGAGTTATACTGTTTATCAGTAGACAGATCAGGAAGGTCTGATAAAGACTAATTTAATTGGTAGCAGGAAAACTATAAAATTCTCAGTCACTGGGGTATGAGGAGACGGTTGACTTGATGGACTTGTGTCATTATTCAACCTAATTTACTATGTTACTACTGTGTTACTATATATGTAAAAACAATTTACATGAGCGTATAACCTGTCATGTATTTTGTATTCAACCTTCATTCTACATCTGACTTTAGAAGAGACCCAAGTTGAAAGCTTGCACTATTATGATACTCAGTTAGCCAATAAAGGTATCACCTTCATAGAATATACAGGTTCCTGGTGAGCTCAAAGTACCATTTATTAGTAGTGTCCCAATACTTATATATGTGTGTTGTTAGAAGAGCAACAAGGATCATGTCTTGGCTACATATACAAAGAAAAACAAAAGGGATGTCTGCGCATCCTGACCTTTAGAAATAAATAACATATGACTTACTATAAATAATAAACAGTGAGGTTTAGTATTGTATTATTGGACAAAATAGGCTGTTCTTTAAACTGTTTAGCTGGGATGTGCGTAAGCTTTGCAGTGGCACTCAAGGGGTTAAACTATGTATTATTGTGTCAGATATTTCTGCATTGTATTACAAACTTAGTTTTTTTACAGAAAGAAGGCTGAAGAGAAGAAAGAAGAGAAGAAAGAAGAGAAGAAAGAAGAGAAGGATGAAGAGAAGAAAGAAGAGAAGAAAGAAGAGAAGAGAAGAAAGAAGAGAAGACTGAAGAGAACGCTGAAGAGAAGAAAGATGAGAAGAAAGAAGAGAAGACTGAAGAGAGGACTGAAGAAAAGAAAGAAGAGAAGACTGAAGAGAAGAAAGAAGAGAAGGCTGAAGAGAAGAAAGAAGAGAAGAAAGACGAGAGGACTGAAGAGAGGACTGAAGAGAAGAAAGAAGAGAAGGCTGAAGAGAAGAAAGAAGAGAAGAAAGAAGAGAAGAAAGAAGAGAAGAAAGACGAGAGGACTGAAGAGAGGACTGAAGAGAAGAAAGAAGAGAAGACTGAAGAGAAGAAAGAAGAGAAGAAAGAAGAGAAGGCTGAAGAGAAGAAAGAAGAGAAGGATGAAGAGAAGAAAGAAGAGAAGAAAGAAGAGAAGACTGAAGAGAAGAAAGAAGAGAAGAAAGAAGAGAAGAGAAGAAAGAAGAGAAGACTGAAGAGAAGAAAGATGAGAAGAAAGAAGAGAAGACTGAAGAGAAGAAAGATGAGAAGAAAGAAGAGAAGACTGAAGAAAAGAAAGAAGAGAAGACTAAAGAGAAGAAAGAAGAGAAGGCTGAAGAGAAGACTGAAGAGAAGAAAGAAGAGAAGACAGAAGAGAAGAAAGAAGAGAAGAAAGAAGAGAAGAGAAGAAAGAAGAGAAGACTGAAGAGAAGAAAGAAGAGAAGACTGAAGAGAACGCTGAAGAGAAGAAAGAAGAGAAGAAAGAAGAGAAGAGAAGAAAGAAGAGAAGACTGAAGAGAAGAAAGAAGAAAGAAGAGAAGACTGAGGAGAAGAAAGAAGAGAGGACTGAAGAGAAGAAAGAAGAAAGAAAAGAAGACTGAAGAGAAGAAAGAAGGGGAGAAGATGACCAGGATGCTGAGGACTCCGCTGGACATCAGGATTAATGCTAAGTGTTACTTGTAATGCAATTTTGTTTTGTTACTTAGTCAGGTTAACCCTATGAATGCTGACAGGGTAATTATACCCCACTGGCACTCATAGGGTTAATTTTACTAACTTTGGAATATTTTTCATACTTTGGGAGTATTGATGTGGGGCTTAGGGCTCTATATCAATACATCCGCTGGTGACTTAGGTTAAGCTATTTGAAGGTCCAATATGGGACTCCAGTCCCAAAAAAACTGGGTCTTAAATTTCCTGTGATAAATTGAGTCCCTTATTGGATCTTCATGGGTAACGCAGACATCTGAATTTCACATTACAGTGTTTTCATTATTTGCTATGGCTGAAAACACCCCTTAACTTTATCACCCAATGGATTTTTTTTGCCGGTATTTTTTCACGGCACGGACATTTGACTAGCTTACCGTGCTTGGGCAGAAAAAACCATTATTAATCTTTATATAGCGCCAACAAATTCCGCAGCGCTTTACAGTAGCCATCGCCAGCATTTGCATGGAGCCCTAAAGCTGATATTGTACCCTTAAAACTGAGACAGTTGAATTAATTAGTTTGGATAAGACAAAGGCTAACACCTAAAATTATTTTCTTCTTTATATGCAAATAAATCAACAATCACATGCTTTTGGCAAAAAAGAAGAATCCCAGACTTTTTCTCCATCATGTACACGGCTTACTGAGGACAAAGCATAAAAGAGACTGGAATGGTTATGGTGAATACAGATCCTGGACCTGACGGTATACACCCAAGGGTACTTAACGAGCTTAGTTCATCAATAGCAAGACCATTAGCCTTAATATTTATTGATTCACTGTCACCAAGCAAAGTGCTCTGTGCATAAATTAAAAGGCTTTGGTTTGGGGGGGGATCTGTGCTTGGATATGGAGCTGGTTAAAGGGATAGTAATGTTTCATAATAAAAGCAGCTCTAATTAATCATCATAGTATTTGGACTTTGGAGAGTGTTATTTCAATTCTGTCATAGTTGTTTTACAAGAGTAATTCAATGACAAAGTATCCCCCTCTCGCCCCTTTTACTGATGTAACACTGTTCAGCCAGGTCAGAAGGGAGATGCCCAGGTAGACTACAGAGAGGGACAATCTTCAATTAAGATAAGGGAAAAACCTGAAAAACTTGTCAAGGGGGGCAGGGCTTTCATTGTTCTCATAGGAAGAAGATTGTCCCCTGCTGTTATCTGTCTGGTCTATGGACTGCATTCCACATCTGAGAAGAGATAGCTTACACTAGGTAAAAGGGGCAGGGCTTTCATTGTTCTCATAGGAAGAAGATTGTCCCCTGCCGTTATCTGTCTGGTCTATGGACTGCATTCCACATCTGAGAAGAGATGGCTTACACTAGGTAAAAGGGGCGGGAGGGGAAACTTTGCTTGTGAATATCTCTCAAACCATAAAGGTCTGAGAGATAAGACTTATATCGTTCTTCATGTTTTTTTAATGCCTACAAAATAAAATAAAGAAAAAACAAAGTATTACTATCCCTTTAAATTATATGTTTCATAGAGTTGTATCTGGAACCTTTTTAAGTTGGTCTAAAGTTGTAAATGGCATGCATCAGTTTTCACTCGTGGGCCCAATGATTTGTATGTATTTATTTATTTATTAATGAAATTGAAGTGAAAAGTGAAAGTAGTGTGTAATGACACTAATATGTGTAAGGAAATACATGAGCAGAATGGTGAATGAATTGGTGTAAAAGTTGCAGATTAAGTTTACTGTAGGAAGGTTATGCGTGTGGTTTGCAGAAACATGCAAAGGGTATTATGTATAAAAGAGGATGATCGGGATACTTTCACTTCTTTATAAGGCATTTGTAAGGCCTCATATAGAATATGGTGTAAAGTTCTTAAAAAATACATTACCGACCTGGGAAAAGTGCAACAAAACTGATAAAGGGATTGGAGGATCTGAGTTATAAAGAGAGACTAACCAAACTGGGATTGTTTACATTAGAGGAGAGACGTCTAAGGGGTGATATGATTACTACTTACAAATACATTTGAGACCAATACAAATAACTCTCAGGGGAACTACTTGCTCAAAGAGATTCACAAATAAAACAATAGGTCATCAATTATGACTACAGGAAAGGTGCTTTTGGCTAAAACAGAGATTTTCTTTAGTAAGGTCAGTAGGGTTGAGGAATGCTTTGCCTCTGAATGCTGTGTTTGCAGATACTGCTGATGCTTTCCAAAATGTGATGGATGTCTTTCTAGCTTATAACAATATAGATAATTATGACAGTGGTGTCAGTGCAGATAGGATGTTGATCCAAGAAATAGCCAACTGCCTTTAGTTTGTTTTTTTATCCATTTAGGGCTTAATTGTATACCCCTATTGAAATGGGTTTTTTCTTTCATCTTCAATATTCTTTATTTTTTTGAATGAGAGAGAGAGAGAGAAAGAAAAAAAAAGTGAATGAAAACCCCTTCCATCTGTACGGTTACCACCTTTTCTTCCAAAATATACCAGCCATAACATTCCCTCCATAGAGTTAACGTTGGACAGAAGACAATTTTTTACCGGCCTGCCGTTAAAATACTGGCTAGGTGGCAACCCTATCCACCTGAATTTGGTGGCTGGTAGATACAATGTTAAACAAAAATTTGACACACCAGTCAAGTCATAAGACTTGCTTTTCCCACAGAAATCTCACATTTTCAGTGTTTGTTACTACTGAAGGGATTCTGGGTAGGCATATGCAAATAAGTTTAACAAGGAATCTCCTTTTTGCCTCAGATTCCATTTTATACGTGGATTCCTAAGACTGGTGACTGGTGTGTCAAATTTTTGTTTAACATTGTATCTACCACCCACCAGATTCAGGTGGAAGGGGTTTTCATTCGCTATTTTCCCCACCATAAACTTATTCAGTTTGTGCTCCACAAGTACACCAAGCCTCAATAGCAAGCCAGTAAAACCAACATCATGCTGATAAGTTGCATTGACAATGAAATGGCCGTCCATGAGTGGTTCACTGGCTTTGCATCTCTTCCTGAGTTGTGTCTTAAAGCTGTTGCTCAGCATAAACATACTCTAAGGAATCCATGTATAAAGTGGAATCTGAGGCAAAAAGGTGATTCCTTGTTAAACCTATCTGCATATGCCTACCAGAATCCCTTGCAGTAGTAACAAACACTGCAAATGTGAGATTTCTGTGGGAAAAGCAAGTCTTATGGCTTGACTGGTGTGTCAAATTTTTGTTTAACATTTTATCTACCACCCTATCTAAAAATAAGTATCTTGTAATACCTTTTTTGGATTGACAAGCTTTCGGGAGAACCTCCCTTTCTCAAGTCTAAAGCATTTCTCACTGGACTAATACGGCTACAATCTCCACTCTACTATATATATATGAAACATGATCGAGCACTCACAGGACTTTTCAATCCAAGATCAAAATGTATTTTTCATATCATCGATGTTTTGGCCTGGCGAAGCTGGTCTTCCTCAAGACAACAGTGCGGGATGTGAAGCCATCATTTAAACCCTTGTGCGTGTGAAATGCTGAATCGGTGCAAAGGTCGCAGTGACGTCATAGGAACCTGCATGCCGCCAGAGCGAATTGAATCTAATTAATTAAGTGCATAACCGTGAAGGTAAAAAAAAACGTAAAGATAAAAAACTAGGATGAGATGCCGGAGAGGCTACTGTTATACAATTATAACTCGTGCTAAACCTACATATATCCACAGTCATTTCTGTCAAAGGTGTAGTCCAATCCACTAGTTGTTCACTTAACCGTACCTGTAACAGACCCGAGCCGGCCCTAAAACTTCCCAGGGCCAGGCGTGGGGACAGTGCACAGTCCACTACCAGGAGCTGACACTGAACCTAGCCAGACTGATGAATAAGCTTGAAGTGAACCAGTAGAGAGAGCAGAACCACAGAGGTAGCAATAGTGGCCAGTTTGCTCAGGGTGAGCGGAAGCTGGAGGCCCACAAGCTAGAATGCAAGGACAGCCGCAATACCCTACGATGCTAGGGTCACAGAAACTACATGCACCCTAGAACACTAGGGACACAACAATCCCTGGTAGGACTAGGTCCTGCTGAACTACGTACTACCGTAGTCAGATGGAGCCAGGGTCATACACAAAACAGATTCAGCAGCCAGGAACGGATCACAACAGGAGACTCAGAATGCACCACAAAAGGGCACTGAGGCACTGATAGGACGCACCATATAAGGCCTTTCTGGGGGATGGAGTCCGCATAGGTCAATCAAGGTGGAACTATAAAATAGCGAGCGCTCAGAATGCCGAGCGAGTAACCAGGAAGTAGTCACCCGCCATGCTGCCGCCAGACAAACACAAGGAAGCGAACAGGCAAGCAAAAGTGCCAGAATCACAGGCACCGTGATATGGATATAACCACCAATAAATGTACAAATCTGATTTATTTAAATCAGCTGGATGCTGGCCACTGTTGGGTTGGCCTGAATATCTTGGGAGTTCCTCAACAGGGACATCAATAGTTCTGGAAGTGTCGGGCCAGTGATACACTGGTGAAAAATTGGATTTGTTGGTCTAGTTGCACACATATTCTTTTTTATTTTTTTGTGGTTCAAATATATGGACATATAATATGTCCTTTTTATATTAGTATATTGTCTTGTATGACTTAACACCATTCCTTTATTATATGGAGTGTTGTTGAGCAATATATTGACATATATTTTTATGGATGCTATATTAAGATTATTGTTTGGGACAGAGGTGCAATACTGTGCCTGGAGTGGTAGGCAGAGTGACACCAGTTTGCTAGATCCCATCATTTTATACTATACATATCCATATATTGTGACAGATATATGAGCAATATTGTTTTTATATTAGACTCTCATGGATGCATGGGATGTCTAACATTGTTTTAAATAAATCAGATCTGTACATTTATTGGTAGTTATTGTAAGTATATCCAATCCAGAAATACCAACACATCCTCTTACTTCAAGCGCTGATTTATTTCGCTAATTTGGAGATTTTATTGATAAATAGGCCACATTCCACCATGCAATGTAATATGTCTTCCCTCACAAACTCTATAGAAGCAGATCCCTCAGAGTGGAACAGACTGTGTGTCCTGGCTAGGTAGGATCAACCTAATCAAGATGATCACCCTCCCCAAGATTCTATACCTTTTCAAAGCCCTCCAGATCCAAATACCCAGACATTATATAGACAAACTGCAGGGAATGCTTAACACCTTCATGTGGAAATATAAGACACCTAGGCTAGGTTGCCAGCATCTTACACAACCCCCTCCTACTGGAGGCCTAGGAAGGTAGAGAGACTCCTTCAAAAGAACAGGTTCTATGCTGAGGTCTTGTTTGCCCATCTGTAGGCCCTGTGCAGTATTCTGGAGTTCACCATCTTTAATCCCACTCACGATGAAGAGACGTATCTGGGGACACCTGCTCTCCATTTGAGAGAGCTCACACAAGGATCTTCACCTTGCACCCTACTCCTCCCCTCATCTTTCTATTTACCGGAACCCAGAATTCCCTCCTGCTCTTCTAGAAGACTATAATGCTACTTGGCATGCCTCAAATATACACCCTTTCAATAAACTGTTGCCAGATAACCGTCATCAATCACTTGAAGATCTCACTTGCAACAACGATCTTCCTCCTCCCTCTTACTGGCGGTACTTACAACTCCGACAATACTTACTCCGGCTTCTTTCAGAAGGGAATGAGGATAAGGAAGATACCTCCTTTGAACAACTGATCTTATCCCCCTCCATTAAAAAAAATAATCTCTCAAAATTGTACAAGCTCCTACTTCAAGTGCAGACTGATCCTTATATCATACACAGATGGGAACCAAATTGTACTTCACCATAGTTTTGACTAATTGGCTGAAGATCTCTCTATTTTATGGAAATCATCAAGAGACACTGCCACAAGAGAATGTAATTTCAAACTTCTTTCCTGCTGGCACCACTCCCGGTTACATTTATCGAAAATCTAATCTCAGATTCAGGGCCGGCCCAATACATTGTGCTGCCTGGCTCCAAGGATGAAATGCTGCCCCTCCCTTTGCACACCAAAACCACGCCCATCAAAATACACCACATCCTTAATTATAGTAACCCCTCTCCTGCCCCTAAAACCACATAGAACTGTCATGTTTTTTGTTTACACCCCTTGTACCTCTTTCTCCCCTTACCTTTTTACACCCCTTGTACCTCTTTCTCTCCCCCTTGTGCCTCTTTTTCACCTCTTTTCACTCCTTTTGCCTCTTTTCCCCCTCTTTTCATCCCTTGTGTCTCTTTTTCACCCCTTGTGCTTCTTTTTCCCCCTCTTTTCACCCCTTGTGCCTTTTTCCCCTCTTTTCACCCCTTGTGCCTCTTTTTTCACCCCTTATGCCTCTTTTCCCCTCTTTTCACCTCTTTTCCTCTCTTTTCACACCTTGTGCCTCTTTTTTCCCTTTTCACCCCTTGTGCCTCTTTTTTCACCCCTTGTGCCTCTTTTTTCCCCTCTTTTCACCCCTTGTGCCTTTTCCCCCTCTTTGCACCCCTTGTGCCTCTTTTTTCCCCCCTTGCCTGTTTCTCTTCTCCTTCGCTGTCTCTCTTCTCCCTGGATCTCTCTTCTCTGCTTGTCTGGCTCTTCCTCCCCCCCTTGCCTGTTTCTCTTCTCCTTCGCTCTCTCTCTCTCTTCTCCTTCACTCTCTTTCTTCTCCTTCTGGCTCTGTCTTCTCCTGCTTTTTACTCAGTCTCCCCACTGTTCTGCACTGATGACAGCTGGGACCGTGTCACATGCAGAGACACCGCGTGGTGCATGCTGGGATTTTCTTGGTCAGTCTGGGAACCATTTTTAAAATTGCACTGGCCTCTGAACAGAGGAAGAAAACTCCAGCATGCTCTACACGGCGTCTCTGCATGTGATGTGGTCCCGGCTGTCATCAGTGCAGGGCAGTAGGGAGACGCCACGCACAAAATAGAATGTCAGAGTGCTGCCTGGGTACATGAACCCAACGGGACCCATGTAAGGCCCAGCCCTGCTCAGACTTCTAAATACGACATCTCTCCTGGATCACCATTACATATATGGTGGTGCTGCCCCCTACTGACTTCTTTCTGGAAGGAGGTAGTAATTTCTTTATCCTCTATCCTCAAACAAAAGGTCCCATTTGATCCAAGTGTTTTACTGTTTTTTGTAAATTTCCTGCCCTCTTTTCAGTTGTCATTCCCCCTTCACACTCTGTTCTACACTCTCAAGAACTCTGCAAAATGTCTTATCTCGCTTCACGGGAATTATCCTGCCCCTGCTACCATTGCCCAATGGCAGGCTCAAGTTCATACTGTCTACTCCCTAGAGGGCATACATGATCTCGCTATTAACATGCTTGACACTTTCCTCTCTATCTGGTCTCCCTGGGAATTATATTACAGTTTATTTACCAGGACCCAATTGCCACACTGCTGTGCCAGCAGTTAGACTTGATGTTTGGTCCTGTGTTACTTGCCTCAGTGAAGCCATGGTCAGTCACCCAATTCTTCTTTCAGGCAGGATCAGTCACCCAATTCTGCTTTCTTCTCCTCTCTCCTTCCTCCCACCCCATTTATCCTTGCTTCTCTCAAGCCATTCTTGTTTATCTTCTCAACTCTATCCTTATACTCTTCTGTCTTCGTTCCATATGTGACTGACTAATCCATGGTACTGAGACTTACTTTTGACAATCACAGATACGTTCTTGAAGCATTGAGTCTCAACTACTCTGGAAGTAAATATTAGGTTTCTAATTTGTCGTAACTCCATATGTTAATTGTATGCAACTTATTCAGCTGTATATGTTTTCTCTTTTGTATCTTATTAATGGCAACCAACATAACCTGCACCTGCTTTTCTCTGTTATTTATCCATCATTGCTGCATTGTATTGATCTTTGCAATAAAAACCTTTCTTAAAAATAGGCAAAAAAAAACAAACAAACAGGACTTTTCACCTATCCTTAATCGGAGCACTCCAACAGTGCAGGTTTTAAGAATAACTCTGCTTAAAGGGATAGTAATACTTCGTTTTAACTTTATTTTATTTTGTAGTCATTAAAAAAACATGAAGAACGATATAAGTCTTATCTCTCAAACCTTTATGGTTTAAGAGATATTCACAAACAAAGTTTCCCCTCCCGCCCCTTTTACCTAGTGTAAGCCATCTCTTCTCAGATGTGGAATCCAGTCCATAGACCAGACAGATAACAGAAGGGGACAATCTTCTTCCTATGAGAACAATGAAAGCCCTGCCCTCCTTGACAAGCTTTTCAGGGTTTTCCCTTATCTTAATTGAAGATTGTCCCTCTGTACAATCTACCTGGGCACCTCCCTTCTGCTTTGGCTGAGGAGTGTTACATCAGTAAAAGGGGCAGGAGGGGGATACTTTATCATTGAATTACTCTTGTACTACAACTCTGACAGAATTGAAATAACACTCTCCAAAGTCCAAATACTATGACGATTAATTAGAGCTGTTTTTATTATGAAACATTACTATCCCTTTAATTACAGGTGGATATTCAGTGGCTCAGACATTGTTAATTGGTCAACCTATGCATAGATAGGGTTTTCCATGAAACCTGTCCTGCTGATGTGTCCTTAGGACTGTTAAAGCGTGTAACCCCATGTACACACACTGATTTGCACCGTCTAGGTGGACATTGATTGATCACGGTTGCAGTTCCCAGCGCAGATATCTGATTTCCATTTATACAGGGATTTAAGAGCCAAGCTCAGCAGTTATTTCTTATTTCCGCTCATCCATTTGTCTTCAGTCTGATGGAAATGTATTCTTCTTGTTGTCTGCTGCCATCTAATGCTGGTTAAATAATATATTAATAGATTACCTTAAATAAAAGTGTAATCAAAAGGGGGTGATACAGTAATAGGCTTTTTTTTTTTGCTCCAAAAAGAACAGTTACAATAACGTATTTTGCACTATCTGCACAAAAATAAGCAGGAACAATTCTGGAGGACACTGGCTGCACAAATAAAAATTCATGTGGATTTAAATGGAACTTTTAACCCATTGTTGGGTAAATGGCAGCCCAGAGACCTTATATTTTGCCCTCAGAAGTGTCTCCAGTGACAGTATCATAACAGGTGCAAACATATGTTTGGGATCATAACAAAAACTATTCTTCTGATGGGGCGTAGCTAGAACTGATTGGGCCCTTGGGTTGATTGTCCTCCTTAGATGCTAGGCCCCATCCCATCTGCATTCCCTGTCCTGAGGCCCCAAACTGCTCATTTTCCACACACCCCAAAAAATCATCTTCCTCAGGTAGATACTGCCTTTACACTTTACACACAGCAATACATTAGTGATCTATTTAAAATACAAGGAGTTAATCTACTTTTTTCAAACCCTATTTAATATTTTGGAATTAATGAATTGGATACCTCTCTAGCATCCTAGGGGTTAATCCACTTTTGCCAACTACTATACAGAATTTTGGAGGCAACGCACTGGAGACATTGCTAGCATCCAATGAGTTAATCTACTTTTTTTCAACCCTTGTTTAACCCTTTGAGTGCCAGAGGGGTATGGAACATATTGCAAAGCACGCCATTGCATACCTCTCTGGCACTGAAAGGGTTACTATTTTGGAAGCAATGCAGACATTGCTAGCATGCAATGAGTTAATCTACTTTTTTTCAACCCTTGTTTAACCCTTTGAGTGCCAGAGGGGTATGCAACATATTGCAAAGCAATCCATTGCATACCTCTCTGGCAATCAAAGGGTTAATATTGTGGAAGCAATGCACTGGAGACATTGCTAGCATCCAATGAGTTAATCTACTTTTTTTTTTTTCAACCCTTGTTTAACCCTTTGAGTGCCAGAGGGGTACACAACACATTGCAAAGCAATCCGTTGTATACCTCTCTGCCACTAAAAGGGTTAATATTTTGGAAGCAATGCACTGGAGACATTGCTAGCATACAGCGAGTTAATCTACTTTTTTTTCAACCCTTATTTAGAATTTTCATGTGGAGGGCCGCATCGGATAGATCTGGTCACCTGTTGTTGTTTTAACATCTTCAGCAACAGAGAAAGGTTTCTATTGCATTGTGAATCAATTTGCTGGAGACTTCAAGGGCATTCCAGGGGTTAAAATATTCATTTAAATCAATTGGAATCATAAGAAAATGCATGTGTCCGTTATGGTGCAGTAAAATACCGATGGAATTGATCTTTTATTTCTGTGTGCGTAGTGTTTATGTGTCTCCAAAAATACACAAAATAAGGTGCAAAATCAAGTAGCAGTGAACGAGGCAGGAGTGTGTCTTTTGCTAATTTAAAGGTGACGTGTATCCTAGGAATAAGTAAATCTTTATGTTTAAAGCGGAACTTTCAGATAATAGCCAGTTGCCGTGCATTTATTAAATGCATGGCGACTAGCTTGAAAATATATGTTTTACCAAAAAAAAATAGTTGTGTGTAAAGGAATCTGTCCCGTTTCGGGACTGACGGGCCGGTTAGTGCGGTCTGTGCGCCTGCTCCGTCTGTGCCTTCCGGTGACCATATGGTGCACTTCAGTCTACTCTACGGAGACCGGGACTGACAAGATGTCTGCGCTCTAGCCTCAATTCCTGTCTCCAAACGGGACGGATTCCTTTAGACACAAGTATTTTTTTACAGTAAGACATCTATTTTCAAGCTAGTTGCCATGCATTTAATGCATGGCTATTATCTGAAAGTTCCGCTTTAACAGGAGGACTTACCTAGGTAGGTATCCTTCAGACTACAGCAGTTTATATTTAACTGCATACTTTCTTTTAGTTGTTTTTATGACTTGCAGTCTACTGCTAGTCATTTGTTAAAACGTTATAACATCTTAGGAGTTATTGTGATAAAGAGGTGATAAAGTGAAGAGGTTTTCCCCAGTTTATCACTTCTCCAGTTCCTGTGTTATTTTACAGGGATCTGATTCACTTACATTTCTTCAGCTTTGGAGATCTTAGTGAATAGACCCCCTTATGTACTCTGTATATCTCCCATTGCCACTTTAGATTGTAAGCTTTCGGGCAGGGGCCTCACACCCAATGTTTCACTCTACAAAGCACCTTTAACCCTTGTGACGGTACCAGTGGACCCCCCATCTGGGTGTCCCGTCAGTCGCTGCTTCCTTCAATCCTGAGCAAGGCTGCTCTGATGGAATATCACAGTTTTCCCCACAATCACCAGGCAGGACTAGTGTACTGTTGTAGAATCAGTTCTCTTTATTGAATGGAACACACAGCTTATATACACGTACAGAGACTCTTATCAAGATCAGCATGCAAACTAGGACTTGGGACAGTGTTTCTATGCTTGACCAATCAGCCACCAACACCCTTATCAAGATAACCATGCAAATTAGGTCTTGAAAAATAGCCATTCTCACTGAATACTAAATAACCTCCCTGATTGGTCAAAGAAGCACAGCAGGAATCAATTAAAATTCTAATCTTTCCCCAGCACAACACAGACCTGGATATTGTAAGCAAATCTCAACCCCCATTCTCTCTGCACTCTTGCTCCCAAATACCTCTACAGACTTTATAGTATAAACACCACACAATATTACATTATACCACACAATATACAATACAATGAGCTATATTTCAAATATTATAGTCCTGGAGGTGAACATCACCACATTCCCCTGTACTGATTCCCCAAATCAGTCCAAGGGCAGTCCTCTTCTGTGACACCCTGTGCCCATCAAGCAGCAGACTTAGACCCACGAGGGGACTGGGAAGCTGGGAAAGCCGCTTCCCCATGCATAGACCATAGTTTATAGGAAGGGGGCCCCCTTCAGGAGCCAAGGGCCCGGTGGTTCCAGTGACAGCCCTGTATTGTTTAAACCCTTAAACTGTAAAGCGCTGCGTACACTTGTGATGCTATATAAAAAAACATAATTCATTCATTCATTTGAATAGGATCCAGAGAGTAACATAGGAACTGAAGAAGTGATAAACTGGAGAAGTCATCTGTACTTTATCACATCTTTATCACTGCTTTATCACCGCTTATTGAATCTCCCCCCATGTCCCCACCAAGCAGTTCACGCTTTTTAAATTAACTCCCTGCATTTTATGGACCAAAAGTAATTGCACAAATAACATAATCTTAAAAAATGTTGTCATATTTAGTAAATTGTTGCAAATCCTGTGAATTCGATGACTGCCTTAAGTCTGATACCCATATTCATCAACATATGCTGGGTATCTTCCTTGGTGACACTCTGTCAGGCCTGTACTATAGCAATCTTAAGCTTCCTTTTGTTTTGGGGCATTTTACCTTCAGTCTTGTCTTCAAGAATTGAAGAACTTGTTCATTTGGATTCAGGGTGTGTGAGTGACTTAGACCGTAAACAACATCCTATTTTTTTTGGCCCTGAAAAACTCCTTCAAAGCTTTAGCAGAATGCTTGTGGTCAGTGTCCTGCTACAAGATGAAGAGACTTTAGTGAATTTTGAGGGATTTGGCTGGATGTGAACATATAAGATGTTTCTGTTCACTTCATAATTCATCCTGCTCATCATCAGTTCCAGTGACCCCCATACATGTCCACTCCATAACAATACCTCCACCATGTTTCACAGATGAAGTGGTATGTTTTGGATTATGTACAGTTCATTTCTTTCTCCACATGTTCCTATTTCCAGTTAATCTTCATCTCATCTATACTTTGTTCCGGAACTCTACTGTTTTTATGTAGGTTTTATCAATCTGTAACCTGGACTTTCTGTGGTTTGACTCTTGAGGTAAACCCACAGTGGTTACGCTGATGTAGATAGTACTCTTTGACACTTCTATGCCTACATCCTGGAGAGTGTTCTTGATGTGTTTAACAGTTGAAAAGGGGGTTTTCTTCACTATTGAAAGCATTCTTCAGTCATTCACTACAGCGGTCTACCATTTTATGCCAGGTCCGTTGCTATTGTTGAGCTCACATGTGCATTCTTCCTTCTTAATATTGTACCACTCAGTTAATGTTGACACATCTACTTCTGCATGAACTAATGATACAACAACACAAACCTGGCAAAGAACCTCCTACCTAGGTAAGTCCTTCTGTTACAAACAGTAATTATATAGATACACCTGACTGCTGTGTGATGGACTCCTACCTAGGTAAGTCCTTCTGTTACACACAGTAATTATATAGATACACCTGACTGCTGTATGATGGACTCCTACCTAGGTAAGTTCTTCTGTCATACACAGTAATTATATAGATACACCTGACCGCTGTATGATGGACTCCTACCTAGGTAAGTGCTTCTGTTACACACAGTAATTATACAGATACACCTGACAGCTGTATGATGGACTCCTAGCTAGGTAAGTGTTTCTGTTACACACAGTAATTATACAGATACACCTGACAGCTGCATGATGGACTCCTACCTAGGTAAGTGTTTCTGTTACACACAGTAATTATATAGATACACCTGACTGCTGTATGATGGACTCCTACCTAGGTAAGTGCTTCTGTTACACTCAGTAATTATATAGATACACCTGACTGCTGTGTGATGGACTCGTACCTAGGTAAGTGCTTCTGTTACACACAGTCATTATATACATACACCTGACTGCTGTATGATGGACTCCTACCTAGGAAAGTGCTTCTGTTACACACAGTAATTATATATATATATATACCTGACTGCTGTATGATGGACTCCTACCTAGGTAAGTCCTTCTGTTACACACAGTAATTATATAGATATATACCTGACTGCTGTGTGATGGACTCCTACCTAGGTAAGTGCTTCTGTTACACACAGTAATTATATAGATACACCTGACTGCTGTATGATGGACTCCTACCTAGGTAAGTGCTTCTGTTACACTCAGTAATCATATAGATACACCTGACTGCTGTATGATGGACTCGTACCTAGGTAAGTGCTTCTCTTACACACAGTAATTATACAGATACACCTGACAGCTGTATGATGGACTCCTACCTAGGAAAGTGCTTCTGTTACACACAGTAATTATATACATATATACCTGACAGCTGTATAATGGACTCCTACCTAGGTAAGTCCTTCTGTTACACACAGTAATTATATAGATATATACCTGACTGCTGTATAATGGACTCCTACCTAGGTAAGTTCTTCTGTTACACACGGTAATTATATAGATACACCTGACTGCTGTATGATGGACTCCTACCTAGGTAAGTGCTTCTGTTACACACAGTAATTATACAGATACACCTGACAGCTGTATGATGGACTCCTACCTAGGTAAGTGCTTCTGTTACACACAGTAATTATATAGATACACCTGACTGCTGTGTGATGGACTCCTACCTAGGTAAGTGCTTCTGTTACACACAGTAATTATATAGATACACCTGACTGCTGTATGATGGACTCCTACCTAGGTAAGTGCTTCTGTTACACACAGTAATTGTACAGATACACCTGACTGCTGTATGATGGACTCCTACCTAGGTAAGTGCTTCTGTTACACACAGTAATTATACAGATACACCTGACTGCTGTATGATTGACTCCTACCTAGGTAAGTGCTTCTGTTACACACAGTAATTATATAGATACACCTGACTGCTGTGTGATGGACTCCTACCTAGGTAAGTGCTTCTGTTACACACAGTAATTATATAGATACGCCTGACTGCTGTATGATGGACTCCTACCTAGGTAAGTGCTTCTGTTACACACAGTAATTATGTAGATACACCTGACTGCTGTATGATGGACTTCTACCTAGGTAAGTCCTTCTGTTACACACAGTAATTACATAGATACACCGGACTGCTGTATGATGGACTTCTACCAAGGTAAGTGCTTCTGTTACACAAACAGGGAATTACATAGATACACTTGACTGCTGTATGATGGACACCTAACTAGGTAAGTCCTTCTATTACACACAGTAATTATATAGATACACCTGACTGCTGTGTGATGGACTCCTACCTAGGTAAGTGCTTCTGTTACACACAGTAATTATATAGATACTCCTGACTGCTGTGTGATGGACTCCTACCTAGGTAAGTGCTTCTGTTACACACAGTAATTATATAGATACTCCTGACTGCTGTGTGATGGACTCCTACCTAGGTAAGTGCTTCTGTTACACACAGTAATTATATAGATACTCCTGACTGCTGTGTGATGGACTCCTACCTAGGTAAGTGCTTCTGTTACACACAGTAATTATATAGATACTCCTGACTGCTGTATGATGGACTCCTACCTAGGTAAGCGCTTCTGTTACACACAGTAATTATATAGATACACCTGACTGCTGTATGATGGACTCCTACCTAGGTAAGTGCTTCTGTTACACACAGTAATTATTCAGATACACCGATGGACTCCTACCTAGGTAAGTGCTTCTGTTACACATAGTAATTATATAGATACACATGACTGCTGTATGATGGACTCCTACCTAGGTAAGTGCTTCTGTTACACACAGTAATTATATAGATACTCCTGACTGCTGTGTGATGGACTCCTACCTAGGTAAGTGCTTCTGTTACACACAGTAATTATATAGATACACCTGACTGCTGTATGATGGACTCCTACCTAGGTAAGTGCTTCTGTTACACACATAGTAATTATATAGATACACATGACTGCTGTGTGATGGACTCCTACCTAGGTAAGCGCTTCTGTTACACACAGTAATTATATAGATACACCTGACTGCTGTATGATGGACTCCTACCTAGGTAAGTGCTTCTGTTACACACAATAATTATATAGATATACCTGACCGCTGTGTGATGGACTCCTACCTAGGTAAGTCCTTCTGTTACACGCAGTAATTATACAGATACACCTGACTGCTGTATGATGGACTCCTACCTAGGTAAGACTTTCTGTTACACACAGGAATTATAGAAATAAATCTTGCTGCTATAGAAAGGAGACAATACCGTTAATACAATGTGTTTATTTAAGAGGCGATTATTCCTGCTGTATAGTTTCCCTTTCATTTCAAAAGCAAATAACCATATTTATTGCTGGTGAGTAGGTGCAGATGTTCTATAATACAATTCAGTGGTACTTCAGAATCCATTTGTGCAGCCCACTTGTTTAGTTTATACATAAGCTTGAAAATTGTGTGTTTGCATCTGTCCTTATATATAAATACCTTTAGCATATACTAGAGGGTTGAACTCAACAAGGTAAACCTATAACACACTGGAGGGGCAATTTTGTCTCTCCGGCAAGTGGGGACTAGAGCTCGTGTCATCCTTAGACAGGAGTTGGTGTCCAAAACAGCCTAAACCTTACTAACAACAGGGCAAAGTGACCAGCTTCCCAGATCAACATGTTGCCTAAACAGGCCCTGCTAACAGCTGGCATATGAATGGTTGAATACTGATCCTTTAACTCAAGCAATCCAGGACATTAACCCTATATTATGTGCAGGAAAAAAAATAATATTTTATGTCTCTTTCCTCTCTGCCTAGTTAACACATAACACAAAACAAGTATGAGAGGAAAGTAACGAGCCATTCCCCATGGAGCAATTCTGAAAAATGCTATTTTTGATATAAAGTCAATGTTACAGCAGATATGCATATATATATTCTCTGTCCGCAAATCTACTTTACATAAGTAGCTCCATAATCCATATGAAATTATCAAAATAAACAGAACCTAAATCAAGCAGCTGTTTTTTATTTCAAGACACCACTAAAATCCAAATTAAAATCTGTTCTTGTATTATGATATTCTGGTGTGAACCTGCTTGGAAAAACCTACAAAATTTCACTGTTGTTAATGAAATGTTTACATAATATTCTTGCCCCCTCTTGTGGTGGAATTGTGACAAGTCATGTAAAAAACAACAAGTTCTGATTTATTGAGTCTGATGTACGATAAAGAAAATACAAAATCCCCAATTACCCACGGAATGTAAATATGAGTTTTAAATGATAGAATGGCAAAATCATCACAGCCCCCAAGACAGGGATAAAAGCATGAATATCTCACACACTATACATCTGCTGGTCCTTTGGTTAAAGGGATAGTAAGAATAAAAGCTAATATTGTATCAATTAAAATAATAAACTAAACAATGTTAGTCCTATCTCTCAAAACTTTATGGTTTGAGAGAGAGATGAAAATATCGTTCCCTTCCCTCCCCCTTCTGTGACATGGGCTGTAAAGCTGTCAGCCCGAGATTCTGGTCGTGCGACTAGACAAGGCTCTTCAGCAGAGCCGAAATAGCTTGATTATAACACAAATACTGCTTTGGAACGGTCTACAAATCTGCAAACCAGGCACACTTTGTAGACCGTTCCAATTAAATATTTGTGCCACGATTGTGCTATTTCAGCTCTGCTGAAGATGTGTCCTGCAACTGGCTTTAGAGAGCATGTCTCAAGAAGGGGAGGGAGGGGGAATTTTATCTTCATATATCTCTCAAACAATAAAGGTTTGAGAGATAGGACTAACATTGTTTAGTTTTAATTGTTTATTGTTTTAATTGCTACAATATTATTCTTACTTGACTTTACTATCCTTTAAGCCCTAGAGTGCCAGCTACTTACAGCTTACGAGCTTGGACAGCTGTACCTGCTGTGCCAAGCTCATATGCTGTACAGCTTAAAGGGAAAGTAATACTTAAGATGTATAAAATTATATGTTGTAGGGTTTATGTCCCCAAATAAAACAAGGGTACTCCCACTGCTGAGAGATATTTTATTATAAAATTATAACAGCTCAAACTTGAATTTTTTAGGTGCAATATCACAGTGGCCTGATAATTTACAGTGGCGCTGTTGCTACACCATCCTATGGAGATTTATGGTCTACGGATCAGAGCAGTCCATAGGATGGTGTAGCAACAGCGCCACTGTAAATTTTTAGGCCACTGTGATATTGCACCTAAAAAATTCAAGTTTGAGCTGTCATAATTTTTTAATAAAATATCTCTCAGCCGTGGGAGTACCCTTGTTTTACTCAGGGGGATAAACCCTACAACATATATTTTTTTACATTTTAAGTATTATTATCCCTTTAAGTGTTGTCACTGCATAAGCCGGTATAACCGGCATGCAGTGGCCGCATTTAAAAAAAAAAATTGCCTGACACTTATGTGTGTGGGGGGGGGGCTATGAGGATCACTCCTCATGCCCCCCCAGTTATTGATCTCCAAGCTGTTCATGCTAGGAAATCAATATGCATGAAGAAGAAGCGCAGCTTCTCCTTTCTCCTCTCTCCTACCCGAACTTCTGGGTAGGAGTGGTGGACCGGGGGAAGTGACATGATCACCGATGACGTTAGGGAAGTTTCCCCAGTTCCATTCACTCATACCGGTGTAGGAGAGAAGGGCAGGAGAGTTTTTGCTCTCCTGCGGTTGCCATATTGATCTCCCAGCACAATCGGCTGGGAGATCAATAATTGGGGGGACATCAGAAGGGGTCCTGATTTCCCCCCATGAGGTCTGAATGTATAAATAAATAAAAAAATATATATTACCAAAATTAACCCTATGAGTGCCGCAGAGGCTCAATGCGCTGGAGACCCCTGTGGCACTCACAGGGTTACTAATGCTGGGGGGCATTTTTCTTTACCTAAGACCTCATTGAGGGACTCATGATGCCCCCCAATGAGGTCTATAATAATAAAAAAATGATATCAATTTTTTTTTAACCCTGTGTGTGCCACGGGGGGTCCAGTGCAGACTCCCCTCCTGTGGCACACACAGGACTTTTTATTTTACTATTACTCTACATTCAAAGTTTGTTGGGGAACCCTGAGGCCCCCCAACAAGCTATGAATGAAGAATAATAATTTTAAAAAATTAACCCTTTGTGTGACACAGGGGGTCCAGTGAATTGCTTTGCAATGCATTGGACAGCCCTTTTGCAGACAAAGGATTCTTTTTTTTTTATTTTTTTTCCACTTGTTTTATTTAGACCTCATTGGGGAGGAATCAGGGGTCCTACTCCCCCGAACAAGGTGCAAAAAAAATAAAAATTGTGCGTGGACCACGGAGGGGGGGTTGTATAATACCCTTGTTGGGGGGTCATCAGGAGTGGCCCTGATGCTCGCCCCAAGAAGGTATGAATAAAAAATTATAAAAGGAAAAAAAAAGTAACCCTTTGTGTGCCACAGGAGGTCCAGTGAAGTGCTTTGCAGTGCATTGGACACCCCTGTGGCAGACAAAGGATTATTATAATTTTTTTTGTTTTCATTTTGATTTTATTTAGACCTCATTGGGGTGGTATCAGGTCAGGGGTCCTGATGTCCCCCAACAAGGTGTAAAAAAAAAAATAAAACCATACGTACACCAAAGGGGGGTGGGTGTATAAAACAGTGCTTCCCAATGCGTTGGACCCCCTGTGGCACACACATTTATTTATTTTTCTGTCCTATGGTATGCCCTAGGTATGAATAAAAAATAATAACATGAAAAACATTAACCCTCTGTGTGCCACGGGACTTCCAATGCATTGCTTTGCAATGCATTGGACACCCCTGTGGCATGCATCCAAAATGCCTCCAATCCCCCCCCCACACACACAAACACACGTACCCTACCCACCAGCCTAGTTCCACAGCCCACTGGCAGTCCCATTCCCACAGTCTGACCCCCCAGCCTGGTTCCACTACCTACTGGTAGACCCAAGTGTCAGTACGCACTGGATTCAGGCTGGGAATCAAACAGTGCATGAGGGCACTTACAGTGCACACTGGTAACTACAAATCCCCTATATGCACTTACCTCCCCACCACCACCGCCATACTTGCTCACTGCCCACTGGTAGATATACCCACTTACATAGCCTGACCTCTCGTCCCTCCCCCCAACTGGTTTCACTTGCAGTTGCAGGTCCTCACTTACACTGACTGACCACTGATAGCCATAGAATCACACATACACTGCTTGCTTCCCCATCCTTGTTCCACTGGTAGCCACGCTCCTGGCACCAGTATGGTATGTCAACCTACAGCAGTGGGGCACCATTTTTCGTAGGCTGGCAGGGGGTCCTCCTAGGAAATCCTATGGTGTTGAACCGTTTTCGTATCTTTGAAGTGACTGATTTGTCAAAAAAAGAAAAAATGTTTTTTTCTGTAGCACCACATTCTGGAAACAGTTGTATACACGAACTTAGGGGTAGAAAGGCAAGTGGCCCCCTCATTAGATGCGGCAGGTTATTTTCTTTCCAAAATGGTATGGGGTGCTAGAAGTACAAAACTTCTGTAGCCGTTATAACCATTTTTATACACACAAGAATGTTTGAGAGGTTGTAGCAGGTGTAGTTTTGTACTTCTAGCGCCCCCTACAGTATGTCAACTCATACCAACGGGGTGCCATTTTTCTCCTAAGAGCACTAGCTAACAAATAGAGTTGGAAATCCCATAGTTTCCACAGGTTTCACTACATTTGAAGGGATAGAAATGTAAAAAAATGTAATTTTTTTCCAATATCACATCCTTCCGGAAACATTTATGCACACTAGTAGTAGGTGCCGTTTTGCACTTCTAGCGCCCCCTGAGGTAGGTCAACTCATACCAATGGGGTTTCATTTTTCTCCTAAGAGCACTAACTAATGAATACAGTTGGAAATGCCATAGTTTTCACAGATTTCAGTACATGTGAAGGAGCAGAAATATAAAAAAATGACTTTTTTTTCACTAGCGCCACCTTCTGGAGGCATTTGTGCGCACCAGGCTTGGGGTAAGAAGGCAAGTGACCCCTCATTGGTTGTGGCAGGTTATCTTCATTCCAAAATGGTATGGCTTCTCTTCCTTTCCTGCATATCTATAACTGTTATGACACAGGCAGGCAGATAATTTCAGAAACAAAAGTGTCAGGTTTATGTAAGTGTTCCTAGCACCCACATTTTGTATGTTATCCCACACAATGGGGGGCCATTTTTCTCATGTTGGTAGCAGATACTGAATACAGTAGGAAATGTTATGGTTTTCAAATATTTTAGTATCTTTGAAGTGGTGGAAATGTAAAGAAATATGAATTTATTCCTATAGTGCTACCTTTGTGAATAATTGTGCACTTCAGCCCAGGGGTAGAAAGACAAGTGACCCCTCATTTGATGCGGGTGAGTGTCTACTTTCCAAAATGGTATACATTTTATACCTTTCCTTCATGTCTCTAACAGTTATGAACATTTTAGTACAAGAAGTAATTTCCAAAGAAGAAAACAGGTAGGTGTTATGTGCTTCTGGCACCCCTACGGTATGTCAGCTTATACCAATGGGGTGCCATTTTTCTCCTAAGTGCACTAGATAATGAATACAGTTGGAAATGCCATGGTTTTCTCAGATTTCAGTACATTTGAATGGCCAGAAATGTAAGAAAATGCCTTTTTTTATTAAAGCCACCTTCTGGAGGCATTTGTGCACATCAGGCTTGGGGTAAGAAGGCAAGGTACCCCTCATTAAATGCAGCAGATTGCCTTCTTTCCAGAAATATATAGTTATTCCACTGTTTTAGGGTAGATTTACCACAAAAACACTAGAATGTGCATGTTAGCTCATAATGTTGAAAATGTCATTTTGTGCTGCTGGTGATTAGGGCTCTGCGCTAGCCTTGGACGTAGGTAAAACTATACAAATTTGGTATTTTTTTACTCGGGGGACTCAGGGCTTTTTCAAATAATTGAAACTTTTTCAATCAAGGTAAATGTTTTTGATACATAGTATGTGATTTTAGCAAAATGAGTAAATTTTCACTTTTTTGTCATCATAGTTTCTTGCATGATGCAAAATTCTCTTCATGTAAAATTCCACAAGAAAGCTCAATTCGTTCTGAAAAAAACAATATATAGTTTTCCATAAGTAACTAGAAATTCCCAGAGTAAATCAAGCCTAAACAGAAGGATAGCAAAAATGCTGAAAATGTGTCTGGCCTGCAGGATACAGGAAATGGCCCGAGCCTCTGGCACTGAAGGGGCTAAGTTTTCAAGTATACAAACATGAATTCAATGTGACAGATGGACATTAACCCCTTGGCTGCTAAAGATGCAATGCATCAGGGTTGCAGTTAAGACATGAATAATTTTTTTACCTTCAATTTATTTATAGAGATACGTTGGGGAATCATATTGTATTGTAATTTCTCTTTCTCTAATTTTGGGGAAATAGCAATAAGAGTTTGGACCTCTTCCTCCTTCCGAAGCAAAATGTCATGTGTGTCCTCTATTTTAATACTTAGAGGAATAGCTATATATCCCTTGTGCCCAAAGCCCTTTTGCCTAAATATATTTTATGGCAACGGCAAATAAAGCGATACATTACACTTTTGTGAGCCAATTAATATAGTCATATGTTGCAACTATATATTGTTTGTTTTATTAAGTGACCTTTAATTAAAAATAAGATCTTAGAACTCACCCTGTTAAATAAATCAACAGGGAGAGACTCACGTTCCTCTGCACAGCTTTAGGTCTACAAGGAGAGGCTCACATGACACCACAGAGCTTGGAATGTATAAAGAGAGGTCCACATCACATCACAGAGCTTGGAATCTACATTGAGAGACTCAAGTGTCATGCAGAGCTTGAGATCTACAAGGAGAGGCCCACATGACACCATAGAACTTGGAATCTACAATAAGAGATTCAAGTGCCACGCAGAGCTTGGGATCTACAAGGAGAGGCCCGCATGATACCACAAAGCTTGGAATCTATAAAGAGAGGCCCACATCACACCACAGAGCTTGGAATCTACAATGAGAGACTCATGTGCCGCTGCAGAGATTGAGATCTACAAGGGGAGGCCCACATGATGTCACAGAGCTTGGAATCTACAATGAGAGACTCATATGCCACTGCAGAGCTTGAGATCTACAAGGAGAGGCCCACATGATACCTCAGAGCATGGAATCTATAATGAGACCAAGATGACTGCAAAGAGCTTGGGATCTACAAAGCCAGCATGCCCCTGCAGAGATTAGAAACTACAAGCAGAGACCCACACAGCATCAAAGAGGATCCACATAAACATCAGAGATCTTTGAATCTAGAAAGAGATACCCACATGTTACCACAGAGCTTAGTATATACAAGGAGAGGCCCACACAACACTCCAGAGCTTGGAATCTACAAGAAGTGACCAATATAACATCAAAGAGCTTGGAATCTATAAGAAGTGACCAATATAACAGCACAGTGCTTGGAAACTATAAAAAGTGACCAATATAACAGCAAAGACCTTGGAAGGAGTTGATCTTATGACAACACAGAGCTTGGAAACTTTCCCAAAGAGAGAGCTAAACTTGGTATTCCGGGTCCCACTCCTCTAGAAACTCGCTACCTGCTAGAGCCAGCCATGGATTCTGAAACTGGGGTACTGTGCATTCAAGGCTACTTTATCCACAGTGGAGATCCCATGTAGCTGTTTCTATTAAACACTTGCAGAAGGAGCAGTGGGGGTCCTCTCTTTGGAACTTGTGGTGAGCTTGCTGACCCTGAAGGCCTCCTCCAGCTTGGTCTTCAACTAAGTGAATCCAAGGATGCTCCATTCTTCACTGTGGAACTTTTGGTGAGTTTGCTGAGCCTTAAGGTATCCTCCTCCAGCTGTATTTTCATCTGAACGAACAAAGCACCACTCCATTCTTCTCTGTAGAGCTTGTGGGGAGTTTCCTGACCTCTGAGGCCTCCTCCAGCTGTGTCTTCCCTTCCATTCCACTCTGTGCTGATCTCTGAGACCTCCTCCAACACTGCATTCAGTTGAGGGAACACATGGACGATAAATTCTGCTCTTTGGAACTTTTGGTGCATTTGCTGACCCTTGAGGCCTCCTGCTGTGTCTTCAGCTTAATGAACACAAGGCTACTCCATTCATATCTGTGGAAATTGTGGTGAGCTCACTGAATCGTGAGGCCTCCTCCAGCTATGTATGCAGCTTAGTGAACACAAGGCTGCTGCATTCCATACTGTGGAACTTGTGGTGAGTTTGCTGACCCTTGAGGCCTCCTCCAGTTCTGTATTCAACTGAGTAAACACAAGACTACTCCATCCCACTCTGTGGAACTTGTGGAGAATTTGCTGATCCTTGAGGCCTCCTCCAGTTGTGTATTCATCTCAGTGAAAACATTCCCACTCCATTCTTCTCCGAGGAACTTGTGGGAAGCTCATTGACCCTTTAGGCCTCCTCCAGCTCTATTTTCAGATGAGTTAAAACAAGATCAATCTATTCCTCTCTGTGGAACTTATGGTGGGTTTGATAGCCCTTGAGGCCTCCTCCAGCTGTGTATTCAGCTGAGTAAACCCAAGTCTGCTCCATGCCTCTTTGTGTAACTTGTGGGGAGTTTGCTGACCCTTGAGGCTTCCTCCACCTGTTTATTCAGCTGAGTGAACACAAAGCCGCTCCATTCTTCTCTGTAGAACTTAGGTCTCCTCCACCTGTGTATTCAACTGAGTGAACATAAGGCCGCTACCATTCTTCTCTGTAGAACTTGTGGGCAGTTTGCTGACCCTTGAGGCCTCTTCCAACTGTGTATTCAGCTGACTGAGCCCAAGGCTGCTCCATTCTTCTCTGTGGAACTTCTCCGTGGATCTTGTGGGGATTTTGCTGACCCTTGAGGCCTCCTCCAGCTTTGTATTCAGTCAAGTGAACCCAAAGCCGCTCCATTCTTCTCTGTGTAACTTGTGTGGAGTTTGCTGACTCTTGAGACCTCCTCCAGCTGTGTATTCAGCTGAGTGAATACAAGGCAGCTCCACTGTGACATATGAAATGTTGCCATTTTGACATGGATGACATTTTGAAGACATCTTTTTGATGCCAGTGACATTTTGAAGACAACCTTTTAACGTTGCCATTTAGGTGATGCCATTCCAATGCAGAGCAATATGTTGTGTACCCATCTGGCACTCAGAGGGTCAAGTCTGTGATCAGATAGTCAGGAGGAGGAAGGCCTATGTTATGACCAACAACATCAACAACAAATTAATTTACTTGCTTTATATGAAAGGATAAATAGTAACTTGGACAAGGGAATTTCTGTTGATGTAGTATATTTCAGTTTTGGGAAAATCCTTTGATACAGTGCCTCACAACAAGTTACTGCATAAATGAAAAGGCTTTGGATTGGGAGCAGATATCTGCTTAATGGTGTTGGGCAAAATATTTTGCCCAAAGAGAGAAAAGTATGAAAAATTACACTTTTTGAATTCTATGGGAATCCCAGACAAAAGTAGCTTTTTTTTCGCTTTTTCCCACCTGACCCACACACTGCACGAGAAGTCATAGATCCACACATACTGATCCCCTGTTTATCCCGCCACAGCTATAGAACAGCACACACTGACCCCAAAAGCCTTGTCCCACTCCACTGGTAGCCACATAACCACATATTAACTACTGTTTGACTTTTTGGGGGGACAATGCTTTGATCTGGGAGCTGCTTTTATTAGCCTGATATACTCCCCTCCATTTCATTTCAGGATATGCTGTTATTTCCAGAATGTTATATTTTATATTAAATAAACTTTACATATACTTTTTCATTAAGATCTATTAGGCATTTTATTCTATAAGATTCTAATAATACATTTGTATTATTTTAATGAGCTATTGTCAATATGTTAAGTGCAAAATCATAAACCTGCAGAATGCATGGCGGACTCATGTCAATGTCAGCGGATTATGGCCAACTGGTGACGGAATCACAGAGCTATGATTTGAAGACAGCAATCTCTCCATATGCCATCAATACTAATATGCCACCATTTTGCCACCCTGGCCTTTTATCGCCCCTTAGTGCATCTCCACACTGTTCTTCTTAGTACGTCAGTCTCTCTATTGCATTGGCATTTTTTTTTCCACAACATCCTATATTATAATTGGCTAGGGATGTTTGTCAGAAGCCGTCATTTGCAGTAGAGATGGCTGCGCGCGTTGCAGTCATCACAGTACAGACTGCTTGCATCGCGGCTGATTCGGAGTGGGTCGCTCCCAATTCAGAATGGAGTCTTCTCTGCGCACCTTCCTGGGACCGCTCCATATCAGCCGTGGCGCGTTCGGGGAGTCAGTACTGTGCATGACTGCAGCTCCGCCAGTGTTGGCCTGTGTACATGGGCTTTAAAAGTAGTATAATATAATCCATTTATCCTATGAATAAAAAGACAATGAGTAAGGAATATTGTGTTTCTTTGGGTTGAGTTAAAAGACTCCATTTCTTTCCATGAAAATGCCATGGAATTTTTTTTACATTTTCTATACCATGCTCTTTGGATTTTTCACCCTTTTTTTAAGTTCATTTCTCTTTATTTTTATTTATTTACAAAAGACATAATGATACTTTGACCCTTAATTTGTAACAGTTCCAGCAATGGAATTACTTGTAGAAAGTGGAATAATCGTTCACACGGACATAGTTTACACCGGTATTCCTTTAACTCTTTGGATGCTGGAGAATCTCCAGTGCATTGTTTTGATAAAAACATTGTCAACCTCTCTCTCATCCAAGAGGTTAATAGAAAGCAAAGCTAAAGAGAATTTAAAGTAATAATGACAGTAAAGAGGTTTCTGGATCTAGAATATAAATGCATTTCTTTTTTTAGGTATTCATTTATCTAACTCATTAACAGTGACAGGAAGTTAAAAATGAAGACACTTTACTGTACGTTATTGTTCTTAAATGATCGAGTTAATGTAGTAATTTTACAGTATGGAAGAGGAACGCTATGTGTCAGATTCCAAGAAATATGAAATCTATATAAAAACTGAGTCTATTTTTAGTAAAATGGCTCCAGGAACTGACAGAAGGATTAAAATGACATGAAATACAGAGGAACGGGGACTGCAGGAAACAAAGAGGAGGATTTGGTGGAATCTAACTGCATTATCGAGAAACAATACACATTTCCCAAATTCCCATTAATTTAACCCTTTGAGTGCTAGAGGGGCATGCAACGCAATGTGATGTGTACTCCTCTGGCACTTAAAGGGTTAAATAGGTATTTTAACTGTCTGGATGTTACATAGGTCTCTAACACATTGCTCTGAAAATTTAGGTAATTAGTATTTGTCGCCTATAGTACAGTTGGTTTAAAGGGATAGTAATACTTTCTTTACACATGCTTTAATATTGTTCTTCTTAACGGAGCAGTAAACTTTTTTTTTATGAAAAAAAACATATTTTACAGAGCATTTCCTGCTGAATAAAACAAGGGTACTCTCATCGCTGTCAGATGTTTTATTCAAAATTTATAGCAGTTTAAATAATCAGGAAGTGAATTTACTGTGTTTACTTCCTGATAGTTCTAACTGACAAGAAGTGAATTTACTGTGTTTACTTCCTGATAGTTCTAACTGACAAGAAGTGAATTTACTGTGTGTTTACTTCCTGATAGTTCTAACTGACAGGAAGTGAATTTACTGTGTTTACTTCCTGATAGTTCTAACTGACAGGAAGTGACTCAGCAGTTTCTATCACATTCTATGGAGAACTGTATGTCTCTGACTTTTCTGACTTTCCTCTCCATTAGAATCTAACAGGAAATCTAATTAGAATTTGACCACTAGAGGGCACTGCTAATGTAAAAAACCATGTGTTTAAACTGTAATAACTCTGGAAATATAAATCCATCGGCAGTGGGATTACCCTTATTTTACGCAATAGGAAAATCCCTACAATATATATTTTTTCATAAAAAAGGTTTACTACTCCTTTAAATAAATAAAGCAAATGATTCAAGTCTTTTTTTTCATAACTTTTATACTTTCCGTGTAATAGCGTTGTAAAGTTCCTCACTCCCGGCCCTTTTATTCAGTTCAGAGCTCTAGCTGACAAACTTGTATTCTGGTCTGGAGACCGGACAGAGCTGAAATAACATGGCATACAAAGAGAGTCTTCATGAGCACGGTCTACTGTCTCAAACCAGGCACAAATTGTAGACCGTTCTCATGAAGATTCTCTTTATATGCCATGTTATTTCAGCTCTGCAGATGAGCCGTCCGGTCTCGGGACCAGAATACAAGTCTGTCAGCTAGAGTGTTGATCTAGGGTGACCACGTGTCCCTGATTGTCAGGGACAGTACCTGATTTGGAATATGTGTCCCATGTCCCTGGCAGCCTCCTTCAGGGACAATACAAAGTCCCTGAATTTAGATTCCAGAGCACAGAGTTCTAATCACTAGGAGAACTACCCATTGCCTACTGGGACAGGAAGTGATACCTCTGCTGGGCTACAAGGAAATGGCTTCCAGACAGAGCCATAAACACTAGAGAGAAAGAGATCCTTGATCCTGACATCAAACAGGATCTGCAGTGCAATTTTTTGCAGTGTAATGGTAGTCTAAGGCTTTGGGTGTGATGTAGCCTGCAACAGGCATCACTATTTTTCTTGTAGCCTGAAACAGGCATCACTTTCTGTCACAGCGGTTAATGGTCAGTTCTCCCTCTAGTGTTTAGAACTCTATGGTGCGCCTGAGAAACAGAGGTTTGCCCACTGATGACCAGTGATGTATAGTGACCCCTCCCACATAGCTGCACTAGAGCCGAGGACACGTACTCTACTGTTCTCATCTCTGCAGTGTCCCTGAATGGCAGAATGGAAATGTGGCCACCCTAGCGTTGATGTGGCTAAAAGGGGTGGGAGGGGGGAACTTTACAACGCTATTATACTAAAACTATACAAGTTATGAAAAAAAAAAGACTTGAATCATTTGCTTTATTTATTTATTTATTTAGGAAGAACAATATTAAAGGGATAGTAATGTTTCACAATAAAAGCAGCTCCAATTAATCTTTACAGTATTTTGGCCATGGAGAGTGTTATTTCATTACTGTCAGAGTTGTAGTACAAGAGTAATTGAATGATAAATTATCCCCCTCCCGCCCCTTTTACTAATGTAACACTGCTCACCTCAGAGCAGCAAGACTGTCCGGATGGATCACAGAGAGGGACAATCTTCAGTGATCATAAGGGAAAACCTGAAAAACCTGTCAAGGGGGGCAGGGTTGTCCTTATGATCACAGTAAGAAGATTGTCCCTTGCTGTGATCTGTCCGGTCAAGAGACCAGATTCCACATCTGAGGTGAGCAATGTTACACTAGGTAAAAGGGGTGGGAGGGGGATACTTTGTCATTCAATTACTCTTGTACTACAACTCTGACAGTATTGATATAACACTCTCCATGGCCCACATACTATGAAAATTAATTGGAGCTGCTTTTATTGTGAAGCATTGTTATCCCTTTAAAGCATGTGTAAATAAAGTATTACTATCCCTTTAATTCTGGAAGAAATGCATTAAGGTTCAATATAGTGGTATTTTTTTTTACCAATGTGATGAAAACTCTATGCATTGCAGGATAAGACACACTTCCCCATAAGCACTAAGAATTAGGCATGCCAGGGGGCGGAGAGAAGACATTGGTCATTAGCATATGATGGCTGCTTAAATTTGTCAATGTATTTTCATGGTGTAAGTCAATTGCCAGGTTAAAGTGGAAATGTCACTTTGTAACAAATAGGTGATTTTGACTGTCCAAAGTCACCCATGTTTTTGTTAGTCATTTTTATTTTCAAACAATAGTTTCTGAGATCTTTAGCTTTATTTATGTGGATGTTTATGCAAGTGATCTCACACTTACTGGTAGGAAGTGGCAGTTGGTAATGCAGAGCAATGTGTAATGTTTGAGTCCTCCAAACATAACGTAACTATAGTTTTGTTTTGAAAGCGCTTTCAAAATCAATTAGTTGTGACAATTCCAATTTAATGACTAGGTGAATAGCAGTGTATGTCAAACTTCTCAATAATAGTCAAATGTTAAACATCTCATTCTCAGTTAATTGGAGGTTTCATATTAGACAGCTATGGAGAAATCTAAAATATGCCTCTTAGGAGAGCTTTGATTTAGAGAACTGTGAAACAAAGAGAATGGTGAAACCTGCTGAAGTGTGAAATATGGCAGACTTTACACCATAACGCTAAGTCACATGAGGGGTTTTCTTAAATCTGAGTACTGCATAGAAATCTAAAAGTCTTATTACATCCTCCCACTCCCACCTTCATGACTTCTCACGTGCTGCATCTGAGCTCTGGAATTCCCTCCCCGTCCCATCAGACTCTCCCCCAGTCTTCAGATCTTCAGACGCTCCCTGAAAACTCACCTCTTCAGGGAAGTCTATCAACTACTTCCATAACCATTATCACCGAGAACCACCCCTTCCCTGGGCCACTGCACTCACCAGCACTTCTCTCTCCCACCCACTGACCGGCAGCTCATGTGGCAGGAGACACTTACACCCAATAGCACTTACTCCTTCTGTGTCCAACCTACCTTCCTCTAAACTGTAAGCTCTCACCAGCAGGGGGCCCTCTGGTCCTTCTGTTCTCCACATTTGATTTGTTCTATTTAATATCTTTGTATGTCTATTCCCTATTTTACATTGATGCTGAATTAGTTAGCGCTATATAAATAAAGAATAATAATAATAACGGTAAAATTAACACGTCACCAGTCTCAACGAGACAAGTTTGTGTCTGGGAGCTCTGACAGAATCATCAGATATTGGACCTTACTCTATATGGTGAGTGTCGCTTTAACATAAAACATGTCCTCAGGAATATGAAAATGTATCAAGTTAAATGCAAATATGCAAATAAGCCACTGGGAAAGGAGACACTGAAACATCATAAATGTGGCAAAGGCATAGAGATGTAGGTATGGAGAAGGCATGGTGATGTAGGTATGGAGAATATATGGCAATCTAGATATGGAGAAGGCATGGTGATATAGGTATGGAGAAGGCATGGTGATGTAGGCATGGAGAAGGCATGGTGAGGTAGACATGGAGATGTAGAGATAGAGAAGGCATGGTGATGTAGACAAGGAGATGTAGACATGGAGAAGGCATGGTGATGTAGACATGGAGAAGGCATGGTGATGTAGACATGGAGAAGGCATGGTGACGCAGACATGGAGATGTAGGCATGGTGATGTAGACATGGAGATGTAGACATGGAGAAGGCATAGTGACGCAGACTTGGAGATGTAGGCATGGGGAAGGCATGGTGATGTAGACATGGAGAAGGCATGGTGATGTAGACATGGAGAAGGCATGGTGACGCAGATATTGAGATGTAGGCATGGAGAAGGCATGGTGATGTAGGCATGGAGATGTAGACATGGAGAAGGCATGGTGATGTAGGCATGGAGAAGGCATGGTGATGTAGACAAGGAGATGTAGACATGGAGAAGGCATGGTGATGTAGACATGAAGATGTAGACATGGAGAAGGCATGGCGATGTAGGCATGGAGAAGGCATGATGATATAGACATGGAGATGTAGACATGGAGAAGGCATGGTGATGTAGACATGGAGATGTAGGCATGGAGAAGGCATGGTGATGCAGACATGGAGATGTAGGCATGGAGAAGGCATGGTGATGTAGACATGGAGATGTAGACATAGAGAAGGCATGGAGAAGGCATGGTGATGTAGACATGAAGATGTAGACATGGAGAAGGCATGGTGATGTAGACATGGAGAAGGCATGGAGATGTAGGCATGGAGAAGGCATGGTGATGCAGACAAGGAGATGTAGACATGGAGAAGGCATGGTGATGTAGACATGAAGATGTAGACATGGAGAAGACATAGTGATGTAGGCATGGAGAAGGCATGATGATGTAAGTATGAAGAAGGCATGACAATGTAGGCATGGAAAAGGCATGGTGATGTAGGCATGGAGAAGACAAGGAGATGTAGACATGGAGAAGGCATGGTGATGTAGACATGGAGAAGGCATGGTGATGTAGACATGGAGAAGGCATGGTGACGCAGACATGGAGATGTAGGCATGGTGATGTAGACATGGAGATGTAGACATGGAGAAGGCATAGTGACGCAGACTTGGAGATGTAGGCATGGGGAAGGCATGGTGATGTAGACATGGAGAAGGCATGGTGATGTAGACATGGAGAAGGCATGGTGACGCAGATATTGAGATGTAGGCATGGAGAAGGCATGGTGATGTAGGCATGGAGATGTAGACATGGAGAAGGCATGGTGATGTAGGCATGGAGAAGGCATGGTGATGTAGACAAGGAGATGTAGACATGGAGAAGGCATGGTGATGTAGACATGAAGATGTAGACATGGAGAAGGCATGGCGATGTAGGCATGGAGAAGGCATGATGATATAGACATGGAGATGTAGACATGGAGAAGGCATGGTGATGTAGACATGGAGATGTAGGCATGGAGAAGGCATGGTGATGCAGACATGGAGATGTAGGCATGGAGAAGGCATGGTGATGTAGACATGGAGATGTAGACATAGAGAAGGCATGGAGAAGGCATGGTGATGTAGACATGAAGATGTAGACATGGAGAAGGCATGGTGATGTAGACATGGAGAAGGCATGGAGATGTAGGCATGGAGAAGGCATGGTGATGCAGACAAGGAGATGTAGACATGGAGAAGGCATGGTGATGTAGACATGAAGATGTAGACATGGAGAAGACATAGTGATGTAGGCATGGAGAAGGCATGATGATGTAAGTATGAAGAAGGCATGACAATGTAGGCATGGAAAAGGCATGGTGATGTAGGCATGGAGAAGACAAGGAGATGTAGACATGGAGAAAGCATGGTGATGTAGACATGGAGAAGGCATGGAGATGTAGGCATGGAGAAGGCATGGTGATGCAGACAAGGAGATGTAGACATGGAGAAGGCATGGTGATGTAGACATGGAGAAGGCATGGAGATGTAGGCATGGAGAAGGCATGGTGATGCAGACAAGGAGATGTAGACATGGAGAAGGCATGGTGATGTAGACATGAAGATGTAGACATGGAGAAGACATAGTGATGTAGGCATGGAGAAGGCATGATGATGTAAGTATGAAGAAGGCATGACAATGTAGGCATGGAAAAGGCATGGTGATGTAGGCATGGAGAAGACAAGGAGATGTAGACATGGAGAAGACATGGCGATGTAGACAAGGAGATGTAGACATGGAGAAGACATGGCGATGTAAGCATGGAGAAGGCATGATGATGTAAGTATGAAGAAGGCATGACAATGTAGGCAAGGAGAAGGAAAGGCCCTCAGGGGGTTTAATCATTGAATAATTGTATAGCATGTGTCACACTGGGAAGAGGATCATTTCTAATTTGTACACATTAGCATTTTTTCCATTAACTCTTTAAGTGCCAGAGAAGTATCCAACGCATTGCAATGCTTCTAATAACTCTCTGCACTTAAGGGGTTAATGATTTTAGTGAGAGTTGGGCCAGCAGTGAAAGAACAGTTACCGTTTATCATTACTGATGTGAACACAACCCAAAGGAAAAAAAAAATCACACATTTTTATTTTGTTTTCTTGTTTGTGTGATTTTATTTTCCAAATACATCATAAAAGGGCATTTTTTTCTACCACATATCAAAATCAATGACAAGATGTTTTCACATTTTTGCTTTAAAAAAATTCTATTAGAATTAAAAAAAAAGCCTTTCCTTAAAAAAATCAGTAAAGTGTTAAACAAGTCAGACAGTCATAGAATTGTCACATTTCACATTGGGTTAGTCTACATTACGCTTTAGACCATGCCGAACATTAAGTATGTGAATAAAGCAGATTATCTAGATCAGTGGTTTTCAGCCCGTGTCCTCAGTGGCTACTACTACAGGATTTGAGAATTTCCTTTTAAGAACACAGGTGAGTTAATACGACTGAGCCTCTGATCAACACACTTGTGTTCTAGCAGGGAAATTCCTAAGTCCTGGCCTGTTAGTGGCCACTGAGGGCACGGGTTGAGAACCTCTGATCTAGATTGATCATAGCAGCACATGGAAAGTTCAAGGGACATTAGGACATAAATACAACTTTGATGATTTGGGACAACTTTCAAAATAACTTATCTGTTGTATTAGCCATTTGTTTGATTTTTAGATCATGGTAATTGAGGCATGCCATGCAAGCTATTCCTTTCTGAGCCCTACATTACCTCCTGTAATCACTGACGCATAAACCTTTAAGTGTTAGAGGAGGTGGGCAATGCATTACTGAGCAGTGTCAGTGCATGGGGGAGGTAATGTCAGTGTTAGCGGAGGGGAGGAAGTCAGTACTAGGGGAGGTTATCAATGCATTTCTGAGCAGTGTCAGTGAGCGGGGGAGGTAATCTAGGGATAAGACAGGAAGTCAGTACTAGGGGAGGTAGGTAATGCATTACTGAGCAGTGTCAGTGAGTGGGGAGGTAATGTAGGAATAAGACAGGAAGTCAGTGCTAGGGGAGGTGAGTAATGCATTGCTGAGCAGTGTCAGTGAGTGGGGAGGTAATGTAGGGATAAGACAGGAAGTCAGTGCTAGGGGAGGTGAGTAATGCATTGCTGAGCAGTGTCAGTGAGTGGGGAGGTAATGTAGGGATAAGACAGGAAGTCAGTGCTAGGGGAGGTGGGTAATGCATTGATGTGCAGTGTCAGTGAGTGAGGAGGTAATGTAGAGATAAGACAGGAAGTCAGTGCTAGGGGAGGTGGGTAATACATTACTGAGCAGTGTCAGTGAGTGGGGAGGTAATGTAGGGATAAGATAGGAAGTCAGTGCTAGGGGAGATGGGTAATGCATTGCTGAGCAGTGTCAGTGAGTGGGGAGGTAATGTAGGGATAAGAAAGGACATTAGTGTGAGGGGAGGTGGGTAATGCATTACTGAGCAGTGTCAGTGAGTGGGGAGGTAATGTAAGGATAAGACAGGACATTAGTGTGAGGGGAGGTGGGTAATGCATTGCTGAGCAGTGTCAGTGAGTGGGGAGGTAATGTAGTGATAAGACAGGAAGTCAGTGCTAGGGGAGATGGGTAATGCATTGCTGAGCAGTGTCAGTGAGTGGGGAGGTAATGTAGGGATAAGACAGGAAGTCAGTGCTAGGGGAGGTGGGTAATTAGGGTGACCACATTTCCCCTCTGCCATTCAGGGACACTGTGTGGGCGGGGTCAAATGACATCACATGCCCCCTGTGCTGATGTCACTGTATGTAAAAGGCTATGTACACTGTGATTTCCTGTATACAGTACACACACCACATCGCACTGTATATAACAGTGATTTAAATGGGGCTTTTAATTCCATGAATAATAAAGAGGTATTTGTTATTAATCCCCTGGCTGCCCTTTCAGACTATTTGCTGGAGTCCTGCTTATAGCACTGGCTACAAAGTGGCTTGATTCCCAGGGCCAATACAACCTGCCTACAAATGTTTGATATTGGGGTATGTGTATATATGTTTATACTGAGGGTATACTCTACATGGTATAAAGTATATACAGAAGACCAATAAATAAGCACATACCCTATAACAGCCATGCTGTGACTCAAAAGTAACCAACGTGAAGAGGTTACAAGCAGGTATGGAAGAGGTACTTGCTGTGTTTTTAGTATTGCATCTAATTAGATATTGTCCTGTTTGAGAACAAGGTGTAAATGTAGTGAATATACAGTTTGTGAAGGGTCTGTAATCTGAATTGAGTAGCCATTTGGCCACACCTAGAGCTAACTTTCTTTGACCTCAACTACAATGTATAACTATGGATGAATATGAAGTAAATGTCACAGGATTCTAATATTTGAAGATCAGAATAACGACTAAATTCATGGGGTTTTTGCCTCCTGCTCCAAGAATCAAGAAAACCTTGGCCATTGCCCTTAAATCTCAGATGCCAACATTCAAGACCTGTACCTGTCAAGAATACACATTAAGAGAACAACTGACAGTCATCTGCATTCGAGTTGAATGATCCCAGACAAGAGCTGGCAACTCCTTCCCAAACACTAACCCCCCTCCTGTTGACTTCAACACATGTTTTGAAAGCTGGAAAGAAGACAGTGGAGTATTTAAGGTAGAGCCCTTGAATCAGGACTATATGGAAGTCTGGGGATACCTTCTAAAATACTGGTGCTTCTATGGTCACATGTCCCTATATGCTGCCCCATGGATGACCACATCCTGCTCCAGGCCCCCTCACTACCTCCATGGGTTACCTGCTGTGCACCCAGGCAGCCCCATGCACCGTTGCGCTGCTCCATGCCACTCATTACTACCACATCGTTTTACCAACTCTGCCCTCGGGCTGTTCCACGCCCCTACTTACTACCACTTCATCTCGATTTACCTGCTCTGCCCCCGGGATGCCCCTCCTCACTCCCATAATGTCAAATTCCAGGTAACATAGCCGTTGCTCTACAGACCGGCGTGCCTGCCGGATTAAGAGTGACATCACCGGTGTAACGTGCTGCGTCGACGCGACTCGTTCCTATAGTAACAGGCTGACGGAACTGTGCCTGTTACTATAGGAGATTATAAGGGGCAAATGAGCTGGCACCACTGGCAGGCAGAAAAGGGCTGACAGTGACAGTAGGCTTTGATTCCGGGACTCTTTAGTGTCCCGGTGGGGATTGATTCGGGACGCGGGACACAGCTCAAAATTAAGGGACAGTCCCGGGTATTCCGGGACGCGTGGTAACCCTATGGGTAATACATTGCTGAGCAGTGTCAGTGAATGGGGAAGTAATGTAGGGATAAGATAGGAAGTCAGGACTAGGGGAGGTGGGTAATACATTGCTGAGCAGTGTCAGTGAGTGGGGGAGGTAATGTAGGGATAAGACAGGAAGTCAGTACTAGTGGAGGTGGGTAATGCATTGCTGAGCAGTGTCAGTGAGTGGGGGAGGTAATGTAGGGATAAGACAGGAAGTCAGTGCTAGGGGAGGTGGGTAATACATTGCTGAGCAGTGTCAGTGAGTGGGGTAGGTAATGTAGGGATAAGACAGGAAGTCAGTGCTAGGGGAGGTGGGTAATGTATTGCTGAGCATTGTCAGTGAGTGGGGGAGGTAATGTAGGGATAAGACAGGAAGTCAGTGCTAGGGGAGGTTATCAATGCATTTCTGAGCAGTGTCAGTGAGCGGGGGAGGAAATGTAGGGATAAGACAGGAAGTCAGTGCTAGGGGAGGTGGGTAATACATTGCTGAGCAGTGTCAGTGAGTGGGGGAGGTAATGTAGGGATAAGACAGGAAGTCAGTGCTAGGGGAGGTGAGTAATGCATTACTGAGCAGTGTCAGTGAATGGGGAGGTAATGTAGGGATAAGACAGGGAGTCAGTGCTAGGGGAGGTGGGTAATGCATTGCTGAGCAGTGTCAGTGAGTGGGGAGGTAATGTAGGGATAAGACAGGAAGTCAGTGCTAGGGGAGGTTATCAATGCATTTCTGAGCAGTGTCAGTGAGCGGGGGAGGAAATGTAGGGATAAGACAGGAAGTCAGTGCTAGGGGAGGTGGGTAATACATTGCTGAGCAGTGTCAGTGAGTGGGGGAGGTAATGTAGGGATAAGACAGGAAGTCAGTGCTAGGGGAGGTGGGTAATGCATTGCTGAGCAATGTCAGTGAGTGGGGAGGTAATGTAGGGATAAGACAGGGAGTCAGTGCTAGGGGAGGTGGGTAATGCATTGCTGAGCAGTGTCAGTGAGTGGGGAGGTAATGTAGGGATAAGACAGTAAGTCAGTACTAGGGGAGGTGGGTAATGCAATACTGAGCAGTGTCAGTGAGTGGGGGAGGTAATGTAGGGATAAGACAGGAAGTCAGTGCTAGGGGAGGTGGGTAATGCATTGCTGAGCAGTGTCAGTGAGTGGGGAGGTAATGTAGGGATAAGACAGTAAGTCAGTACTAGGGGAGGTGGGTAATGCATTACTGAGCAGTGTCAGTGAGTGGGGGAGGTAATGTAGGGATAAGACAGGAAGTCAGTGCTAGGGGAGGTGGGTAATGCATTGCTGAGCAGTGTCAGTGAGTGGGGAGGTAATGTAGGGATAAGACAGGAAGTCAGTGCTAGGGGAGGTGGGTAATGCATTGCTGAGCAGTGTCAGTGAGTGGGGAGGTAATGTAGGGATAAGACAGTAAGTCAGTGCTAGGGGAGGTGGGTAATGCATTGCTGAGCAGTGTCAGTGAGTGAGGAGGTAATGTAGGGATAAGACAGGGAGTCAGTGCTAGGGGAGGTGAGTAATGCATTGCTGAGCAGTGTCAGTGAGTGGGGAGGTAATGTAGGGATAAGACAGGAAGTCAGTGCTAGGGGAGGTGGGTAATTCATTGCTGAGCAGTGTCAGTGAGTGGGGAGGTAATGTAGGGATAAGACAGGAAGTCAGTGCTAGGGGAGGTGGGTAATGTATTACTGAGCAGTGTCAGTGAGTGGGGGAGGTAATGTAGGGATAAGACAGGAAGTCAGTGCTAGGGGAGGTGGGTAATGCATTGCTGAGCAGTGTCAGTGAGTGGGGAGGTAATGTAGGGATAAGACAGGAAGTCAGTGCTAGGGGAGGTGGGTAATGTATTACTGAGCAGTGTCAGTGAGCGGGGGAGGTAATGTAGGGATAAGACAGGAAGTCAGTGCTAGGGGAGGTGAGTAATGCATTACTGAGCAGTGTCAGTGAGTGGGGAGGTAATGTAGGGATAAGACAGTAAGTCAGTACTAGGGGAGGTGGGTAATGCATTGCTGAGCAGTGTCAGTGAGTGAGGAGGTAATGTAGGGATAAGACAGGGAGTCAGTGCTAGGGGAGGTGAGTAATGCATTGCTGAGCAGTGTCAGTGAGTGGGGAGGTAATGTAGGGATAAGACAGTAAGTCAGTACTAGGGGAGGTGGGTAATGCATTACTGAGCAGTGTCAGTGAGTGAGGAGGTAATGTAGGGATAAGACAGGAAGTCAGTGCTAGGGGAGGTGGGTAATGCATTACTGAGCAGTGTCAGTGAGTGGAGGAGGTAATGTAGGGATAAGACAGGAAGTCAGTGCTAGGGGAGGTGGGTAATGCATTTCTGAGCAGTGTCAGTGAGCGGGGGAGGTAATGTAGGGATAAGACAGGATGTCAGTACTAGGAGAGGTGGGTAATGCATTACTGAGCAGTGTCAGTGAGTGGGGAGGTAATGTAGGGATAAGAAAGGAAGTCAGTACTAGGGGAGGTAGGTAATGCATTACTGAGCAGTGTCAGTGAGTGGGGAGGTAATGTAGGGATAAGAAAGAAAGTCAGTACTAGGGGAGGTGGGTAATGCATTACTGAGCAGTGTCAGTGAGTGGGGAGGTAATGTAGGGATAAGAAAGGAAGTCAGTACTAGGGGAGGTGGGTAATGCATTTCTGAGCAGTGTCAGTGAGCGGGGGAGGTAATGTAGGGATAAGACAGTAAGTCAGTACTAGGGGAGGTGGGTAATGCATTACTGAGCAGTGTCAGTGAGTGAGGAGGTAATGTAGGGATAAGACAGGAAGTCAGTGCTAGGGGAGGTGGGTAATGCATTGCTGAGTAGTGTCAGTGAGTGGGGAGGTAATGTAGGGATAAGACAGGAATTCAGTGCTAGGGGAGGTGGGTAATGCATTGCTGAGCAATGTCAGTTAGTGGAGGAGGTAATGTAGGGATAAGACAGGAAGTCAGTGCTAGGGGAGGTGGGTAATGCATTACTGAGCAGTGTCAGTGAGTGGGGGAGGTAATGTAGGGATAAGACAGGAATTCAGTGCTAGGGGAGGTGGGTAATGTATTACTGAGCAGTGTCAGTGAGTGGGGGAGGTAATGTAGGGATAAGACAGGAAGTCAGTGCTAGGGGAGGTGGGTAATGCATTGCTGAGCAGTGTCAGTGAGTGGAGGAGGTAATGTAGTTATAAGATATGAAGTCTGTTATAAAGGAGGTGGATAATGCATTCCTGAGCAGTGTCAGTGAGTGGGGAAGGTAATTTAGGGATAAGACAGGAGGTCAGTGCTAGAGGCGGTAGGCACTGCATTGCTGAACAGTGTTAGTGAGTGGGGAGGTTATGTAGGGATAAGAAAGGAAGTCAGTACTAGGAGAGGGGGATAATGCATTACTGAGCAGTGTCAGTGAGTGGGGGAGGTAATGTAGGGGTAACACAGGAAGTCAGTGCTAGGGGAGGTGGGTAATGCATTGCTGAGCAGTGTCAGTGAGTGGGTAGGTAATGTAGGTATAAGACAGGAAGTCAGTGCTAGGAGAGATGGGCAATTCATCGCTGAGCAGTGTCAGTGAGTGGGGAGGTAATGTAGGGATAAGACAGGAAGTCAGTGCTACGAGAGATGGGCAATTCATTGCTGATCAGTGTCAGTGAGAGGGGAAGGTAATGTAGGGATAAGACAGGAAGTCAATGCTAGGGGATGTTAGCAATGCATTGCTGAGCAGTGTCAGTGAGTGGGGAGGTAATGTAGGGATAAGACAGGAAGTCAGTGCTACGAGAGATGGGCAATTCATTGCTGATCAGTGTCAGTGAGTGGGGAAGGTAATGTAGGGATAAGACAGGAAGTCAATGCTAGGGGATGTTAGCAATGCATTGCTGAGCAGTGTCAGTGAGTGCGGAGGTAATGTAGGGATAAGACAGGAAGTCAGTGCAACGAGAGATGGGCAATTCATTGCTGATCAGTGTCAGTGAGTGGGGAAGGTAATGTAGGGGTAAGACAGGAAGGCAATGCTAGGGGATGTTGGCAATGCATTGCTGAGCAGTGTCAGTGAGTGAGGGGAGGTAATGTAGCGATAAGACAGGAAGTCAGTACTAGGGGAGGTGGATAATGTATTGCTAAGCAGTGTCAGTGAGTGGGGAGGTAATGTAGGGATATCACAGGAAGTCAGTGCTAGGGGAGGTGAGCAATGCATTGCTGAGCAATGTCAGTGAGTGGGGGAGGTAATGTAGGGGTAAGACATGAAGTCAGTGCTAGGGGAGGTGGGTAATGCATTGCTGAGCAGTGTCAGTGAGTGGGTAGGTAATGTAGGCATAAGACAGGAAGTCAGTGCTAGGGGAGGTGGGTAACGCATTGCTGAGCAGTGTCAGTGAGTGGGGAGGTAATGTAGGGATAAGACAGGAAGTCAGTGCTAGGAGAGATGGGCAATTCATTGCTGAGCAGTGTCAGTGAGTGGGGGAGGTAATGCAGGGGTAAAACAGGAAGTCAGTGCTAGGGGATGTTAGCAATGCATTGCTGAGCAGTGTCAGTGAGTGCTGAGGTAATGTAGGGATCAGACAGGAAGTCAGTGCTAAGGGAGGTGGGTAATGCATTGCTGAGCAGTGTCAGTGAGTGGGGAGGTAATGTAGGGATAAGACAGGTAGTCAGTGCTACGAGAGATGGGCAATTCATTGCTGATCAGTGTCAGTGAGTGGGGAAGGTAATGTAGGGGTAAGACGGGAAGTCAATGCTAGGGGATGTTGGCAATGCATTGCTGAGCAGTGTCAGTGAGTGAGGGGAGGTAATGTAGCGATCAGACAGGAAGTCAGTACTAGGGGAGGTGGGTAATGTATTGCTGAGCAGTGTCAGTGAGTGGGGAGGTAATGTAGGGATATCACAGGAAGTCAGTGCTAGGGGAGGTGAGCAATGCATTGCTGAGCAATGTCAGTGAGTGGGGGAGGTAATGTAGGGGTAAGACAGGAATTCAGTGTTAGGGGAAGTGGGCAATGCATTGCTGAGCAGTGTCAGTGAGTGAGGGAGGGAATGTAGGGATAAGACAGGAAGTCAGTGCTAGGGGAGGTGGGTAATGCATTGATTAGCAGTGTCAGTGAAATGGGGAGGTAATGTAGGGATAAGACAGGAAGTCAGTGCTAGGAGAGATAGGCAATTCATTGCTGAGCAGTGTCAGTGAGTGGGGGAGGTAATGCAGAGGTAAGACAGGAAGTCAGTGCTAGGGGATGTTAGCAGTGCATTGCTGAGCAGTGTCAGTGAGTGCGGAGGCAATGTAGGGATAAGACAGGAAGTCAGTGCTAAGGGAGGTGGGTAATGCATTGCTGAGCAGTGTCAGTTAGTGGGGAGGTAATGTAGGGATAAGACAGGAAGTCAGTGCTACGAGAGATGGGCAATTCATTGCTGAGCAGTGTCAGTGAGTGGGGAGGTAATGTAGGGATATCACAGGAAGTCAGTGCTAGGTGAGGTGAGCAATGCATTGCTGAGCAGTGTCAGTGAGTGCGGAGGTAATGTAGGGATAATACAGGAAGTCAGTACTAGGGGAGGTGAGCAATGCATTGCTGAGCAGTGTCAGTGAGTGCGGAGGTAATGTAGGGATAATACAGGAAGTCAGTGCTAGGGGAAGTGGGAAGTGCATTGCTGAGCAGTGTCAGTGAGTGGGGAGGTAATGTAGGTATAAGATAGGAGGTCAGTGCTAGGGGAGGTGGGTAATGCACTGCTGAGCAATGTCAGTGAGTGAGGGGAGGTAATGTAGTGATAACACAGGAAGTCTGTACTAGGGGAGCTGGGTAATGCATTTCTGAGCAGTGTCAGTGAGTGGGAGGTAATGTAGGGATAAGACAGGGAGACAGTGCTAGGGGAAGTGGGAAGTGCATTGCTGAGCAGTGTTAGTGAGTGAGGGAGGGAATGTAGGGATAAGATAGGAGGTCAGTGCTATGGGAGGTGGGTAATGCATTGCTGAGCAGTGTCAGTGAGTGAGGGGAGGTAATGTAGTGATAACACAGGAAGTCAGTACTATGGGAGGTGGGTAATGCATTGCTGAGCAGTGTCAGTGAGTGGTGAGGTAATGTAGGGATAAGACAGTAAGTCAGTGCTAGGAGAGGTGGGTAATGCATTGCTGAGCAGTGTCGAGTGAGGGGAGGTAATGTAGGGATAAGACAGGAAGTCAGTACTAGGGGAGGTGGGTAATGCATTACTGAGCAGTGTCAGTGAGTGGGGAGGTAATGTAGGGATAAGACAGGAAGTCAGTGCTAGGAGAGGTGGGTAATGCATTACTGAGCATTGTCAGTGAGTGGGGAGGTTATGTAGGGATAAGACAGGAAGTCAGTACTAGTGGAGGTGGGTAATGTATTGCTGAGCAGTGTCAGTGAGTGGGGGAGGTAATGTAGGGATAAGGCAGGAAGTCAGTGCTAGGGAAGTGGGTAATGCATTACTGAGCAGTGTCAGTGAGTGGGGAGGTAATGTAGGGATAGACAGGAAGTCAGTACTAGGGGAGCTGTGTAATGCATTGCTGAGCAGTGTCAGTGAGTGGGAAGGTAATGTAGGGGTAAGACAGGAAGTCAGTGCGAGGGGAGGTGGGTAATGCATTGCTGAGCAGTGTCAGTGAGTGAGGGGAGGTAATGTAGTGATAACACAGGAAGTCAGTGCTAGGGGAGGTGAGCAATGCATTGCTGAGCAGTGTCAGTGAGTGCGGAGGTAATGTAGGGATAATACAGGAAGTCAGTGCTAGGGGAAGTGGGAAGTGCATTGCTGACCAGTGTCAGTGAGTGGGGAGGTAATGTAGGTATAAGATAGGAGGTCAGTGCTAGGGGAGGTGGGTAATGCACTGCTGAGCAATGTCAGTGAGTGAGGGGAGGTAATGTAGTGATAACACAGGAAGTCTGTACTAGGGGAGCTGGGTAATGCATTACTGAGCAGTGTCAGTGAGTGGGGAGGTAATGTAGGGATAGACAGGAAGTCAGTACTAGGGGAGGTGGGTAATGCATTACTGAGCAGTGTCAGTGAGTAGGGAGGTAATGTAGGGATAAGATAGGAAGTCAGTGCTAGGGGAGGTGGGTAATGCATTGCTGAGCAGTGTCAGTGAGGGGGAGGTAATGTAGGGATAAGACAGGAAGTCAGTGCTAGGGGAGGTGGGTAATACATTATTGAGCAGTGTCAGTGAGTGGGGAGGTAATGTAGGGATAAGATAGGAAGTCAGTGCTAGGGGAGGTGGGTAATGCATTGCTGAGCAGTGTCAGTGAGTGAGGGGAGGTAATGTAGTGATAACACAGGAAGTCAGTGCTAGGGGAGGTGAGCAATGCATTGCTGAGCAGTGTCAGTGAGTGGGGAGGTAATGTAGGGATAAGACAAGAAGTCAGTGCTAGGGGACGTGGGCAATGCATTGCTGAGCAATGTCAGTGAGTGGGGAGGTAATGTAGGGATAAGACAGGAAGTCAGTACTAGGGGAAGTGGGTAATGCATTACTGAGCAGTGTCAGTGAGTGGGGAGGTAATGTAGAGATAAGACAGGAAGTCAGTACTAGGGGAAGTGGGTAATACATTGCTGAGCAGTGTCAGTGAGTGGGGGAGGTAATGTAGGGATAAGACAGGAAGTCAGTGCTAGGGGAGGTGGGTAATGCATTGCTGAGCAGTGTCAGTGAGTGGGAGGTAATGTAGAGATAAGACAGGAAGTCAGTACTAGGGGAGGTGGGTAATGCATTACTGAGCAGTGTCAGTGAGTGGGGGAGGTAATGTAGGGATAAGACAGGAAGTCAGTACTAGAGGAGGTGGGTAATGCATTGCTGAGCAGTGTCAGTGTGTGGGGGAGGTAATGTAGGGATAAAACAGGAAGTCAGTACAAGGGGAGGTAGGTAATGCATTACTGAGCAGTGTCAGTGAGTGGGGGACGTAATGTAGGGATAAGACAGGAAGTCAGTGCTAGGGGAGGTGGGTAATGCATTACTGAGCAGTGTCAGTGAGTGGGGAGGTAATGTAGGGATAAGACAGGAAGTCAGTGCTAGGAGAGGTGGATAATGCATTGCTGAGCAGTGTCAGTGAGTGGGGGAGGTAATGTAGGGATAAAACAGGAAGTCAGTACTAGGGGAGGTAGGTAATGCATTACTGAGCAGTGTCAGTGAGTGGGGGAGGTAATGTAGGGATAAGACAGGAAGTCAGTGCTAGGGGAGGTGGGTAATGTATTACTGAGCAGTGTCAGTGTGTGGGGGAGGTAATGTAGGGATAAAACAGGAAGTCAGTACTAGGGGAGGTGGGTAATGCATTACTGAGCAGTGTCAGTGAGTGGGGGAGGTAATGTAGTGATAAGACAGGAAGTCAGTGCTAGTGGAGGTGGGTAATGCATTGCTGAGCAGTGTCAGTGAGTGGGGAGGTAATGTAGTGATAAGACAGGAAGTCAGTGCTAGGGGAGGTGGGTAATGCATTGCTGAGCAGTGTCAGTGAGTGGGGGAGGTAATGTAGTGATAAGACAGGAAGTCAGTGCTAGGGGAGGTGTGTAATACATTGCTGAGCAGTGTCAGTGAGTGGGGGAGGTAATGTAGGGATAAGACAGGAAGTCAGTGCTAGGGGAGGTGGGTAATGCATTGCTGAGCAGTGTCAGTGAGTGGGGAGGTAATGTAGGGATAAGACAGGAAGTCAGTGCTAGGGGAGGTGGGTAATGCATTACTGAGTAGTGTCAGTGAGTGAGGAGGTAATGTAGGGATAAGACAGGAAGTCAGTGCTAGGGGAGGTGGGTAATACATTGCTGAGCATTGTCAGTGAGTGGGGAGGTAATGTAGTGATAAGACAGGAAGTCAGTGCTAGGGGAGGTGGGTAATGCATTACTGAGTAGTGTCAGTGAGTGGGGAGGTAATGTAGGGATAAGACAGGAAGTCAGTGCTAGGGGAGGTGGGTAATGCATTGCTGAGCAGTGTCAGTGAGTGGGGAGGTAATGTAGGGATAAGACAGGAAGTCAGTGCTAGGGGAGGTGGGTAATGCATTACTGAGTAGTGTCAGTGAGTGGGGAGGTAATGTAGGGATAAGACAGGAAGTCAGTGCTAGGGGAGGTGGGTAATGCATTACTGAGCAGTGTCAGTGAGTGGGGAGGTAATGTAGTGATAAGGCAGGAAGTCAGTGCTAGGAGAGGTGGGTAATACATTGCTGAGCAGTGTCAGTGAGTGGGGGAGGTAATGTAGGGATAAGACAGGAAGTCAGTGCTAGGGGAGGTGGGTAATGCATTGCTGAGCAGTGTCAGTGAGTGGGAGGTAATGTAGAGATAAGACAGGAAGTCAGTACTAGGGGAGGTGGGTAATGCATTACTGAGCAGTGTCAGTGAGTGGGGGAGGTAATGTAGGGATAAGACAGGAAGTCAGTACTAGAGGAGGTGGGTAATGCATTGCTGAGCAGTGTCAGTGTGTGGGGGAGGTAATGTAGGGATAAAACAGGAAGTCAGTACTAGGGGAGGTAGGTAATGCATTACTGAGCAGTGTCAGTGAGTGGGGGACGTAATGTAGGGATAAGACAGGAAGTCAGTGCTAGGGGAGGTGGGTAATGTATTACTGAGCAGTGTCAGTGTGTGGGGGAGGTAATGTAGGAATAAAACAGGAAGTCAGTACTAGGGGAGGTGGGTAATGTATTGCTGAGCAGTGTCAGTGAGTAGGGGAGGTAATGTAGGGATAAGACAGGAAGTCAGTGCTAGGGGAGGTGGGTAATGCATTACTGAGCAGTGTCAGTGAGTGGGGGAGGTAATGTAGTGATAAGACAGGAAGTCAGTGCTAGGGGAGGTGGGTAATACATTGCTGAGCAGTGTCAGTGAGTGGGGAGGTAATGTAGTGATAAGACAGGAAGTCAGTGCTAGAGGAGGTGGGTAATGCATTACTGAGCAGTGTCAGTGAGTGGGGGAGGTAATGTAGTGATAAGACAGGAAGTCAGTGCTAGGGGAGGTGGGTAATACATTGCTGAGCAGTGTCAGTGAGTGGGGAGGTAATGTAGGGATAAGACAGGAAGTCAGTGCTAGGGGAGGTGGGTAATGCATTGCTGAGCAGTGTCAGTGAGTGGGGAGGTAATGTAGGGATAAGACAGGAAGTCAGTACTAGGGGAGGTGGGTAATGCATTACTGAGTAGTGTCAGTGAGTGGTGAGGTAATGTAGGGATAAGACAGGAAGTCAGTGCTAGGGGAGGTGGGTAATACATTGCTGAGCATTGTCAGTGAGTGGGGAGGTAATGTAGTGATAAGACAGGAAGTCAGTGCTAGGGGAGGTGGGTAATGCATTACTGAGTAGTGTCAGTGAGTGAGGAGGTAATGTAGGGATAAGACAGGAAGTCAGTGCTAGGGGAGGTGGGTAATGCATTACTGAGTAGTGTCAGTGAGTGGGGAGGTAATGTAGGGATAAGACAGGAAGTCAGTGCTAGGGGAGGTAGGTAATGCATTACTGCGTAGTGTCAGTGAGTGGGGAGGTAATGTAGGGATAAGACAGGAAGTCAGTGCTAGGGGAGGTGGGTAATGTATTACTGAGCAGTGTCAGTGAGTGTAGAGGTAATATATGGATAAGATAGGAAGTCAGTGCTAGGGGAGGTGGGTAATGTATTACTGAGCAGTGTCAGTGAGTGTAGAGGTAATATATGGATAAGATAGGAAGTCAGTGCTAGGGGAGGTGGGTAATGCATTACTGAGCAGTGTCAGTGAGTGGGGAGGTAATGTAGAGATAAGACAGGAAGTCAGTGCTAGGGGAGGTGGGTAATGCATTACTGAGCAGTGTCAGTGAGTGGGGAGGTAATGTAGGGATAAGACAGGAAGTCAGTGCTAGGGGAGGTGGGTAATACATTGCTGAGCAGTGTCAGTGAGTGGGGAGGTAATGTAGAGATAAGACAGGAAGTCAGTGCTAGGGGAGGTGGGTAATGTATTACTGAGCAGTGTCAGTGAGTGTAGAGGTAATGTAGGGATAAGACAGGAAGTCAGTGCTAGGGGAGGTGGGTAATGCATTGCTGAGCAGTGTCAGTGAGTGGGGAGGTAATGTAGGGATAAGACAGGAAGTCAGTGCTAGGGGAAGTGGGTAATACATTGCTTAGCAGTGTCAGTGAGTGAGGAGGTAATGTAGGGATAAGACAGGAAGTCAGTGCTAGGGGAGGTAGGCAATGCATTACTGAGCAGTGTCAGTGAGTGGAGAGGTAATGTAGGGATAAGACAGGAAGTCAGTACTAGGGGAGGTGGGTAATGCATTGCTGAGCAGTGTCAGTGAGTGGGGAGGTAATGTAGGAATAAGACAGGAAGTCAGTGCTAGGGGAGGTGGGTAATGCATTGCTGAGCAGTGTCAGTGAGTGGGGGAGGTAATGTAGGGATAAGACAGGAAGTCAGTACTAGGGGAGGTGGGTAATGCATTACTGAGTAGTGTCAGTGAGTGGGGAGGTAATGTAGGGATAAGACAAGAAGTCAGTGCTAGGGGAGGTGGGTAATGCATTGCTGAGTAGTGTCAGTGAGTGGGGAGGTAATGTAGGAATAAGATAGGAAGTCAGTGCTAGGGGAGATGGGTAATGCATTGCTGAGCAGTGTCAGTGAGTGGGGGAGGTAATGTAGGGATAAGACAGGAAGTCAGTACTAGGGGAGGTGGGTAATGCATTACTGAGTAGTGTCAGTGAGTGGGGAGGTAATGTAGGGATAAGACAAGAAGTCAGTGCTAGGGGAGGTGGGTAATGCATTGCTGAGTAGTGTCAGTGAGTGGGGAGGTAATGTAGGGATAAGACAAGAAGTCAGTTCTAGGGGAGGTGGGTAATGCATTACTGAGCAGTGTCAGTGAGTGGGGATGTAATGTAGGGATAAGACAAGAAGTCAGTGTTAGGGGAGGTGGGTAATGCATTGCTGAGCAGTGTCAGTGAGTGGGGAAGTAATGTAGGGATAAGACAGGAAGTCAGTGCTAGGGGAGGTGGTTAATGCATTACTGAGCAGTGTCAGTGAGTGGGGAGGTAATAAAGGCATAAGACAGGTAGTCAGTACTAGGGGAAGTGAGTAATGCATTACTGAGCAGTGTCAGTGAGTGAGGGAGGTAATGTAGGGATAAGACAGGAAGTCAGTACTAGGGGAGGTAGGTAATGCATTACTGAGCAGTGTCAGTGAGTGGGGAGGTAATGTAGTGATAAGACAGGAAGTCAGTGCTAGGGGAGATGGGTAATGCATTACTGAGCAGTGTCAGGGAGTGGGGAGGTAATGTAGGGATAAGACAGGATCCACCTACCCTCTGGCACTCTAAGGGTTAACATGTTGAGGATCAGAGGTGAGCGCAATGCATTGCACTCCCCTCTGGTCCTCAATGAGTTATCCCTTTGAGTGCCAGGTACGCAGTGCATTGCGGGGCAATTCGTTGCGTACCCCACTGGCACTCAAAGGGTTAACAGTTCTGAATTGTCAACTAAAAGACCATTTGAGTTGCTCATTCCTTTTGCGCACAGAATCTGAACATATAGGGCAGTAAACACAAAGAAAGAGGAGCAATTCGGAATCAAACCAACTGCGCAACGCAGGGCAATAAAAATCGCCATGATCTCCACTGAAATAAATTAGGCTTTTAACCATTTGAATACTAGAGAGGTCTTCAGTGCATTTTTTTCAAAGTGCTGGAGACCTCTACACCATCAACCCTTTGAGTGCCAGAGCGGGGGTGTTTGATGTATTGCAAAGCAATGCACTGGGTACCCCTCTGGCATTCAAGTGTTAAAAGACCCATTTAAGCCAATTAGGATGTTTATTTCACCTCTATGGCGCAGTTCGTGTGATCTAGAATTGATCCCCTTTTGTTTTGTGCATACTGCCCATTGTTACTTTGCATAATTATGTGTTCCCTGTTAGGATAATAAGGACCAATAAAGTTTTTCATGAAAAAAATATATACGTGATGGTATTTCTTCTTCAGAGTAAAACAAAAACCTCTTCCTCTGCAAAACATATTACTGGTGTTGAGCGAGCACCCCGATGCTCGGGTGCTCGGGTGCTCTGACCGAGCACCCCCTGAGGCTCGAGTGCTCGGCCGAGCACCCGAGCCCCATTGAAGTGAATGGGGCGACACCAGGCACCCCCTGCTCTGATGAGGGGAGGGTGCCTGGTCAATGCCCCCTTCATCTCCGCTATGCCCCCTTCATCTCCGAATGCCCCCTTCAGCTCCGCAATGTCCCCCTTCAGCTCCGCTATGCCCCTCTTCCACAATGTGCCCCTTCATCTCCGCTATGCCCCTCTTCCACAATGTGCCCCTTCATCTCCGCTATGCCCCTCTTCCACAATGTCCCCCTTCATCTCCTCTATGCCATAGAGGAGATGAAGGGGGACATTGTGGAAGAGGGGCATAGCGGAGATGAAGGGGCACATTGTGGAAGAGGGGCATAGCGGAGATGAAGGGGCACATTGTGGAAGACGGGCATAGCGGAGATGAAGGGGGACATTGTGGAAGAGGGGCATAGAGTCTATGCCCCTCTTCCACAATGTCCCCCTTCATCTCCGCAATGCCCCCTTCATCTCCGCAATGCCCCCTTCATCTCCGCAATGCCCCCGTACCTCCAGTCCCTGGTGGTCCAGCGGAGCTTCTTCGGATCTGTGCCTCTTCCGGCACAGATCCCCGCCACCCGAACATGGCGGGCGAGCACATGGCGGTACTCGACGAGTACCGCCATGTGCCGAGCAGAGCGATGCTCGAGCCGATCCGAGCATCGGCCGAGCACGCTCGCTCATCACTACATATTACACATCAATCCTTTGTTCTTTTCTTTGTAATCGATCTGTTATCAACAGAGCCAACTGGTATCCAAAAGGGACATTTTGTTTGTAATGCAATCTATAGAAGAGCTGACTTATAGACCTTGGCTCTCCATAGTAAGTTATAGGAACAATGCTGCCTTGTGAGCATAATAGGAAACTGCAGTTTAATTAAAAAATAGAGCATCAAGTCATCAGGAAAAGAATGCTGATATATATATATATATATATATATATATATATATATATCCCTTTAAGTGCCAGAGGGGTATGGAATGCATTATATATCTATACTAGCAATGTGGTACGGCGCTGCCCATCAGGATATATAGGGAATTGATACACACACACACACACGGATACAAGACAAACACACATAGACACACACACGCAAATGCACACGCATGCACTGAGATGAATAAAGAGCGACACAGTCATACACACTTACATGCAATGCACAACATGCAGACACATATAGTGTGATACAGACATGCTACACACACAGTGAGGAACACACAGTCACACACAGAGACGCACACACATACACAAGTGAGTCATAAGGGGGTGACTTATGTGTCATTGTAATGAGTTTGTGTTTGTACTTATGCCTCCACTGTGACATTCATTCATGTAGCTGAAATGCATGTGGTAATTGCACATACTATGGTAGAAGGTGGATCGTACTGGCTCCCGGGGTGTGAGTGTGAGTGAGACTATGGTGAAAGGTGGATCGTGCTGGCTCCCGGGGTGTGAGTGAGTCTGAGTGAATGCGTGTGAGTGCAAGAGTGAGTGATTGCATGTGAGTGACTGCATGTGAGTGATTGTGTGAGTGTGTTAGTGAGTGTGTTAATGAGTGTGTGTGATTGAGTGAGAGGGTGTGAGTGTGAGAGTGTGTGAGTGAGAGGGTGTATAAGAGTGAGTGAGTTTGAGTGAGAGAGTGTGAGTTAGAGAGTGTGAGTGTGTGATTGAGTGTGTGTGTGACTGAGTGTGTGTGTGATTGAGTGTGAGAGTGTGTGTGTGTGATTGAGTGAGAGTGTGTGAGTGAGTGTGAGAGTGTGAATGAGAGAGTGTGACTGAGAGTGTGTGTGATTGAGTGTGTGAGCGAGAGTGTGTGTGTGTGTGTGTGATTAAGTGTGTGTGATTGAGTGAGAGTGTGTGAGTGAGAGAGTGTGAGTGTGAATTATTGTGAGTGTGTATGATTGAGTGTGTATGACTGAGTGTGTGTGAGAGTGTGAGTGAGAGTGTGTGATTGAGTGTGAGTGTGTGTGAGTGTGTGTGGGTTTTTTGTCTGATGTGTTTGTGTCTGTGGTGTAGGAGCGAGTGGCAGCCATTTTGTTTTTTCAGTTACTTGGATAGTGGTGGGAGGGCTGGATAGTGGGGACAGGACAACTCCCTGCATGATTTAAATCACTCCCCCATTGAATCACCCAATGGTAGCAGTAACTCCTCCTTACCTAACCCTTTGAGTGCCAGAGGGTGCGCAACGCATGGCACTCAAAAGATTAAGTTGAGGTAACATTGCAATATAACACACGGTGGCTCTTCAGTTGAGGCAGCGTAGCACTATGCTGAGGGAACAAACAGGAAATGGTGTTTGAGGCTTGCCCTCTGTAACATACAGAAAAGCATCTCTCTCCCTTTAAGGGGAAAGGGCGGGAATCAGGAAGCAGGAAATGGAGGAGTGACAGTTGAAACAGACAGTTAGTGAGGTGACTGAAGAGATGAAGAGTTAAATAAAAGAGTTGTTATTAAGTTTATCCCTGAGTTTGTATGTTATGGAAACACTAGCAATGTGGGACGGCATTGCCCGTCATATTATTTACACAGAGAGACATTGTGTGAAACAGAAATATACAGACACGCACTTAAAGAGACAGAGCGTGTCACACACTGTGAAAAGCATACATAAAGAGAGAGACACACATACATGGACGTATGTCACTGTAGACGCAGTGGTGATGTAGATATGCTGATTAGATTTGTAAAAAATGTTTTAATTGCAGCTCTTCAGCTTGATGAATAAGGCCCTGTATCCTTACAGTTGAAGTGAGTGTGCTGTGTTACTTGATGATTAAGGCCCTGCATCCTTACAGTTGAAGTGAGTGTGCTGTGTTACTTGGTGAATAAGGCCCTGCATCCTTACAGTTGAAGTGAGTGTGCTGTGTTACTTGATGAATAAGGCCCTGCATCCTTACAGTTGAAGTGAGTGTGCTGTGTTACTTGATGAATAAGGCCCTGTATCCTTACAGTTGAAGTGAGTGTGCTGTGTGACTTGATTAATAAGGCCCTGTATCCTTACAGTTGAAGTGAGTGTGCTGTGTTACTTGATTAATAAGGCCATGCATCCTTACAGTTGAAGTGAGTGTGCTGTGTTACTTGATGAATAAGGCCCTGCATCCTTACAGTTGAAGTGAGTGTGCTATGTTACTTGATGAATAAGGCCCTGCATCCTTACAGTTCAAGTGAGTGTGCTATGTACTTGGTGAAGGTCACAGTGAGAAGATGTTTGTGAGTAAAGGAATAATTTAGATTACAGCAGTGGATACTGCAGTACATTTGAAGAAATAGGTTGGCAGACAGAGGGTTAAGTGACAGATGCAGTGATAGATAATGTAATAGTGATGTGGGAGTAAAATGGCGAGATTGGGACTATGGATGAATAGCAAGGGGATAGGTGAGTGGGGGTGACAAGGGAGGAGGAGATGAGAGATTGAGGAGAGGAGGGACAGTGAAGTGTTACAGTAAAGTAATGGGTGAGGGGGAGAAATGACTGTACATAGACAGTGAAGTAGACATGAAATACAGGGCTGTAGGGTTACTGCATTATAGACCTAGTGTAGCTGTTGGTTGGAGTGAAGCACTTTAACTGTGAGTGTGAGAGAGGTACACAACACATTGCTGTGTAATGAGTTGTATAGTCCTCTGGCAGTGAAAGGAATATGTGACACATGTTGGGCGCTCCTTGCATTAGTGGGGCGTGGTGGTCGGCTGGGACAGAACCGGATTATTTGTCCATGGGCCGTAGGCAAGGGATCAATAGAGGGACCCCTAACAGCTAATAGGCTTCAAAACAGGAAGGCTCATATACTAAGGAAAGTGGTGGAATTTTGTGGAAAAGTAACAGCAGCACAGGGAAAAATACCCATTTATTTAAATGGGCGTTTTAATTAGTGTTGAGCGAGCATGCTCGGCCGATGCTCGGATCGGCTCGAGCATCGCTCTGCTCGGCACATGGCGGTACTCGTACGAGTACCGCATGTGCTCGCCCGCCATGTTCGGGTCTCCTCCCCGCACGTTTTGCGGCTGCTGCGCAGCCAATAAACGTGCAGGGAGGCTCTGACATCGGTGTAATGCCAGCAGCCATGTTGGCTGCTGGCATTACACTGATTGGCTGGCCAGAACCCGTGGTCGGGTGCTGTATAGCACCTGACCATCGAGTTCGGCTCAGTCTGAGCCAGGGAGAGCTGAGGATAGGAAGGGAAAGGCAGTGTAGGGAGGAAAAAAACAAAAATTGTGAAAAAAAAGAACCAAAAGTCCTTTTTAGGACTACTGTGTGTGGGGGCAGCAGGTTATTTTGTGTGGGGGGAAAAAAACAAAAAAAAAAAAAAAAAAATATTCTGTTTAGTGTGAAAAGTTGCAGATTAGAGCACATTCTGTTTAGTGTGCACAGTTGCAGATTAGAGCACATTCTGTTTAGTGTGCAAAGTTGCAGATTAGAGCACATTCTGTTTAGTGTGCAAAGTTGCAGATTAGAGCACATTCTGTTAAGTCTTCAAACTAAAATATCAAAGTCACATATTCCATTCAGTGTGCGTCGCCGCAGTTTAGCAGCACATTCTGTGTACTGTGCAGAGTTGCAGAATAGGAAGAAATACTGTTAAGTCTTCAAACTAAAATATCAAAGTCACATATTCCATTCAGTGTGCTTCGCCGCAGTTTAGCAGCACATTCTGTGTACTGTGCAGAGTTGCAGAACAGGAAGAAATACTGTTAAGTCTTCTAACTCAAATATCAAAGTCACATATTCCATTCAGTGTGTTTCACCGCCGTTTAGCAGCCTATTCTGTGTACTCTGCACAGTTGCAGAATAGTAAGAAATACTGTTAAGTTTTCAAACTCAAATATTAAAGTCACATATTCCATTCAGTGTGTTTCACCGCCGTTTAGCAGCCTATTCTGTGTACTCTGCACAGTTGCAGAATAGGAAGAAATAGTGTTAAGTTTTCAAACTCAAATATCAAAGTCACATATTCCATTCAGTGTGTATCACCGCCGTTTAGCAGCCTATTCTGTGTACTCTGCAGAGTTGCAGAATAGTAAGAAATAGTGTTAAGTTTCCAAACTCAAATATCAAAGTCACATATTCCATTCAGTGTGTATCACCGCCGTTTAGCAGCCTATTCTGTGTACTCTGCACAGTTGCAGAATAGGAAGAAATACTGTTAAGTTTTCAAACTCAAATATTAAAGTCACATATTCCATTCAGTGTGTTTCACCGCCGTTTAGCAGCCTATTCTGTGTACTCTGCACAGTTGCAGAATAGGAAGAAATACTGTTAAGTTTTCAAACTCAAATATTAAAGTCACATATTCCATTCAGTGTGTGTCACCGCCGTTTAGCAGCCTATTCTGTGTACTCTGCAGAGTTGCAGAATAGTAAGAAATAGTGTTAAGTTTTCAAACTCAAATATCAAAGTCACATATTCCATTCAGTGTGTATCACCGCCGTTTAGCAGCCTATTCTGTGTACTCTGCACAGTTGCAGAATAGTAAGAAATACTGTTAAGTTTTCAAACTCAAATATTAAAGTCACATATTCCATTCAGTGTGTTTCACCGCCGTTTAGCAGCCTATTCTGTGTACTCTGCAGAGTTGCAGAATAGTAAGAAATAGTGTTAAGTTTTCAAACTCAAATATCAAAGTCACATATTCCATTCAGTGTGTATCACCGCCGTTTAGCAGCCTATTCTGTGTACTCTGCACAGTTGCAGAATAGGAAGAAATACTGTTAAGTTTTCAAACTCAAATATTAAAGTCACATATTCCATTCAGTGTGTTTCACCGCCGTTTAGCAGCCTATTCTGTGTACTCTGCACAGTTGCAGAATAGGAAGAAATACTGTTAAGTTTTCAAACTCAAATATTAAAGTCACATATTCCATTCAGTGTGTGTCACCGCCGTTTAGCAGCCTATTCTGTGTACTCTGCAGAGTTGCAGAATAGTAAGAAATAGTGTTAAGTTTTCAAACTCAAATATCAAAGTCACATATTCCATTCAGTGTGTATCACCGCCGTTTAGCAGCCTATTCTGTGTACTCTGCACAGTTGCAGAATAGGAAGAAATACTGTTAAGTTTTCAAACTCAAATATTAAAGTCACTTATTCCATTCAGTGTGTGTCACCGCAGTTTAGCAGCCTATTCTGTGTACTCTGCAGAGTTGCAGAATAGGAAGAAATACTGTTAAGTTTTCAAACTCAAATATTAAAGTCACATATTCCATTCTGTGTGTGTCACCGCAGTTTAGCAGCCTATTCTGTGTACTCTGCACAGTTGCAGAATAGGAAGAAATACTGTTAAGTTTTCAAACTCAAATATTAAAGTCACTTATTCCATTCAGTGTGTGTCACCGCAGTTTAGCAGCCTATTCTGTGTACTCTGCAGAGTTGCAGAATAGGAAGAAATACTGTTAAGTTTTCAAACTCAAATATTAAAGTCACATATTCCATTCAGTGTGTTTCACCGCCGTTTAGCAGCCTATTCTGTGTACTCTGCACAGTTGCAGAATAGGAAGAAATACTGTTAAGTTTTCAAACTCAAATATTAAAGTCACATATTCTGTGTAAGATGAAGAAGGCGGGTAAAAAGGGACGGGGAAGTGGACGTGATCCTGAAAGTTCAGGGCGCGGAGAAACTGTGCCTGGTGCCAGAGCACAAGAAAGAAAGACATCCACCATACCTAGCTTCATGTGTAATTTTACAGGGCGTCGCAGGACATCACTCTCGAGGTCCGACCACTGCGAACAGGTGGTCGGTTGGATGACAGCTGATACTGCTTCCAGTCGGTTAAGCACCATCCTGTCTTCCACCAAGTCCACTCTCAGTAGCCAAGAGTCTGGTCAACATAATCCTCACTCTGATCATCCTTCCTCCCACCATACACGGTCTGGTCAAAGAAGTGATCCCACACTGGGATATAGTGAGGAGCTCGTCTCATCACCAATCCTTCATTTGACCCTCTCTCCAAGCACGCTTGCAGAGGAACATGACATCTTGTGCCCTGATTCACAACCTCTAGAGGGTACCCAATCACAAGAAGATGACAGAGGTGAACGGCATTTAAGGTCAAAGGAAGTAGTGGATGATGATGATGATGATGAGACACAGTTGCCATTAAATCAACCACTATTTCCGTCTCAAGACCTTGTTGAGGAGAATGTTATACAGTTGTCAATGACTGAGTATGTGGTGGGATCAAGACTTGAGGAGGATGATCAGAGTGAGGAAGTGGAGGAGGACTTGGTGGACGATGAGGTGACTGACCCCACCTGGGAAGGTGTAGAGCCGAGCGATGTCAGCAGTCCTGAGGGTGAGCCATCTGCAGCACCGCAACAGGCTGGAAGAGGCAGTGGTGTGGCTACAGAAAGAAGGCGGACCGCACCAAACCGGCCCGCAAATGTTCCACGGAGCACCCCCTTGCGTAAATCTACCTTGCCAAAGGGTAGGTGTTCCGCGGTATGGCATTTTTTTAAGGAAAGTGCGGACGACAAAAGAATTGTAGTTTGCAACCTGTGCCACACCAGAATGAGCCGAGGCATGAACACTAGAAACCTCACCACCACCAGCATGATCCGACACATGGCATCCAAGCACCGTAGTAAGTGGGAGGAACGCCTGGATCGCCCATCTGTGTCTGCAGGCCACACCACTGCCTCCTCTTCCCCTGTTTTCGGTGCCGGCCAATCGCCTGTCGAAGGCGCAGGCCCGCATACCTCCCGCCCTGCACCTGTACCATCTGAAGCACCATCAGCGACCACATCCACTTCCCTGTCCCAGCACAGCGTCCAAATGTCGTTACCCCAGGCATTTGAGCGCAAGAGAAAGTACCCAGCCACCCACCCACAGGCCATAGCACTAACCTCACACCTTTCAAAATTACTGGCCATCGAAATGCTGCCATTTAGGCTTGTGGACACTGAGTCCTTCCGCAGCCTGATGGCAGCAGCTGTCCCTCGGTACGCGGTCCCCAGCCGCCACTACTTTTCCCGGTGTGCCATCCCCGCATTACACCACCATGTGTCCCGTAACATCACCCGTGCCCTGACCAACGCAGTTACTGGGAAGGTCCACTTAACGACTGACACATGGACAAGTGCTTGTGGCCAGGGACGCTACATTTCCCTGACGGCACACTGGGTGAATGTCGTGGAGGCTGGGAGCGACTCGGACCCTGGGATGGCACGGGTGCTACCCACGCCGAGGATTGCGGGCCCTACCTCCATCAGGGTTTCCACCAGCACCTACGTTATTGGCTCCTCCTCCTCCGTTTCCACCTCCGAATTCTCTACACGCAGCGCCACTCCCCCATCAGCCAGTAGCTGGAAGCAGTGTAGCACTGCAGTGGGGAAGCGTCAACAGGCCGTGCTGAAGCTGATCTGCCTTGGGGACAAACAGCACACGGCCTCAGAGCTGTTGCAGGGGATTAGTCACCAGACCGAGCAGTGGCTCTCGCCACTCAACCTGCAACCAGGCATGGTTGTGTGTGATAATGGGCGTAACTTGGTGGCGGCTTTGGAGCTCGGCAAGCTCACACACGTACCATGCCTAGCGCATGTATTTAATTTAGTGGTGCAGCGATTTCTAAAAACCTACCCCAATGTGCATGATCTCTTGACCAAGGTGCGCCGCGTGTGTGCACATTTCCGTAAGTCATCTACAGCTTCGGCCGGCCTGTTGAAGCTGCAGCAGCGCTTACAATTGCCAGCTCACCGGCTGCTGTGTGACGTGAGCACGCGCTGGAACTCCACCTTCCACATGTTGGCCCGGCTTTGTGAGCAGCAGAGGGCAGTAGTGGAGTACCAGCTGTTACACGGTCGTCGCCTCTCCATTCAACTTCCTGTAATCAGAAGTGAGGAGTGGGAATGGATGTCAGACCTCTGCGAGGTTTTACGCAATTTTGAGGAATCGACACAGATGGTGAGCGGCGATAACGCTATTATCAGTGTAACCATCCCACTTCTGTGTCTACTGAAACGCTCGCTGCTCACAATTAAAACCGACGCTTTGCATGTGGAAGAGGTGGAAATGGGGGAGGAAGAGCTTACACAAGGTGATAGCCAGAGCACCCTCACTTCGTCTTCTCAGCGACAATTGGAGGAGGCGGAGGAGGAGGAGGAGGAGGAGGAGGAGGAGGAAGACACGGTTGCCTCCGCTACAGAGGGTAGCCATGGAACTTTAGTTCCATCTCTTCAGCGTGGGTGGGCAGAAGAGGAGGAAGAGGATGAGGAGATTGAGAGTCATCCTCCTGGTGAGGACAGCGAAATCTTGACTGTTGGTACTCTGGCACACATGGCTGACTTTATGTTATGCTGCCTTTCCCGTGACCCACGCGTTATACGCATTTTAAACAACACGGATTACTGGGTGTTCACCCTTCTGGACCCCCGCTACAAAGAGAATTTTTCATCTCTCATTCCTCCGGTGGAGAGGACAAGCAAAATGGTGCAATACCAGAAGGTTCTTGTTGAAAAATTGCTCCAAAATTTTCCATCTGACAACGCTGGCGGCAGAGTACGTGCTACCTTGGCCAACCGAGAAGGGGAGAAAAGGGGAGCACACAGCAGTTCCGACAAAGGCAGGGCAACACTCTCCAAGGCGTGGGACACCTTCATGACACCCCGCCAGCACCCTCACCCTGATGCGCAGCCTAGTGTCACAAGGAGGGAAAAGTTTTGGAAGATGGTGAAGGAGTACGTAGCAGACCGTGTCAGCATCCTCAATGATCCCTCTGTGCCTTACAACTACTGGGTGTCCAAGCTGGACACGTGGTATGAACTGGCACTCTACGCCTTGGAGGTGCTGGCCTGCCCTGCCGCCAGCGTTCTGTCTGAGCGGGTATTTAGTGCTGCTGGTGGCATCATAACAGATAAGCGTATCCGCCTTTCCACCGACAATGCTGATAGGTTGACACTTATAAAAATGAACAAGGCCTGGATTTCCCCTGACTTCTCCACTCCACTGGAGGAAAGCCCCGGGGGAACATAAACTCACTTTATATATGTTATTTATAATGATGTGAATACTCTGTATTCCCATTCACCCCTCCCACCCAAAAAACGGGTATATGGTTGACTCTTAATCTTCTCATCCTCCTCCTCCTCTTCCATATGCCCTGTGCTATAATTTTTATATAGGGCCAGCTCACCAGCGGGCCCTGTGATATAATTTTTATATAGGGCCAGCTCACCAGCGGGCCCTGTTTGACAATTTTTATATAGGTCAGCTCACCAGCGGGCCTTCTCATATAATGTTTTATTGGGTCAGCTCTCTAGCGGGCCCTCTCATATAATGTTTTATAGCGTCAGCTCACTAGCGGGCCTTCGCATATAATGTTTTATAGCGTCAGCTCACTAGCGGGCCTTCGCATATAATGTTTTATAGCGTCAGCTCACTAGCGGGCCTTCGCATATAATGTTTTATAGCGTCAGCTCACTAGCGGGCCTTCGCATATAATGTTTTATAGCGTCAGCTCACTAGCGGGCCTTCGCATATAATGTTTAGGATGGTCAGCTCTGCAGCAGACCCTCACCCATAATGTTTTAGATGGTCAGCTGAGCGCACGTTTCCCTCTTAATCATGGCCTCAGTTCAATAAAATCAAGGAAATTTTTGGGAGAATTTGCCTCTGCGCACGTTTCCCTCTTAATCATGGCCTCAGTTCAGAAAATCAAGGAAATTTTTGGGAGAATTTGCCTCTGCGCACGTTTCCCTCTTAATCATGGCCTCAGTTCAGAAAATCAAGGAAATTTTTGGGAGAATTTGCCTCTGCGCACGTTTCCCTCTTAATCATGGCCTCACTTCAGAAAATCAAGGAAATTTTTGGGAGAATTTGCAGATGATATACAAGTAAATATACAGCAAATATTGTTTGGTAACAATTTTTCGCCTAAAGTCGTTTTTATTTTCCTTTTTGTGTGTTTTACGGTCAGTCTGTAAAAATGGCGTACTACGGGCGAAAGATCGTTCCCAGCAGCGATGTTGGAGTCCAAGATGCATCCAGACATCCTCCCTATGCTGTCCCTGAACCATTTCTGTGGTGTTTCCATCCTTTTCTGCCATTTTCCTATGGACCAGGCACCCTCCCCTCATCAGAGCAGGGGGTGCCTGGTGTAATGCTCGAGTCCTCCCATTGACTTCAATGGGGCTCGGGTGCTCGGCCGAGCACTCGAGCCTCAGGGGGTGCTCGGTCAGAGCACCCGAACACCCGAGCATTGGGGTGCTCGCTCATCACTAGTTTTAATGTCTTCAACGCTAGAGAGGTCAGCAAAGCATTGTATTTGTTCTGTATGGTACAGATGAATTGTTCCTCTTTGTGTTAGTACATCAGCCTCACAGATCACAGTGCACAGTCAGCTGCTGCAAGAGCCAAAAGTATAAATGAGTTTACATTAATGGGGTAAGAGTATAACTGTATGGGCCTTATGTATCAAGATAAAGGGTGCAACTCAAAAAAAACTGACACCATAGGGTTGAATTGAAAATTCAGGAAAATCGTGTTGACATAAATGGGGCTTTAACCCCTTGAATGCTACAATGGTCCCCAACGTGTTGCTTTGGCAATGTGTTTGCATTGTCTGTAGCATTCATGGAATTAATAGTCTCATTGAAATCAATGGACATTTTCAAAGAAATCAGTTTAACCCTGTGGATCACTTGTGAGGAAAGAGTGGGCTGCACAATACCCACATGTGGAAGCTTTCCAAACAGATATTAACCCTTTGAGTGACAGAGGTACGCAGAGCAATGTGCTGCATATCATCTCTGGTACTCCAAGGGTTAATGGGCTTAACCCTCTGAGTGCCAGAAAGGTATCCAAGGCATTGCAATAGCACTCAAAGGGTTAAATTGAAACAAAGTGAGTCCATCAGCCCCAGTTCTTAGCATGGAACCTGAAGATCTGTGTGTTCTAACCTATTCCCCAGCTGACTCTGAGTGTCCCAGTGTGTCTTTGAAAGCAGTGATCAATGCGTGGCTCCCCAGCAAAATGGGAGCTGCTGGTTGGTGGGTTATAGTATTGTGCCATGAGTTGTTTACTGTAGGAGTTGTAAGTCAAGAGAAGTGATGTAGCAGTAGGTGAGTTGTGGAGGAGAGGGCTAACCCTGTGACTGCCAGAGAGGTACGCAACGCATTGCAATGTATGCGTACCCCTCTGACACTCAAAGGGTTAAGGTAGGCTGACCAGATCTCACCTTTAACCGGGGACACATAGGAAATAGCCATTTTGCAGTACTTCACTGAAATGAAAGCAGTCCTGCAGTATGCATTTTTCCTATGCGTCCCCGGTTAAAGGTGAGGTCTGGTCAGCCTAGGTTAAGACTGATGTTGGGGGGCAAGCTAACTGTTCCTTACAGCCGCCCCTGGGTGTGTGTGGCAGGGGACGCAGGTTTTCTCTCTTATATATATATACACTACCAATGTGGGACGGTGTTGGGCGCACGTGTGTGAAATGTAGACACACTGATAAACACAGACATATGCAACACACAGGCAGACACATACACACAGTGAGCGGCAGACACATGCACACACATACCGGAGATGCACACAAATATGTAACAGAGATGTACACACACACACACACACACGCAACATATATGCGCAGAAACACATGCGTGCATGAGTTGTGCACCCCTCTGGCACTCGAATGGTTAATGCAGAGAGAGGCATGTCAGAGATAAATAGCAGTGGGAAGTGTATTCATACCTGGGAACTTTGACTTGGGTAGTCCCTGGAAGGGAGTTATGTGGTGCTGATGTGGAGAGAGCAATCTGGGTTAAAAGTGGGCGGGGCTTAATCGTGAGTAGGGGCGGGGCTTAACATAAATGTGGAAGGAGGAGAAGTTGGAGGGAAATGCAAGTTTACAGTGTGAGGGGGTTGAACACACTCCCTGAGGGGTAAAACTTGATACACAACCCTGTGGCAGTCAGTGGGTTAAGTGTGAATCTGATGGCTGTCTGTCCTGTGTTTTGCATGGCAAATGATGACAATGAAGAAGTAAACCAGCAATGAGGGCCTACCTTAACCCTCTGAGTGCCATTTTGTTCCCCTGGTGCTGTAGCGCCCTTCAGTAGCTGTAGTACAGGTCCTGCTGAGGCCGCTGGGAGTCTGGCTTTGTGTGTGTGTATGTGTTGTTTGGTGCTGTGTGAGTGAGGCATGTGTGTGTAATACCTGGGAACTTTTACTTGTGGAGTCCCTCATGTGGTGCTGATGTGAAGAGAGCAATGGGTCAATTTGGGTTAAAAGTGGGCAGGGCTTAATCATGAGTAGGGGGCGGGGCTTAACATAAATGTGGAAAAGTGTTAGTAATAGGCTGGGGAAGGAGGAGAAGTGGGATGGAAATGCAAGTTTACAATGTGAGGGGTTTGAACACACTCCCTGAGGGGTAAAGCTTGATACACAACCCTGTGGCAGTCAGTGGGTTAAGTGTGAATCTGATGGCTGTCTGTCCTCTGTCTTGCATGGCAAATGATGACAGTGAAGAAATAATTGAGCAATGAGGACCTACCTTAACCCTTTGAGTGCCATTTTGTTCCTCAGTGGCTGTAGTACAGGTCCTGCTGAGGCCACTGGGAGTCAGGGCGAGTGACTGTGTGTCAGCCATATTTCTTTCTGGCTTTTGTGTGTGTGGTGCTGTGTGAGTGGGGCATTTGTGTTTGTGAGTGGGGCATGTGTGTGAGTTTGGTGCTGTGTGAGTGGGGCATGTGTGTGAGTTTGGTGCTGTGTGAGTGGGGCATGTGTGTGTTTGTCTGTGGTGTAGGAGCAAGTGGCGGCCATATTGTTTTTTTCTGTCTTTGATAGTGGTGGGCGGGCTGCATAGTGGGGGCGGGCCAACTCCCTGCATGATTTTCACACCAATAGCAGTAAACTGCAATTGGTGTGAAAATCACGCCCCCATTGAATCACCCAATGGGAACAGTAACCCCTCCTTATTGCCACCCCTGGGTGTGTGTGTCTCCTGAGGAGACATAAATTATGCAATGAGCCTTTCTCTTTTATATATATAGATTACACCCTCGTACTGAAACAGAGTGTATGGAGGGTTACAGTTATCTGTGGGAGGTGACACAGTGTGTTTGTGGGGTCATGATCCTGAGTGAGAGTGTGAGTGGACCAGGAGAAGTTATTGATATCCCCTACTTCAGGAGCCAGTGGCTGCTATATTTTTTTTTGTCAGTTGGATAGTGGTGGGCGGGCTGGAGAGGGCGGGCCAACTCTCTGTATGATAATCATGCTCCCATTGAATCACCCAATAGGAGCAGTAACTTCCCCATTGAATCACCCAATGGTAGTTGTGTCTCCTAATGAGACATAAATTATGTAATGAGGCATTCTGTTCAATGTGTGTGTGTTTTCTGAGGAGACATAAATTATGTTGTGTGTGTGGGGTACCATAAATTATGCAATGAGGCTTATTCTTTTATATATATAGATATTAGAGTGGACGAACACATGATATATGAGATGATTGCAAGGGTGCATGTTACAAGAAATACAAGACAGCACCCGTAGGACTTGAAGAATAATGAAAAGACAAGGGCCTAGATGCACTAAAGGTTGAAGAGGGCTACGAATGTCGATGTCCTGTCAGAGCAGTGTCATAGGCACACCAGCAGTATTCACAAAGTCTCTAAGGCATCACATCACCAGAACTACGACAAAAATATCCCCACATCGACTTTCATCCGACATGCCTTCACCATGTCTACGAATTTCTATTCTTCAAATCGACAATTGCTTATTTCCATATGGAGTTCACAGTCTCCACTTCACCTGCCTCAGGCTGTCGTAGCTGGGATCTCCCCTGTACTCTCCTATGGAGTAAAAGCAGGGAGAGCTTCGACAAGTCTGACCAGCATTCTCTGTGCTTCCCTACCCAGCCAGTAGGGGAATACAGAGAAGGCTTTCAGCACCCCCTTCTACATTTTAACCCCCCTTCTTAGTTATTCGACGAATAGTGCTCACATTTGACATACTAACTGTGTTGGTCGTACACTTCACTTTATCCGACATACACTTCAACTTGTTGAACACTTAACCCTTTGAGTACCACAGAGGTAGCAAATGCAGTTTCTGTCGGATAAAGTTGAAGTGTATGTCGGATAAAGTGAAGTTGTGTTTGTGGTTGTGTTCTTCCAATATAAATTGTTGAAATACCATTTCCATCATCCTTGGATGACCAACAGGAGTTGAAGTCCAAAAAAATCTAGTGTTGGGCTGTAGTTTTCCCTTATACAAATAAGGGAAAATATTTTTTTTAACTACTGAGGTTTTATAAGGTTATCTCTGCGTAATCTGAAGGACGAAGGGTCCAAGGGGTTTTCTGGGATTGCCTTTGATCATTCGGCTATTGTTTGTCTCTCAGTAATTATGGGTATCACAGTATGTGATAATACATTTTTTATTGGACTTATATTCAGTTATCAAGACAACATTTTGAGAGTCGTAACCTCTCTTTATCAAGTAAAAAATCATGATAAATATCAAAATGAGACCTCCAACTAAATGTCAAAATGAGACAGCCAACTCAGATGATAGAGGTAATACACGGGTTAAGAAAACACAGAATGGTAAGTTGCTGATTTCATTGTGAAAGGAATGTGGAGAAAGTGGGGGTGGATGACAGGCAAAGAAAGAAGGAGTGAGATGAATTAATTATATACAGCTATATAGTATATGTATAAAAATGCCTTGTGAGAAAATGGGTCAGTAGGAACTAAAAGAAGATGAAACTAGGGAAATATGATATGAAGTTCTGATGATGTGAAAGGAACTCCAAGTCTTTATCTAGTATCTTTGGTGCTCAGAAAACTGATCATCACTTTTTTTAAAGGAGCAGTAAACTTTTTTTTATGAAAAAAATACATATTGTAAGGATTTTCCTATTGAGTAAAATAAGGGTACTCCCACTGCCAAGAGATTTATATTTTCAGAGTTATTACAGTTTAAACCCATGTTTTTTTACATTAGCAGTGCTCTCTAGTGGTCAAATTCTAATTAGATTTCCTGTTAGAATGGAGAGGAAAGTCAGTGATATACAGTTCTCCATAGAATGTGATAGAAACTGCTGAGTCACTTCCTGTCAGTTAGAACTATCAGGAAGTAAACACAGTACATTCACTTCCTGTCAGTTAGAACTGTCAGGAAGTAAACACAGTAAATTCACTTCCTGTCAGTTAGAACTATCAGGAAGTAAACACAGTAAATTCACTTCCTGTCAGTTAGAACTATCAGGAAGTAAACACAGTAAATTCACTTCATGATTATTTAAACTGCTATAAATTTTGAATAAAACCTCTGAAAGCGATGGGAGTGACCTTATTTTATTCATCAGGAAATGCTCTGTAAAATATGTGTTTTCATAAAACAAAAGTTTACTGCTCCTTTAAATGTCATGTTCCCCTGGACATCTTTGAAATTCCATCTGAGTATTTCTAAGAGAGGCAGCACGTGGGTTAAGAGAATAGAAACACAACACTTCTTATTTTGATATTTAGTATGCTTTTGACTTGATAAGTTGACTTTGTGACTCTTGAAAACATGTCCTGAAAGTTACATTTTATGGAGACAAGCTTTTGAGAGATATTCTACCTTTATCAAGTCTAAAGTATACTTTAGAATTGATAAAGGGGCAATATTTCTCAAAAGCTTATCTCCATAAAATGTAATGTTAGTCCGATAAGAAAAGGTATTATTACATGCTGGAATACTCATTCATTTGACCTCAACACCATTGGACTAACACGGCAAACCCAAACTGTGTGTGTGTATATATATATATCCTATATAATAATTCGCTAAATCGTGTGTAACGAGCGACATGCGCAGTACACACTGCTGCGCGTGCTGCGGCCACGCGCAGTAGAGACTGCCCGCAGCGCGGGCAGTCTCCACTGCGCGTGACTGCACCACGACCGGGTGGCAGTGACACTGTGGCCCATGTAACGGGCTGTTCAACTAGTATATATATAAAAGAATAAGCCTCATTGCATAATTTATGGTACCCCACACACAGAACATAATTTATGTCTCCTCAGAAAAGAAACTCGCATTGAACAGAATGTCTAATTACATAATTTATGTCTCATTTGGAGACACAACTCCTATTGGGTGATTGAATGGGGACTTTACTGCTCTCATTGGGTGATTCAATGGGGGCGTGTTTATCATACAGGGAGTTGGCCCGCCCACCAGTATCCAACTGACAAAAAAAAAAATATATAACTGCCACTCGCTCCTGAGGTAAGGATATCAGTAACTTCTCCTGGTCCACTCACACTCTCACTCAGGATCATGACCCCACAAACACACTGTTTCACCTCCCACAGATAACTGTAACCCTCCATACACTCTGTTTCAGTACGAGGGTGTAATGTTCCCATAAAATACAAACTCAGGGATAAACTTAATAGCAACTCTTATTTAACTCATCATCTCTTCAGTCACCTCACTGTCTCAACTGTCACTCCTCCACTTCCTGCTTCCTGCTTCCCACCCTTTCTCCTTAACCCCTTAGGGACCCTTGACGTACCAGGACCGTCAAGGGTAAACTTTCTTGAAAGACCCTTGACGGTCCTGGTACGTCACGTACTTTTTACATATAGCGCTCTTCCGGGAGCGCTGTAAGTAAAAATGGGGCATGAAATAGACCGCTCCAAGATCGGAGCGATCTATTTCAAGCCCCATAATGACGCGCCGATACACGTGACAGGTCACGTGTACCGGCCCGTCAACGTGCCCCTATGCGGACGTTATGGGACGGAAATGTCCCATAATGTCCGGTCCTTAAGGGGTTAAAGGGAGAGAGATGCTTTGCTGTATGTTACAGAGGGCAAGCCTCAAACACCACTTTATATTTGATTCCTCAGCATATTGCTACTTTGCCTCAACTGAAGAACCACCGTGTGTTATATTGCTATGTTAGCTCAACTTAACCCTTTGAGTGCCAGAGGGGTAAGCAACACATTGCAAAGCACACATTCTGTCTCACACGCTCACAGTCTCACACACAGTCTCACACACAGTCTCACAGTCGCAGTCTCACACACTCTCACATACTCTCACACAGTCTCACACTTTCACACAGTCTCACAGTCTCCCACAGTCTCACACTCTCACAGTATCTCACAGTCTCTCTTGCAGTCTCACACAGTCCCTCACACTCTCACAGTCTCACACTCTCACAGTCTCTCACACTCTCACAGTCTCTCACACTCTCACAGTCTCTCATACTCTCACAGTCTCTCACACTCTCACAGTCTCTCATACTTTCACACAGTCTCACACTCTCAGTCTCACACTCTCACAGTCTCTCTCGCAGTCTCTCTCGCAGTCTCTCACAGTCCCTCACACTCTCACACTGCCTCACACTCTCAGTCTCTCACACTCTCACAGTCTCTCACACTCTCACACAGTCTCACACTCTCACATAGTCTCACACTCTCAGTCTCACACTCTCACAGTCTCTCTCGCAGTCTCTCACAGTCTCTCTCGCAGTCTCACACAGTCTCTCTCGCAGTCTCACACAGTCTCTTACACTCTCAGTCTCACACAGTCTCACAGTCTCTCACACAGTCTCTCACACTCTCACAGTCTCTCACACTCTCACAGTCTCTCGCAGTCTCACAGTCTCTCACACTTTCACACAGTCTCTCTCGCAGTCTCACACAGTCTCTCTCGCAGTCTCACAGTCCCTCACACTCTTAGTCTCACAGTCTCTCACACTCTCAGTCTCTCACACTCTCACAGTCTTTCACAGTCTCTCTCGCAGTCTCACACAGTCTCTCTCGCAGTCTCACACAGTCTCTCTCGCAGTCTCACAGTCCCTCACACTCTCAGTCTCACAGTCTCTCACACTCTCAGTCTCTCACACTCTCACAGTCTCTCACACTCTCACACAGTCTCTCACACTCTCACATACTCTCACACAGTCTCACACTCTCACACAGTCTCACACTCTCGCAGTCTCACACAGTCCCTCACACTCTCACAGTCTCTCACACTCCCACAGTCTCTCACACAGTCTCTCACACTCTCAGTCTCACACTCTCACAGTCTCACACAGTCCCTCACACTGACAGAGTCTCTCGCAGTCTCACACACACACACAGTCTCACACTCTCTCACTCTCACAGTCTCTCACTCTCACACTCTCTCACAGTCTCACACACAGTCTCACACTCTCTCAGTCTCACTCTCACACAGTCTCACACTCACACACAGTCTCACAGTCTCTCTCACACTCTCAGTCTCACACAGTCTCTCACAGTCTCACACACAGTCTCACACTCTCTGTCTCACACTCTCTGTCTCACACTCTCTCAGTCTCACACTCTCTCACTCTCACACACAGTCTCACAGTCTCTCTCACACTCTCAGTCTCACACAGTCTCTCACTCTCACACTCTCAGAGTCTCACTCTCTCACACACAGTCTCACACTCTCTCACACACAGTCTCACACTCTCACACACAGTCTCACACTCTCTCACTCTCACAGTCTCACACTCTCTCACACAGTCTCTCACTCTCACACACAGTCTCACTCACAGTCTCTCTCACACTCTCAGTCTCACACTCTCTCACGCACTCTCTCACGCACTCTTTTACACTCTGTCTCACACTCTCAGTCTCACACACTTTCTTACACTCTCAGTCTCACACACTCTCAGTCTCTCACACTCTCAGTCTCTCACACTCTCACAGTCTCTCTCTCTCACTCTCACACAGTCTCGCACACACAGTCTCGCACACACAGTCTCGCACACACAGTCTCAGTCTCACACAGTCTCAGTCTCACACAGTCTCTCACACTCTCACAGTCTCTCTCTCTCACTCTCACACAGTCTCGCACACACAGTCTCGCACACACAGTCTCGCACACACAGTCTCAGTCTCACACAGTCTCACACAGTCCAACACAGTCTCACACTCTCTCACTCTCACACACAGTCTCACACAGTCTCTCACAGTCTCACACTCACACACAGTCTCACACAGTCTCACACAGTGTCACACTCTCTCACTCTCACAGTCTCTCACTCTCACACACAGTCTCTCTCACACTCTCAGTCTCACACTCTCTCACAGTCTCTCACAGTCTCACACAGTCTCACACACAGTCTCACACTCTCTCAGTCTCACACTCTCACACAGTCTCACACTCTCACACAGTCTCACACACAGTCTCACACACAGTCTCACAGTCTCTCTCACACTCTCACAGTCTCACACTCTCAGTCTCACACAGTCTCACACTCTCACACAGTCTCACACTCTCACACAGTCTCACACACAGTCTCACACACAGTCTCAGTCTCACACAGTCTCACACAGTCTCACTATCTCACAGTCTCACAGTCTCACAGTCTCAGTCTCACACTCTCAGTCTCACAGTCTCACACTCTCTCACACAGTCTCTTACACTCTCAGTCTCACACAGTCTCACAGTCTCTCACACAGTCTCTCACACTCTCACAGTCTCTCACACTCTCACAGTCTCTCGCAGTCTCACAGTCTCTCACACTTTCACACAGTCTCTCTCGCAGTCTCACACAGTCTCTCTCGCAGTCTCACAGTCCCTCACACTCTCAGTCTCACAGTCTCTCACACTCACAGTCTCTCACACTCTCACAGTCTTTCACAGTCTCTCTCGCAGTCTCACACAGTCTCTCTCGCAGTCTCACACAGTCTCTCTCGCAGTCTCACAGTCCCTCACACTCTCAGTCTCACAGTCTCTCACACTCTCAGTCTCTCACACTCTCACACAGTCTCTCACACTCTCACAGTCTCTCACACTCTCACACAGTCTCACACTCTCGCAGTCTCACACAGTCCCTCACACTCCCACAGTCTCTCACACAGTCTCTCACACTCTCAGTCTCACACTCTCACAGTCTCACACAGTCCCTCACACTGACAGAGTCTCTCGCAGTCTCACACACACACACAGTCTCACACTCTCTCACTCTCACAGTCTCTCACTCTCACACTCTCTCACAGTCTCACACACAGTCTCACACTCTCTCAGTCTCACTCTCACACAGTCTCACACTCACACACAGTCTCACAGTCTCTCTCACACTCTCAGTCTCACACAGTCTCTCACAGTCTCTCACAGTCTCTCACAGTCTCACACACAGTCTCACACTCTCTGTCTCACACTCTCTGTCTCACACTCTCTCAGTCTCACACTCTCTCACTCACACACAGTCTCACAGTCTCTCTCACACTCTCAGTCTCACACAGTCTCTCACTCTCACACTCTCAGAGTCTCACTCTCTCACACACAGTCTCACACTCTCTCACACACAGTCTCACACTCTCACACACAGTCTCACACTCTCTCACTCTCACAGTCTCACACTCTCTCACACAGTCTCTCACTCTCACACACAGTCTCACTCACAGTCTCTCTCACACTCTCAGTCTCACACTCTCTCACGCACTCTCTGACGCACTCTTTTACACTCTGTCTCACACTCTCAGTCTCACACACTTTCTTACACTCTCAGTCTCACACACTCTCAGTCTCTCACACTCTCAGTCTCTCACACTCTCACAGTCTCTCTCTCTCACTCTCACACAGTCTCGCAGACACAGTCTCGCACACACAGTCTCAGTCTCACACAGTCTCAGTCTCACACAGTCTCTCACACTCTCACAGTCTCTCTCTCTCAATCTCACACAGTCTCGCACACACAGTCTCGCACACACAGTCTCACACACACAGTCTCAGTCTCACACAGTCTAACACAGTCTCACACTCTCTCACTCTCACACACAGTCTCACACAGTCTCTCACAGTCTCACACTCACACACAGTCTCACACAGTCTCACACAGTGTCACACTCTCTCACTCTCACAGTCTCTCACTCTCACACACAGTCTCTCTCACACTCTCAGTCTCTCACACTCTCACAGTCTCTCTCTCTCAATCTCACACAGTCTTGCACACACAGTCTCGCACACACAGTCTCACACACACAGTCTCAGTCTCACACAGTCTAACACAGTCTCACACTCTCTCACTCTCACACACAGTCTCACACAGTCTCTCACAGTCTCACACTCACACACAGTCTCACACAGTCTCACACTCTCACAGTCTCACACAGTCTCACACACAGTCTCACACTCTCTCAGTCTCACACTCTCACACAGTCTCACACTCTCACACAGTCTCACACACAGTCTCACACACAGTCTCACAGTCTCTCTCACACTCTCACACTCTCACACTCTCAGTCTCACACAGTCTCACACTCTCACACTCTCACAGAGTCTCACACTCTCACACAGTCTCACACACAGTCTCACACACAGTCTCAGTCTCACACAGTCTCACACAGTCTCACTGTCTCACACAGTCTCACTATCTCACACTCTCACAGTCTCACAGTCTCAGTCTCACACTCTCAGTCTCACAGTCTCACACTCTCCCACACAGTCTCTTACACTCTCAGTCTCACACAGTCTCTCACACAGTCTCTCACACTCTCACAGTCTCTCACACTCTCACAGTCTGTCGCAGTCTCACACAGTCTCTCTCGCTGTCTCACAGTCCCTCACACTCTCAGTCTCACAGTCTCTCACACTCTCAGTCTCTCACACTCTCACAGTCTCACAGTCTCTCACACTCTCACACAGTCTCTCACACTCTCACAGTCTCTCACACTCTCACACAGTCTCACACTCTCACACGGTCTCACACTCTCGCAGTCTCACACAGTCCCTCACACTCTCACAGTCTCTCACACTCCCACAGTCTCTCACACAGTCTCTCACACTCTCAGTCTCTCACTCTCAGTCTCATACTCTCAGTCTCACACTCTCACAGTCTCACACAGTCACTCACACTGACAGAGTCTCTCGCAGTCTCACACACACACACAGTCTCACACTCTCTCACTCTCACAGTCTCTCACTCTCACACTCTCTCACAGTCTCACACACAGTCTCACACTCTCTCAGTCTCACTCTCACACAGTCTCACACTCACACACAGTCTCACAGTCTCTCTCACACTCTCAGTCTCACACAGTCTCTCACAGTCTCTCACAGTCTCTCACAGTCTCACACACAGTCTCACACTCTCTGTCTCACACTCTCTGTCTCACACTCTCTCACTCTCACACTCTCTCACTCTCACACAGTCTCACAGTCTCTCTCACACTCTCACTCTCACACTCTCAGAGTCTCACTCTCTCACACACAGTCTCACACTCTCTCACACACAGTCTCACACTCTCACACACAGTCTCACACTCTCACAGTCTCACACTCTCTCACACAGTCTCTCACTCTCACACACAGTCTCACTCACAGTCTCTCTCACACTCTCAGTCTCACACTCTCTCACGCACTCTCTGACACACTCTTTTACACTCTGTCTCACACTCTCAGTCTCACACACTTTCTTACACTCTCAGTCTCACACACTCTCAGTCTCTCACACTCTCAGTCTCTCACACTCTCACAGTCTCTCTCTCTCACTCTCACACAGTCTCGCAGACACAGTCGTGCACACACAGTCTCGCACACACAGTCTCAGTCTCACACAGTCTCAGTCTCACACAGTCTCTCACACTCTCACAGTCTCTCTCTCTCACTCTCACACAGTCTCGCACACACAGTCTCGCACACACAGTCTCAGTCTCACACAGTCTCACACAGTCTAACACAGTCTCACACTCTCTCACTCTCACACACAGTCTCACACAGTCTCTCACAGTCTCACACTCACACACAGTCTCACACAGTCTCACACAGTGTCACACTCTCTCACTCTCACAGTCTCTCACTCTCACACACAGTCTCTCTCACACTCTCAGTCTCACACTCTCTCACAGTCTCTCACAGTCTCACACAGTCTCACACACAGTCTCACACTCTCTCAGTCTCACACTCTCACACAGTCTCACACACAGTCTCATAGTCTCTCTCACACTCTCACAGTCTCACACTCAGTCTCACACAGTCTCAAACTCTCACACAGTCTCACACACAGTCTCACACACAGTCTCATAGTCTCTCTCACACTCTCACAGTCTCACACTCTCAGTCTCACACAGTCTCACACTCTCACACAGTCTCACACACAGTCTCACACACAGTCTCAGTCTCACACAGTCTCACACAGTCTCACTGTCTCACACAGTCTCACTATCTCACACTCTCACAGTCTCAGTCTCGCACTCTCAGTCTCACAGTCTCACACTCTCTCACACACAGTCTCACACTCTCTCACTCTCACAGTCTCACACTCTCTCACACACTCTCTCACACACTCTCTCACTCACAGCCTCACTCACAGTCTCACTCTCAGTCTCACACTCTCAGTCTCATACTCTCAGTCTCACACTCTCACAGTCTCACACAGTCCCTCACACTGACAGAGTCTCTCGCAGTCTCACACACACACACAGTCTCACACTCTCTCACTCTCACAGTCTCTCACACTCTCACACAGTCTCACACTCTCACACAGTCTCACACTCTCGCAGTCTCACACAGTCCCTCACACTCTCACAGTCTCTCACACTCCCACAGTCTCTCACACAGTCTCTCACACTCTCAGTCTCACACTCTCAGTCTCGTACTCTCAGTCTCACACTCTCACAGTCTCACACAGTCCCTCACTCTGACAGAGTCTCTCGCAGTCTCACACACACACACAGTCTCACACTCTCTCACTCTCACACTCTCTCACAGTCTCACACACAGTCTCACACTCTCTCAGTCTCACTCTCACACAGTCTCACACACAGTCTCACAGTCTCTCTCACACTCTCAGTCTCTCACAGTCTCTCACAGTCTCACACACAGTCTCACACTCTCTGTCTCACACTCTCTCAGTCTCACACTCTCTCACTCTCACACACAGTCTCACAGTCTCTCTCACACTCTCAGTCTCACACAGTCTCTCACTCTCACACTCTCAGAGTCTCACTCTCTCACACACAGTCTCACACTCTCTCACACACAGTCTCACACTCTCACACACAGTCTCACACTCTCTCACTCTCACAGTCTCACACTCTCTCACACAGTCTCTCACTCTCACACACAGTCTCACACACAGTCTCACAGTCTCTCTCACACTCTCAGTCTCACACAGTCTCACTGTCTCACACAGTCTCACTGTCTCACACTCTCACAGTCTCAGTCTCACACTCTCTCACACACAGTCTCACACTCTCACAGTCTCACACTCTCTCACACACAGTCTCGCACTCTCACAGTCTCACACTCTCTCACTCTCACAGTCTCACACTCTCTCACACAGTCTCTCACTCTCACACACAGTCTCACTCACAGTCTCTCTCACACTCTCAGTCTCACACTCTCTCACGCACTCTCTGATGCACTCTTTTACACTCTGTCTCACACTCTCAGTCTCACACACTTTCTTACACTCTCAGTCTCACACACTCTCAGTCTCTCACACTCTCAGTCTCTCACACTCTCACAGTCACTCTCTCTCACTCTCACACAGTCTCGCAGACACAGTCTCGCACACACAGTCTCGCACACACAGTCTCAGTCTCACACAGTCTCAGTCTCAAACAGTCTCTCACACTCTCACAGTCTCTCTCTCTCACACAGTCTCGCACACACAGTCTCGCACACACAGTCTCGCACACACAGTCTCAGTCTCACACAGTCTCACACAGTCTAACACAGTCTCACACTCTCTCACTCTCACACACAGTCTCACACAGTCTCTCACAGTCTCACACTCACACACAGTCTCACACAGTCTCACACAGTGTCACACTCTCTCACTCTCACAGTCTCTCACTCTCACACACAGTCTCTCTCACACTCTCAGTCTCACACTCTCTCACAGTCTCTCACAGTCTCACACAGTCTCACACACAGTCTCACACTCTCTCAGTCTCACACTCTCACACAGTCTCACACTCTCACACAGTCTCACACACAGTCTCACACACAGTCTCACAGTCTCTCTCACACTCTCACAGTCTCACACTCTCAGTCTCACACAGTCTCACACTCTCACACAGTCTCACACTCTCACACAGTCTCACACACAGTCTCACACACAGTCTCAGTCTCACACAGTCTCACACAGTCTCACTGTCTCACACAGTCTCACTATTTCACACTCTCACAGTCTCACAGTCTCAGTCTCACACTCTCAGTCTCACAGTCTCACACTCTCTCACACACAGTCTCACACTCTCTCACACACAGTCTCACACAGTCTCACACTCTCACAGTCTCACAGTTTCACACTCTCAGTCTCACACTCTCACACAGTCTCACACACAGTCTCACAGTCTCTCTCACACTCTCAGTCTCACACAGTCTCACACAGTCTCACTGTCTCACACAGTCTCACTGTCTCACACTCTCACAGTCTCAGTCTCACACTCTCTCACACACAGTCTCACAGTCTCACACTCTCACAGTCTCACACTCTCACAGTCTCACACTCTCTCACAGTCTCTCACTCACAGTCTCACTCACAGTCTCACTCACAGTCTCACTCACACTCTCGGTCTCACACTCTCAGTCTCACACTCTCAGTCTCACACTCTCACAGTCTCACACTCTCACAGTCTCACACTCTCAGTCTCACAGTCTCACACTCTCTCACACACAGTCTCACACTCTCTCACTCTCACAGTCTCACACTCTCTCACACACTCTCACACACTCTCTCACACTCTCTCACTCACAGTCTCACTCTCAGTCTCTCACACTCTCAGTCTCTCACACTCTCAGTCTCGCGCACACTCAGTCTCTCACACACTCTCAGTCGCTCACACACTCTCAGTCTCTCACAGTCTCTCTCTCTCACTCTCACACTGTCTCACACAGTCTCGCGCACACAGTCTCGCGCACAGTCTCGCGCACACAGTCTCGCACACACAGTCCCGCACACACAGTCTCACACTCACAGTCTCACACAGTCTGACTGTCTCACACAGTCTCACTGTCTCACACTCTCACAGTCTCACAGTCTCAGTCTCACACTCTCAGTCTCACAGTCTCACACTCTCTCACACACAGTCTCACACTCTCTCACACACAGTCTCACACTCTCTCACACACATTCTCACACAGTCTCACACTCTCACAGTCTCACAGTCTCACACAGTCTCACACTCTCACACAGTCTCACACACAGTCTCACAGTCTCTCTCACACTCTCAGTCTCACACAGTCTCACACAGTCTCACTGTCTCACACAGTCTCACTGACTCACACTCTCACAGTCTCACAGTCTCAGTCTCACACTCTCTCACACACAGTCTCACACTCTCACAGTCTCACACTCTCTCACACACAGTCTCACACTCTCTCACACACAGTCTCACAGTCTCACACTCTCTCACTCTCTCACACAGTCTCTCACTCACAGTCTCACTCACAGTCTCACTCACAGTCTCACTCACACTCTCGGTCTCACACTCTCAGTCTCACACTCTCACAGTCTCACAGTCTCACACTCTCACAGTCTCACACTCTCAGTCTCACAGTCTCACACTCTCTCACACACAGTCTTACACTCTCTCACTCTCACAGTCTCACACTCTCTCACACACTCTCTCACACACTCTCTCACTCACAGCCTCACTCACAGTCTCACTCTCAGTCTCCCACACTCTCAGTCTCTCACACTCTCAGTCTCTCACACACTCAGTCTCTCACACACTCTCAGTCTCTCACACACTCTCAGTCTCTCACAGTCTCTCTCTCTCACTCTCAGACTGTCTCACACAGTCTCGCGCACACAGTCTCGCACACACAGTCTCGCACACACAGTCTCACACTCACAGTCTCACACAGTCTGACTTTCTCACACAGTCTCACTGTCTCACACTCTCACAGTCTCACAGTCTCAGTCTCACACTCTCAGTCTCACAGTCTCACACTCTCTCACACACAGTCTCACACTCTCTCACACACAGTCTCACACAGTCTCACACAGTCTCACACTCTCACAGTCTCACAGTCTCACACTCTCAGTCTCACACAGTCTCACACTCTCACACAGTCTCACACACAGTCTCACACACAGTCTCACAGTCTCTCTCACACTCTCAGTCTCACACAGTCTCACACAGTCTCACTGTCTCACACAGTCTCACTGTCTCACACTCTCACAGTCTCAGTCTCACACTCTCTCACACACAGTCTCACACTCTCACAGTCTCACACTCTCTCACACACAGTCTCACACACAGTCTCACAGTCTCACACTCTCTCACACAGTCTCTCACTCACAGTCTCACTCACAGTCTCACTCACACTCTCGGTCTCACACTCTCAGTCTCACACTCTCACAGTCTCACACTCTCACAGTCTCACACTCTCAGTCTCACACTCTCACACTCTCTCACACACAGTCTCACACTCTCTCACTCTCACAGTCTCACACTCTCTCACACACTCTCTCACACACTCTCTCACTCACAGCCTCACTCACAGTCTCACTCTCAGTCTCTCACACTCTCAGTCTCTCACACTCTCAGTCTCTCACACTCTCAGTCTCTCACAGTCTCTCTCTCTCACTCTCACACTGTCTCACACAGTCTCGCGCACACAGTCTCGCACACACAGTCTCGCACACACAGTCTCACACTCACAGTCTCACACTCTCACAGTCTCACACAGTCTCACTCTCACACAGTCTCACACTCTCACACAGTCTCACGCTCTCTCACTCTCACAGTCTCTCTCTTACAGTCACTCTCACACACAGTCACTCTCACACACAGTCACTCTCACACACAGTCTCACACACAGTCTCACACACAGTCTCTCTCACTGTCTCTCACTGTCTCACACTGTCTCACACTCTCACACACACAGTCTCACACTCTCACACACACAGTCTCACACTCTCACACAGTCTCACACTCTCCCACTCTCTCTCACACTCTCTCAGTCACATTCTCACACAGTCTCACACTCTCACACAGTCTCACACTCTCTCTCTCTCACAGTCTTTTTCTCTCACAGTCTCTCTCTCTCACTCTCACACACAGTCTCACACAGTCTCTCACTGTCTCTCACTGTCTCTCACAGTCTCTCATAGTCTCTCACTGTCTCTCACTGTCTCTCACTGTCTCACACACACAGTCTCACACTCTCACACACAGTCTCACACTCTCACACTCTCTCACACTCTCTCAGTCACACTCTTACACAGTCTCACACTCTCACACAGTCTCTCACAGTCTCTCTCACTCTCAAAAACTCTCAGTCTCACACACTCTCAGTCTCTCACACTCTCAGTCTCTCACACACTCAGTCTCTCACACACTCTCAGTCTCTCACACACTCTCAGTCTCTCACAGTCTCTCTCTCTCACTCTCACACTGTCTCACACAGTCTCGCGCACACAGTCTCGCGCACACAGTCTCAGTCTCACACAGTCTCACACAGTCCAACACAGTCTCACACTCTCTCACTCTCACACACAGTCTCACACAGTCTCTCACAGTCTCACACTCACACACAGTCTCACACAGTCTCACACAGTGTCACACTCTCTCACTCTCACAGTCTCTCACTCTCACACACAGTCTCTCTCACACTCTCAGTCTCACACTCTCTCACAGTCTCTCACAGTCTCACACAGTCTCACACACAGTCTCACACTCTCTCAGTCTCACACTCTCACACAGTCTCACACTCTCACACAGTCTCACACACAGTCTCACACACAGTCTCACAGTCTCTCTCACACTCTCACAGTCTCACACTCTCTCACTCTCAGTCTCACACTCTCACAGTCTCACAGTCTCACACTCTCAGTCTCACACAGTCTCACACTCTCACACAGTCTCACACACAGTCTCACAGTCTCTCTCACACTCTCAGTCTCACACAGTCTCACTGTCTCACACAGTCTCACTGTCTCACACTCTCACAGTCTCACAGTCTCAGTCTCACACTCTCTCACACACAGTCTCACACTCTCACAGTCTCACACTCTCTCACACACAGTCTCACACTCTCTCACACACAGTCTCACAGTCTCACACTCTATCACACAGTCTCTCACTCACAGTCTCACTCACAGTCTCACTCACAGTCTCACTCACAATCTCGGTCTCACACTCTCAGTCTCACACTCTCACAGTCTCACACTCTCACAGTCTCACACAGTCTGACTCACACAGTCTCACTGTCTCACACTCTCACAGTCTCAGTCTCACACTCTCAGTCTCACAGTCTCACACTCTCTCACACACAGTCTCACACTCTCTCACACACATTCTCACACAGTCTCACACAGTCTCACACTCTCACAGTCTCACACTCTCAGTCTCACACAGTCTCACACTCTCACACAGTCTCACACACAGTCTCACACACAGTCTCACAGTCTCTCTCACACTCTCAGTCTCACACAGTCTCACTGTCTCACACAGTCTCACTGTCTCACACTCTCACAGTCTCACAGTCTCAGTCTCACACTCTCTCACACACAGTCTCACACTCTCACAGTCTCACACTCTCTCACACACAGTCTCGCACTCTCACAGTCTCACACTCTCTCACACACAGTCTCACACTCTCTCACACACAGTCTCACACTCTCACACTCTCTCACTCTCTCACACAGTCTCTCACTCACAGTCTCACTCACAGTCTCACTCACAGTCTCACTCACACTCTCGGTCTCACACTTTCAGTCTCACACTCTCAGTCTCACACTCTCACAGTCTCACAGTCTCACACTCTCACAGTCTCACACTCTCAGTCTCACAGTCTCACACTCTCTCACACACAGTCTCACACTCTCTCACTCTCACAGTCTCACACTCTCTCACACACTCTCTCACACACTCTCTCACTCACAGCCTCACTCACAGTGTCACTCTCAGTCTCTCACACTCTCAGTCTCTCACACACTCAGTCTCTAACACACTCTCAGTCTCTCACACACTCTCAGTCTCTCACAGTCTCTCTCTCTCACTCTCACACTGTCTCACACAGTCTCGCGCACAGTCTCGTGCACACAGTCTCGCACACACAGTCTCGCACACACAGTCTCACACTCACAGTCTCACACAGTCTGACTTTCTCACACAGTCTCACTGTCTCACACTCTCACAGTCTCACAGTCTCAGTCTCACACTCTCAGTCTCACAGTCTCACACTCTCTCACTCTCAGTCTCACACTCTCACAGTCTCACAGTCTCACACTCTCACACACAGTCTCACAGTCTCTCTCACACTCTCAGTCTCACACAGTCTCACTGTCTCACACTCTCACAGTCTCAGTCTCACACTCTCACAGTCTCACACTCTCTCACACACAGTCTCACACTCTCTCACACACAGTCTCACAGTCTCACACTCTCTCACACAGTCTCTCACTCACAGTCTCACTCACAGTCTCACTCACAGTCTCACTCACAATCTCGGTCTCACACTCTCAGTCTCACACTCTCACAGTCTCACACTCTCACAGTCTCACAGTCTCACACAGTCTGACTCACACAGTCTCACTGTCTCACACTCTCACAGTCTCACAGTCTCAGTCTCACACTCTCAGTCTCACAGTCTCACACTCTCTCACACACAGTCTCACACTCTCTCACACACATTCTCACACAGTCTCACACAGTCTCACACTCTCACAGTCTCACACTCTCAGTCTCACACAGTCTCACACTCTCACACAGTCTCACACACAGTCTCACACACAGTCTCACAGTCTCTCTCACACTCTCAGTCTCACACAGTCTCACTGTCTCACACAGTCTCACTGTCTCACACTCTCACAGTCTCACAGTCTCAGTCTCACACTCTCTCACACACAGTCTCACACTCTCACAGTCTCACACTCTCTCACACACAGTCTCGCACTCTCACAGTCTCACACTCTCTCACACACAGTCTCACACTCTCTCACACACAGTCTCACACTCTCACACTCTCTCACTCTCTCACACAGTCTCTCACTCACAGTCTCACTCACAGTCTCACTCACAGTCTCACTCACACTCTCGGTCTCACACTTTCAGTCTCACACTCTCAGTCTCACACTCTCACAGTCTCACAGTCTCACACTCTCAGTTTCACAGTCTCACACTCTCTCACACACAGTCTCACACTCTCTCAATCTCACAGTCTCACACTCTCTCACACACTCTCTCACACACTCTCTCACTCACAGCCTCACTCACAGTGTCACTCTCAGTCTCTCACACTCTCAGTCTCTCACACTCTCAGTCTCTCACACACTCTCAGTCTCTCACAGTCTCTCTCTCTCACTCTCACACTGTCTCACACAGTCTCGCGCACAGTCTCGTGCACACAGTCTCGCACACACAGTCTCGCACACACAGTCTCACACTCACAGTCTCACACAGTCTGACTTTCTCACACAGTCTCACTGTCTCACACTCTCACAGTCTCACACTCTCAGTCTCACAGTCTCACACTCTCTCACGCACAGTCTCACACTCTCTCACTCTCAGTCTCACACTCTCACAGTCTCACACTCTCAGTCTCACACAGTCTCACACACAGTCTCACAGTCTCTCTCACACTCTCAGTCTCACACAGTCTCACACAGTCTCACACAGTCTCACTGTCTCACAGTCTCACAGTCTCAGTCTCACACTCTCTCACACACAGTCTCACACTCTCACAGTCTCACACACACAGTCTCACACTCTCACACAGTCTCACACTCTCACACTCTCTCTCACACTCTCTCAGTCACACTCTCACACAGTCTCACACTCTCACACAGTCTCACACTCTCTCTCTCTCTCTCACAGTCTCTTTCTCTCACAGTCTCTCTCTCTCACAGTCTCTTTCTCTCACTCTCACACACAGTCTCACACAGTCTCTCACTGTCTCTCACTGTCTCTCACAGTCTCTCACAGTCTCTCACTGTCTCTCACTGTCTCTCACTGTCTCACACTGTCTCACACTCTCACACACACAGTCTCACACTCTCACACACAGTCTCACACTCACACTCTCTCTCACACTCTCTCAGTCACACTCTCACACAGTCTCTCACAGTCTCTCTCACTTTCAAAAACTCTCAGTCTCACACACTCTCAGTCTCTCACACTCTCAGTCTCTCACACACTCAGTCTCTCACACACTCTCAGTCTCTCACACACTCTTAGTCTCTCACAGTCTCTCTCTCTCACTCTCACACTGTCTCACACAGTCTCGCGCACACAGACTCGCGCACAGTCTCGCGCACACAGTCTCGCACACACAGTCTCGCACACACAGTCTCACACTCACAGTCTCACACAGTCTGACTGTCTCACACAGTCTCACTGTCTCACACTCTCACAGTCTCACAGTCTCAGTCTCACACTCTCAGTCTCACAGTCTCACACTCTCTCACACACAGTCTCACACTCTCTCACACACAGTCTCACACAGTCTCACACTCTCACAGTCTCACACTCTCTCACTCTCAGTCTCACACTCTCACAGTCTTACAGTCTCACACTCTCAGTCTCAAACAGTCTCACACTCTCACACAGTCTCACACACAGTCTCACAGTCTCTCTCACACTCTCAGTCTCACACAGTCTCACTGTCTCACACAGTCTCACTGTCTCACACTCTCACAGTCTCTCTCACACTCTCAGTCTCACACAGTCTCACTGTCTCACACAGTCTCACTGTCTCACACTCTCACAGTCTCACAGTCTCAGTCTCACACTCTCTCACACACAGTCTCACACTCTCACAGTCTCACACTCTCTCACACACAGTCTCACACTCTCTCACACACAGTCTCACAGTCTCACACTCTCTCACACAGTCTCTCACTCACAGTATCACTCACAGTCTCACTCACAGTCTCACTCACACTCTCGGTCTCACACTCTCAGTCTCACACTCTCAGTCTCACACTCTCACAGTCTCACAGTCTCACACTCTCACACAGTCTCACTGTCTCACACAGTCTCACTGTCTCACACTCTCACAGTTTCACAGTCTCAGTCTCACACTCTCAGTCTCACAGTCTCACACTCTCTCACACACAGTCTCACACTCTCTCACACACATTCTCACACAGTCTCACACTCTCACAGTCTCACAGTCTCACACTCTCAGTCTCACACAGTCTCACACTCTCACACAGTCTCACACACAGTCTCACAGTCTCTCTCACACTCTCAGTCTCACACAGTCTCACTGTCTCACACAGTCTCACTGTCTCACACTCTCACAGTCTCACAGTCTCAGTCTCACACTCTCTCACACACAGTCTCACACTCTCACAGTCTCACACTCTCTCACACACAGTCTCACACTCTCTCACACACAGTCTCACACTCTCACACTCTCTCACTCTCTCACACAGTCTCTCACTCACAGTCTCACTCACAGTCTCACTCACACTCTCGGTCTCACACTCTCAGTCTCACACTCTCACAGTCTCACACTCTCAGTCTCACAGTCTCACACTCTCTCACACACAGTCTCACACTCTCTCACTCTCACAGTCTCAGACTCTCTCACACACTCTCTCACACACTCTCTCACTCACAGCCTCACTCACAGTCTCACTCTCAGTCTCTCACACTCTCAGTCTCTCACACTCTCAGTCTCTCACACACTCAGTCTCTCACACACTCTCAGTCTCTCACACACTCTCAGTCTCTCACAGTCTCTCTCTCACTCTCACACTGTCTCACACAGTCTCGCGCACACAGTCTCGCACACACAGTCTCGCACACACAGTCTCACACTCACTGTCTCACACAGTCTCACTGTCTCACACTCTCACAGTCTCACAGTCTCAGTCTCACACTCTCAGTCTCACAGTCTCACACTCTCTCACACACAGTCTCACACAGTCTCACACTCTCACAGTCTCACAGTCTCACACCCTCAGTCTCACACAGTCTCACACTCTCACACAGTCTCACACACAGTCTCACAGTCTCTCTCACACTCTCAGTCTCACACAGTCTCACACAGTCTCACTGTCTCACACAGTCTCACTGTCTCACACTCTCACAGTCTCAGTCTCACACTCTCTCACACACAGTCTCACACTCTCACAGTTTCACAGTCTCACACTCTCTCACACACAGTCTCACAGTCTCACACTCTCTCACTCTCTCACACAGTCTCTCACTCACAGTCTCACTCACAGTCTCACTCACAGTCTCACTCACACTCTCGGTCTCACACTCTCAGTCTCACACTCTCACAGTCTTACAGTCTCACACTCTCACAGTCTCACACTCTCACACTCTCAGTCTCACACTCTCACACTCTCTCTCACACAGTCTCACACTCTCTCACTCTCACAGTCTCACACTCTCTCACACACTCTCTCACACACTCTCTCACTCACAGCCTCACTCACAGTCTCACTCTCAGTCTCTCACACACTCAGTCTCTCACACACTCTCAGTCTCTCACAGTCTCTCTCTCTCACTCTCACACTGTCTCACACAGTCTCGCGCACAGTCTCGCGCACACAGTCTCGCACACACAGTCTCGCACACACAGTCTCACACTCACAGTCTCACACAGTCTGACTTTCTCACACAGTCTCACTGTCTCACACTCTCACAGTCTCACAGTCTCAGTCTCACACTCTCAGTCTCACAGTCTCACACTCTCTCACACACAGTCTCACACTCTCTCACACACAGTCTCACACTCTCTCACACACAGTCTCACACTTTCTCACACACAGTCTCACACAGTCTCACACTCTCACAGTCTCACACCCTCAGTCTCACACAGTCTCACACTCTCACACAGTCTCACACACAGTCTCACAGTCTCTCTCACACTCTCAGTCTCACACAGTCTCACACAGTCTCACTGTCTCACACAGTCTCACTGTCTCACACTCTCACAGTCTCAGTCTCACACTCTTTCACACACAGTCTAACACTCTCACAGTCTCACAGTCTCACACTCTCTCACACACAGTCTCACACTCTCTCACACACAGTCTCACAGTCTCACTCTCTCTCACTCTCTCACACAGTCTCTCACTCACATTCTCACTCACAGTCTCACTCACAGTTTCACTCACACTCTCGGTCTCACACTCTCAGTCTCACACTCTCACAGTCTCACAGTCTCACACTCTCACACTCTCAGTCTCACACTCTCACACTCTCTCACACACAGTCTCACACTCTCTCACTCTCACAGTCTCACACTCTCTCACACACTCTCTCACACACTCGCTCACTCACAGCCTCACTCACAGTCTCACTCTCAGTCTCTCACACTCTCAGTCTCTCACACTCTCAGTCTCTCACAGTCTCTCTCTCTCACTCTCACACTGTCTCACACAGTCTCGCGCACACAGTCTCGCACACACAGTCTCGCACACACAGTCTCACACTCACAGTCTCACACTCTCACAGTCTCACACTCTCACAGTCTCACACAGTCTCACTCTCACACAGTCTCACACTCTCACACAGTCTCACGCTCTCTCACTCTCACAGTCTCTCTCTTACAGTCACTCTCACACACAGTCACTCTCACACACAGTCTCACACACAGTCTCTCTCACTGTCTCTCACTGTCTCACACTGTCTCACACTCTCACACACACAGTCTCACACTCTCACACACACAGTCTCACACTCTCACACAGTCTCACACTCTCACACTCTCTCTCACACTCTCTCAGTCACACTCTCACACAGTCTCACACTCTCACACAGTCTCACACTCTCTCTCTCTCACAGTGTCTTTCTCTCACAGTCTCTCTCTCTCACAGTCTCTCTCTCTCTCACTCTCACAAACAGTCTCACACAGTCTCTCACTGTCTCTCACTGTCTCTCACAGTCTCTCACAGTCTGTCACTGTCTCACACTGTCTCACACTGTCTCACACTCTCACACACACAGTCTCACACTCTCACACACAGTCTCACACTCTCTCTCACACTCTCTCAGTCACACTCTTACATAGTCTCACACTCTCACACAGTCTCTCACAGTCTCTCTCACTCTCAAAAACTCTCAGTCTCACACACTCTCAGTCTCTCACACACTCAGTCTCTCACACACTCTCAGTCTCTCACACACTCTCAGTCTCTCACAGTCTTTCTCTCTCACTCTCACACTGTCTCACACAGTCTTGCGCACAGTCTCGCACACACAGTCTCGCACACACAGTCTCGCACACACAGTCTCACACTCACAGTCTCACACAGTCTGACTGTCTCACACAGTCTCACTGTCTCACACTCTCACAGTCTCACAGTCTCAGTCTCACACTCTCAGTCTCACAGTCTCACACTCTCTCACACACAGTCTCACACTCTCTCACACACAGTCTCACACAGTCTCACACAGTCTCACACTCTCACAGTCTCACAGTCTCACACTCTCTCACTCTCAGTCTCACACTCTCACAGTCTCACACTCTCAGTCTCACACAGTCTCACACTCTCACACAGTCTCACACACAATCTCACACACAGTCTCACAGTCTCTCTCACACTCTCAGTCTCACACAGTCTCACACAGTCTCACTGTCTCACACAGTCTCACTGTCTCACACTCTCACAGTCTCAGTCTCACACTCTCTCACACACAGTCTCACACTCTCACAGTCTCATACTCTATCACACACAGTCTCACACTCTCTCACACACAGTCTCACAGTCTCACACTCTCTCACTCTCTCACACAGTCTCTCACTCACAGTCTCACTCACAGTCTCACTCACAGTCTCACTCATACTCTCGGTCTCACACTCTCAGTCTCACACTCTCAGTCTCACACTCTCACAGTCTCACAGTCTCACACTCTCACAGTCTCACACTCTCAGTCTCAGACTCTCACACTCTCTCACACACAGTCTCATACTCTCTCACTCTCACAGTCTCACACTCTCTCACACACTCTCTCACACACTCTCTCACTCACAGCCTCACTCACAGTCTCACTCTCAGTCTCTCACACTCTCACAGTCTCACGCTCTCTCACTCTCACAGTCTCTCTCTTACAGTCACTCTCACACACAGTCACTCTCACACACAGTCTCACACACAGTCTCTCTCACTGTCTCTCACTGTCTCACACTCTCACACACACAGTCTCACACTCTCACACACACAGTCTCACACTCTCACACAGTCTCACAGTCTCACACTCTCTCTCACACTCTCTCAGTCACACTCTCACACTCTCACACAGTCTCACACTCTCTCTCTCACAGTCTCTTTCTCTCACAGTCTCTCTCTCTCACAGTCTCTCTCTCTCACTCTCACACACAGTCTCACACAGTCTCTCACTGTCTCTCACAGTCTCTCACAGTCTCTCACTGTCTCTCACTGTCTCTCACTGTCTCTCACAGTCTCACACTCTCACACACACAGTCTCACACTCTCACACACACAGTCTCACAGTCTCACACACAGTCTCACACTCTCACACTCTCTCTCACACTCTCTCAGTCACACTCTTACACAGTCTCACACTCTCACACAGTCTCTCACAGTCTCTCTCACTCTCAAAAACTCTCAGTCTCACACACTCTCACACACACTCTCTCACACACACACACACACACACACACACACACACACACACACACACACACACACACACACACACACTCACTCACAGTATCTCTCACAGTCTCTCTCACAGTCTCTCTCACAGTCTCTCACACAGTCTCTCTCACAGTCTCTCTCACAGTCTCAGTCTCTCTCTTACTCTCACACTCTCACAGTCTCACACTCTCTAACAATCTCTGTCTCACACTCTCCCACAGTCTCTCTCACACTCTCAGTCTCACAGTCTCACACTCTCAGTCTCACAGTCTCTCACACTCTCAGTCTCACAGTCTCTCACACTCTCAGTCTCACAGTCTCTCTCACTCTCACAGTCTCTCTCTCACTCTCACAGTCTCTCTCACACTCTCACACACTCTCTCACACTCACATTCTCACACTCTCAGTCTCACAGTCTCACACAGTCTCTCTCACTCTCTCACAGTCTCACTCAGTCATACTCACACACTCACACAGTCTCACTCTCACACTCAATCACACTCTCACAGTCTCACTCAATCACACTCACACTCTCACACAGTCTCACTCTCACACTCAATCACACTCTCACAGTCTCACGCTCTCACAGTCTCACAGTCAATCACATTCTCACACTTACAGTCTCGCAGTCACACTCAATCACACTGACACTCAATCACACTCTCACCCTCAATCACTCACACCCTCTCACTCACACCCTCTCACTATCATACACACTCTCACTCACACACTCTCACTCAATCACACACACTCACTAACACACTCACTCAATCACTCACACGCAATCACTCAATCTCGCACTCAAACGCAATCACTCACACGTAATCACACCCCGGGAGCCAGCACGATCCACCTTCCACCATAGTCTCACTGTCATTCACACCCCGGGAGCCAGCACGATCCACCTTCCACCATAGTATGTGCAGTTACCACATGCATTTCAATTACATGAATGAATGCCAGTCACTCACATCCTGGGAGCCAGCACGATCCACCTTCCACCATAGTATGTGCAATTACCACATGCATTTCAACTATATGAATGAATGCCACAGTGGAGGCATAAGTACAAACACAAACTCATTACAATGACACATAAGTCACCCCCTTATGACTCACTTCTGTGTGTGTGTGTCTCTCTGTGTGTGCCTGTGTGTTTCATGTCGGTATCACACTCTATGTGTCTGCATGTATGTGTGTATGACTGTCGCTCTTTAAGCATCTCAGTGCATGTGTGTGCATTTGCGTGTGTGTCTCTGTATTTGTCTCGCATCCGTGTGTGTGCATTAATTCCTTACATATCCTGACGGGCAACGCCGTCCCACATTGCTAGTATATATATATATATATATATATATATATACCCCTGTCTGTTTGGTATCAACCATTCCTCACATGACTTGTGAGGAAGGATATAAATGGAACATAGTTCTCTATGTAATCACTTCATTAATGCAGGCACACATGGGCCCTGCACCAGGTAAGTCTTTCATCTACACCTTTTTATTTTATTGTATGTCTGCTGTTTTTAATTGCACTACACTGGGACCCACAAATAATATTAAAAACATCAAAATATCATTTAAAGGGTCCTCTCCAAGGCATTTCAAAATAACATCTTTCTTCAGGGATTTTTAATTTAGATAGTATTTGTAGGTGTATTAGAGTAGGACTTACCATAAAGTGAGATACCTTGGCGTGGTGGTAAGCTTACACACGGACTGGCCAATCTGCGGGACTAAATTCTCCAGCCAATTGGCTGGAGGCAGATGGTCCTGAAAGCCCATTGAAGGAAGTGGTCAGCAAATGGAAGCATGCCGCCCGCTGGGAAGCTTTGTATTTTGCCTTTCATCAATGCGAGAGATGCGGACTTCAGTGGGGAGTTTAATTTGAACCAAGTAAGTCTTGGTTTGGCAGCAGTTTTGGCCCGAGGGAGGGAGGGAAGCCTTAAAAAAAATTTTAGCACGGGGGAAAACAAGGGTGCGTATTATGCATAAGCACTCTTGTTTTCCACTAAAATCTTTGGTATAATATACACCTGCGTATTACACACAGGAGCGTATTATACCTGAGATTTTACGGTAAGCATCACATAAGAGAACAAAAGATGATATAACATGGGAATTAAAGAAAACAAATATTCAATCCAAATGCATACCCTAAACCAACTACTTATATAATGTAAATAGACAGTAATGAATCACTTATGGCCACCTCTACAGGACAAAGGCACCTGGCTGGGTAAGTCACTTTCTTCCACAGAGTGTATTCCAGGTAATTAATTTCTATTCTTTTTAAGACTATCTGGGTCACACTTCTATTCACTGACACATCCTGGGTGTGTGGTGTTAATTTCTAAAACATGATAAGCGATTGTGTTGAAATTGATACTGTCCCTTTATTTAAAGGGATAGTAATGTTTCAAAATAAATGCAGCTCCAATTATTCCTTATAGTTTTTGGGCCATGTGGAGCGGTATTATCATTATCTATGACATGTAGTTCCATAGTAATTGAATTAGAATTATGAAGTATCCTCCTACCACCACTTTTACCTGTTGTAAGCCGCCTCCCCTTAGATGTGGAATCTGGTCGCTTGACTGGACAGCTCACAGCGAGGGACAATCTTCTGGCTGTGAGCATAAGGAAAACCCTTTTCCCTTATGCTAACAGAAGATTGACCCTTGCTGTGATCCATCCGGATGGTCTTGCTGTGTAGCTTTACATAGGTAAAAGGGGTAGGGTGACCACATTTCCCTTCTGCCATTCCGGGACGTGGTCACCCTAGCCCCGTCATACCTTAAGTCCCTGGTGGTCTAACGGCGTAGAATGTGCTCTGTGCCTCCTCCGGCACAGAGCTGAAGCTCCCGCGCGGTATGGCCAGTAATGCAGAGCGCTGGGAGTGATGTCATCTCCCAGCGCTCTGTATTACTAGAGCGCTTGCCTCCAGGTAAGCTGCATTGCCGCCCTGGATGTCAGCCTGCAAGCGGTGTGTCATATCATGGACGCCGCGAGCGGCGTCCATGATGTGACACACCGCTTGCAGGCTGACATCCAGGGCGGCTTGCCTTCATTCCGGGACACTTCATTGTCCCGGTTGAAGGGGACCCGGGACGCGGGACATAGCCCTGAAATAAGGGACAGTCCCGGACGTTCCGGGACCTGTGGTCACCCTAAAAAGGGGTCAGAGGGGACACTTTATGATTCAATTCCTCTGGAACTAAACATCGTAGAGAATGATACCTCTCTAAATGGCCCAAAAACTATAAAGAATAATCTGAGCAACATTTATTCTCCACAGTTAAAGGAGCAGTAAACTTTTATTTATGAAAACACATATTGTATAGATCATTTCCTGCTGAATAAAACAAGGTCACTCCCACTGCTGTCAGATGTTTTATTTAAAATTTATAGCAGTTCAAATAATCAGGAAGTGAATTTACTGTGTGTTTACTTCCTGATAGTTCTAACTGACAGGAAGTGAATTTACTGTGTTTACTTCCTGATAGTTCTAACTGACAGGAAGTGAATTTACTGTGTTTACTTCCTGATAGATCTAACTGACAGGAAGTGAATTTACTGTGTTTACTTCCTGATAGCTCTAACTGACAGGAAGTGAATTTACTGTGTTTACTTCCTGATAGTTCTAACTGACAGGAAGTGAATTTACTGTGTTTACTTCCTAATAGTTCTAACTGACAGGAAGTGAATTTACTGTGTTTACTTCCTGATATTTCTGACAGGAAATGAATTTACTGTGTTTACTTCCTGATAGTTCTAACTGACAGGAAGTGAACTTACTGTGTTTACTTCCTGAAAGTTCTGACAGGAAGTGACTTTACTGTGTTTACTTCCTGATAGTTCTAACTGACAGGAAGTGACAGGCAGTTTCTATCACATTCTATGGAGAACTGTATGTCTCTGACTTTTCTGACTTTCCTCTCCATTAGAATCTAACAGGAAATCTAATTAGAATTTGACCACTAGAGGGCACTGCTAATGTAAAAAAAACATGGGTTTAAACTGTAATAACTCTGGAAATATAAATCTCTCGGCAGTGGGAGTACCCTTACTTTACACAATAGGAAAATCCCTACAATATTTATTTTTTCATAAAAAAAAGTTTACTACTCCTTTAAACAAATCTTAGTGCATAGGCTCCATAGAATAACATAGGAATTGGAGAAGTGATAAACTGGAGAAGTCATCTCCACTTTATCACCTCTTTATCACTGCTTAGCGAATCTCCCCCATAGACTTCAACAGGAATCTTGTAGTTAAATCCAGTGAAAACACAGTTGTAAAAATTTAAGAAAACTGGCTCGCCACTGATGTGTGCTGCTTGTTAACGAATGAACTGTAATGACTGTTACGCAAAAGAAATTGAAGGATTGATTAAAAAAAATCTTTTATTTTTAATTGAATGTGATACAACTTTCAATGAATGCAGACATTATCAGTAACATATTTCCTAATTTTATTTTTCGGCGTTTCCACAACACAATGCACCATTCCAGTGACTTAATCGTAGGGTATATTCCTGCTAATTTAACCCCTTAAAGGTGCACTGGAGAGTGAAACTCTCTGGTCCTTAAAGAGGATGAAACAGAATCGCTCATAAAATAGAAAACTCTACGCTAGCAAATATTAGACCCTTTTAATGACAACGATATGAAACGGTGTAATTTGCGGTTATAAAAATGTGGATATTAAAGAGTTTTTCAGTTCTGTATGGGAGACCTCTCTTGTATCCTAAGGCTTAAAAAATATTTTGATCATTTTTGTATTGTGCTGATTACAGTTCTGTGTCTTACATTAACCCTTCGAGTGCCAGAGGGGTATGCAACGCAACGCGTTGCATACCCCTCTGGCACTCAAGAGGTTAAAATAGCTTTGCTAAAACTATTATGAAACGAAATTCCCTGACCAAGTAGAAGACTATATCAAACGTTTTTTTAAAACCGTATTCTTCCAAAAATAATAAATGTCTAAAAAATATAATGATGCTGATAACTTAGTCGGTAGCTTTATGTATTTACAATCCAATATATATTTGTAGAATAAATCTGATCTATTTGTTCTCGTTCTTCGTTAAACTTCGTTAATGATTGAACAAGTACAAATTTCAAAAATGAACACTAATGTATGATCCATTTCTGATATTGTGATATATATGTATAAAGTATGTGTAATATATCTCTGTAGTAATCAAATACTTGGTGATAATTACAAGCAATATAAATGTGTCTATATTAAATACAGTCAGTGTGTATATTAGGAGTAATCAATACATCTCCTAATTCTCTACCTAGTAGATAATGACAACAAATGCCAAAGAAATGTCAGCAAATAAGATCCCCAGGACTTGACCTATACAGCAGAGCACGGGCCGTCAATCTTCAGACATCCAGCTGTTGGGGGGTCTACATATATAGCTGGGGAGGATGAGAGTTTTAATCACCAACAATTGGAAGACCAGAGACTGATTACCTCTGAAGTTCAGCTCAGTTTCCTTTTATATATATGTATATTAGCATAAAGTAAACAAGTAATATTATTTGCACTATATTTTTGTCAAAGATATAATGTTTAAAGGGGATGTATCACCCCTATATAAGTTAGCCTGAATAGTTAGGTTATATATATATATATACTAGTTGAACAGCCCGTTACACGGGCCACAGTGCCACTGCTACCCAGTCGCGGGGCAGTCACGCACAGTAGAGACTGCCCGCGCCACGGCTGATACAGAAGAGCGTCCAGCTCTGTATCAGTCGCAGAGCGGGCAGTCTCTACTGCGCATGACTGCAGCACGCGCAGCAGTGTCTACTGAGCATGTCGTGGCATTACACACGATTTAGCAAATTATTATATAGGCTGAGTCAAAGTTTATTATAATTTTTTAACCTCCTGTTGGTCTAAATTGAAGTTATAAACTCTGCCCTGCACCTACTTCTGCATTGACTACGGTTACCTGCTCTATAACAGCAGTCCGTCACTCTGCCTCTGCTCCCCACCCTACATCCAGCCTCCTATAAGCTGGAGTGCTCTCATTGGCTAGATATTGATATCTAGCCAATGAGATCCCTCCAGCTTATAGACAGAAAGCCTCCGTCATCAGAGGGGGCTGGATTGAGGGAGGAGAGCAGAGGCAGAGTGACAGACTGCGGTACAGATCAGGTAACCGTAGTCTATGCAGAAGTAGGTGCAGGGCAGAGTTTATAACTGCAATTTAGACCAACAGGAGCGTAAAAAAAAAAAATAATAAACTATTACTCATCCTATATAATAATTTGCTAAAACGTGTGTAATGAAGCAGCCATGCGCAGTAGAGACTGCCCGTACCGCGTCTGATACAGAGCTGGACGCTCCTTCGGAGCCCCCAGCTCTGTATCAGCCGTGTCGCGGGCAGTCTCTATTGTGCATGACTGCCCCACGACCGGCTGGCAGTGGCACTGTGGCCCGTGTAACGGTCTCTTCAACTAGTATTCTATATAAAACCTAACTATTCACGCTAACTTATGTCGGGGTGATACATCCAAGTTAACCCTTTAAATATTTTTATATTGCTATGATTTATTATTTGAAAATATATGTCTTTTTCACCAATACAGTACTGATGTAACCTAAATATTTAGGGATTGGCATAATACGTCTGAGTCTTATTTTCCCTGTCAATGACGTTGATCATATCTGTGTTTATTAACCCATTACAGATTGGTTCATATTATTTACCAAGATGCACTATGACATGAATTTCCTCTTAGCTACAGAGAATATATCTTCAAGTTCGGGAACCTGTCTAGCGCTGCTATCCATTTCCACTGGTGCACCACGGTATTATCAACTGCTATTTATTTTATTTTAATAACTGTTTGTCAACTTCTTTTGTTGTTTGGGTTGATTTATTTATTAACCTGATATGGTACTGGATCCAAATTAATTGACAAGTAATTGTCAACTAATTATCATTTCTGGGCCCTGTCAGGCCTATCAGTCACCAGTTACAGCTTAAAGCGGAACTACCACCGCTAAAAAACTTGCACCCCAATAATTCCCCATCTGGCAATTAGCTGCTCAGTAGCACTAGTTGCCAGAATTATTACTGCGTTAGGGAGAATTATCCATTGTTCCTGGGCTGACAGGCAAGATGGAGTGCAGACATCTTTCCATAGTGATGCCTGCGCTGTCAGTCCCTTTTGGAGCCGAACGGCCCTTAGCAACTCCTCCTAGAGCCACCTGGGACTGACAGCGCAGACGCACAGGCGTCACTATGGAAAGATGTCTGCTTTCCGTCCTTCCTGTCAGTCCGGGAACAATGAATAATTCTTGTTAACGGGGTAATGTCGCCAGATAGGGAATTATTAGGGCGCGAGTTTTTTAGTGGTGGTAGTTACGCTTTAAATCTAGATTGTGAATGTCTGTAATAGAGAGTTCTAGCGTAAGAAGCACATTGGGCAATAATTATGATTTCTTGCTTTTGTTCCAAAGAAATAACTGAGTGATATAGTTGGAATCTCTCTCTTTCTTTCTCTCTGTTAACTTTCATACATTTGCTTTATTAGCTAAAAAATATTCTGACGTTCAGTGTCAAAATATGAAATAGAACTTTTTTTAAAACATACATTTGCGTAAGAGAAATGTCTTTGTTAGTAAACGTTTGGCACAAACACACAGGCACTCACATTGACTTGTATTGATATGTATGTAATATTCAATGATTGACCTTAAAGAGAATCTATACCAATATTAATTGCTGTCTTTTAAAATGTTTAACAGAAGGGTTTATGTAGGGAGAATTATTTTATACAGCAGCCTGGGGTATATACAGGTATGTATTTTTGCACTGTATTTGCAGTCACCAGAATTTACTGATATATGACTTAAAGGGATAGTAATGTTTCACAAAAACAGCAGCTCCAATTAATCATCATAGTATTTGGGCCATGGGGAGTGTTATTTCAATACTGTCAGAGTTGTAGTACAAGAATAATTGAATGATAAAGTATCCCCCTCCTGCCCCTTTTACCTAGTGTAAGCCACCTTCCTTCAGATGTGGAATATGGTTCTGGGACCAGACAGGTCACAGCAAGGGACAATCTTCTTACTGTGATCATAAGGAAAACTTTGCCCCCTTGACAGGTTTTTCCTTAAGATCACTGAAGATTGCCCCTCTCAGTGATCCATCTGGACAGTCTTGCTGCTCTGAGGTGAGCAGTGTTACATCAGTAAAAGGGGAGGGAGGGGGATAGTTTATCATTCAATTACTCTTGAATTACAACTCTAACAGTATTGAAATAACACTCTCCAAGGCCCAGATACTATGAAGATTAATTGGAACTGCTTTTATTGTGAAACACTACTATCCCTTTAAAGGGATAGTAATGTTTCATAATAAAAGCAGCTCTAATTAATCATCATAGTATTTGGACTTTGGAGAGTGTTATTTCAATACTATCAGAGTTATAGTTCAAGAGTAATTCAATAATAAAGTGTCACCCTCCCGCCCTTTTTACTGATGTAACACTGCTCAGCCAGAGCAGAAGGGAGGTGCCCAGGTAGACTGCAGAGAGGGACAATCTTCAGTGATCATTAGGAAAAACCTGAAAAACTTGTCAATGGGGTCAGGGCCTTCATTGTTCTCATTGGAAGAAGATTGTCCTCTTCTGTTATCTGTCTGGTCTATGGACTGGATTTCACATCTGAGAAGAGATGGCTTACACTAGGTAAAAGGGGCGGGAGGGGAAAACTTTGCTTGTGAATATCTCTCAAACCATAAAGGTTTGAGAGATAAGACTTATATCGTTCTTCATGTTTTTTTAATGCATACAAAATAAAATAAAGATAAAACGAAGTATTACTATCCCTTTAAGTTCATAAACCCTCAAAAAAGGCAATATGCTTCAACTGTCTGAATGAGATATTCTACAGAGAAAACACCCACCCACGATTAGCAATTACTCTTCATATTTAAAACTGAATGTGACATTTTCAGAGTATAACACAGTTCCAAATGGTAATAAAATAATAAGTATAGCTATACCCGAGAGCGGCATGAATAACAACTACTTAATTACATCCTTCTGCTAAACAAATTTTCAAACTTATTGCTATAGGTCAGTGGTTCTCAACTCCGGTCCTCGGGACCCACTAACAGGCCAGGATTTGATGATTCCCTTGTTAGCACACAGGTGAGTTAATCAATGTGAATGAGTCTCTGATCACCACACTTGTGCTCTAGCAGAGAAATCCTTAAGTCCTGGCCTGTTAGTGGGTCCCGAGGACCGGAGTTGAGAACCACTGCTATAGGTAGAGTCCCCCTTTAAATCTTTGAGTATAAGTCGTGTCCAATTAATTGTTTCACAATGCCCCGGATAATACTCTGTATCTTTATAATAGCAATTACCCACATTTAAAGTTAAAGATCAGAACTCGATTGAAAGTGTTGGCAGATAATGTACAATGACATAAACATTCAACATAATTAATACATCATGTTAACAAATCCGTGAACGTTCATCTTTATAGACATACATTATAAACGGGAATGGTCTGAGAATGCTAAACAGATTAGAAACGTCTATATAAACACGATACATCATAAAATCCAGGTATAAAAATTTTACAACACACTATACATGTGTCTAAATTTTCTATAAAACATCGACCAGTAACACAATATTACATAATGTTGGCACTAAAAAGACCATACAATACTGTCCTGTAATCAGTCACTTACAGTATAGAATAATTAAAAAATCCACTTTTAACAATTATACAATATGCACTTAAAAATTAACCTGTTAAAATTTGTGCGAAACAAGCGAGACTCTATAATTAAGTGAAATATTTTTGTATTCTTATTTTACAAAACATCAACAACAGCAAAAAAAAAAAATAGATATCCTCTTAGAAGTGTGTCTCTTTTTCCGTAATTGCCGATATGTTCCCATCACCTTTAAGCTTAGGGTCACAGTCATTTACTGTACTAGTACATGTGCCCGCAACAAGCTTCCCTCTCATTTTCAGATCTGGACTGGGTAATATTAAATTCTTCAGTTTCTTCAAGATAAAGAAAAGTAGGTTAAAACGGAGAAAATGGATCATTAAAAGCAAAATGTGAAAATCAGTCCTAAAATATGACAGTGTTGACTGGGCAAAAAGCTTAAAAGGATAATAATGTCAGACAAAAAAGCATTAACTCTATGGTATATACAATTAAAAGAGAGTACTTGCACTTATTTGTATCTCTCAAACCATTATGGTTTGAGAGATATAGGAAAATAAAGTTCTCTGGTCCCTCCACTTTCTGCTTGATGAGCTGTAAAGCTGTCAGAAGTAGATTCTGGTCACTTAACCAGATGTGGCTCTTCAGCAGCGCTGATATAACAATATCTAAAGATAAATACTTAATTTGGAACGGTCTACAAAGTGTGCCTGGCTTGCAAGCACACTATGTAGACCGTTCCAATGAAGTATTTATTTCTAAATAGTGTGATTTCAGCTCTGCTGAAGAGCCTCTGTCTGGTCAGCTAGATGGCAGACTTGAGTAAAACAGCCAGGAAAAGGTAACGTTGCCAAGTTATATCTCTCAAACCATAAAGTTTTGAGAGATATGACTTACATTGATGTTAATCTTTTTTTAATGTCTACAATATTAAATCAACTTAAAATTAACCATTACTATCCTTTTAAGCCCTTGAGAACTAGGGGGTGTGCAAAGCATTTCATGGCAATGTCTTGCAGAGCCCTCAAGTTCTTAAAGGGTTATTAATGTCTCTATATATATTTTTTTTATATTGCAGCTATTAGAAAAAGAAACTAAACAACCCCAGTCCCATCTCTCAAACCTTTATGGTTTGAGAGATATAGAAGGCTAAAGTTCCCCGTCCCCTCTGCTTTCCCTGATGTCAGCTGTAAGCTGATATCCTGGTCCCAGGACAAGCAAGTGTCTCTTACGCAGAGCTGAAATAGCGCAATGTAAAAAGAAACGCTTCAGTGGAAACCTCTACAAAGTGTGCCTGCGAACCGGGCACCAGACTTTGTAGACCGTTCCGATGAAGTATTCCTTTTTACATTGCGCTATTTCAGCTCTGCTGAAGAGCCGCCTCAAGTCTTCTGACTCTAATCTCCTGCTGTCAGCTTTACAGCCGACATCAGGGAAAGAGGAGGCAGCGGGGAACTTTATCCTCCTATATCTCTCAAACCATAAAGGTTTTGCTTGATGATCTTGCCGTTATTGACTATGTGATGGGGAAGTGGGGGAAAAAGTTGTTGATTTTGTTTCTCAGTTACAATTTTTTTTTTTTGGACAGACTGTGATAAGATAGGGTAGACAACTTAAAAACAAAATTAGAAAAACAAATAAAGAAAAAATACGAAATAAAAAAAATAAAGAAATAAACAGACAACTAAATATATTAGGTGACAGACAGCTGACTGGGAGCCTTACGTGAGCTGTGTGACTAAGACAGAGTTGATAGACAGCAGACGACATTGAGAATTTTGTTGAGAGCCAAGGCAAGACATCACACTCCATCAGTTGTGTTGTGTAGTGGAGAGTAAAAACACACACAGTAATTGAGTAATGTCCAGCAAATGCACAAGGGGGAGGGGGAAAGGTAGAGTAAAGCATGGACGTGAGGGTAAAGTGGTAGTTCAAAAACTGACTGCAGCAATGATGTGAAATAAATGATGATGATCCCTCTCCTCCAAGGGAAGATGCAGTTTGTCCCACCAAAAGTTCCAGTACCACCAGTGCCAGTACAAAAACAAAAGAACTATATAAGAACACTGAAGATGACAACAAGTCACATTCTAGTGATGATGATGACAGTAGTATAATGAAGGAAGGTGTAGCAGCTGAACCATCTACTGCATCAGATATTGAGTAAAGATGAGCGAGAACCCCGATGCTCGGGTGCTCGGGTGCTCTGACCGAGCACCCCCTGATGCTCGAGTGCTCGGCCGAGCACCCGAGCCCCATTCAAATGAATGGGAGCACTCGAGCATTAAACCAGGCACCCCCTGCTCTGATGAGCGGAGGGTGCCTGGTCAATGTCCCCCTTCATCTCCGCTATGCCCCTCTTCCACAATGTCCCCCTTCATCTCCTATGCCATAGCGGAGATGAAGGGGGACATTGTGGAAGAGGGGCATAGCGGAGATGAAGGGGCACATTGTGGAAGACGGGCATAGCGGAGATGAAGGGGGACATTGTGGAAGAGGGGCATAGAGTCTATGCCCCTCTTCCATAATGTCCCCCTTCATCTCCGCAATGCCCCCTTCATCTCCGCAATGCCCCCGTACCTCCATTCCCTGGTGGTCCAGCGGAGCGTCTTCGGATCTGTGCCTCTTCCGGCACAGATCCTCTTCACCCGAGCATGTCGGGCGAGCACATGGCGGTACTCGTATGAGTACCGCCATGTGCAGAGCAGAGCGATGCTCGGATCGGCTCGAGCACGCTCGCTCAACACTAATATTGAGACAAAAAAAGCACCAAAACACTACAGTAGTAGTGCACTTTGTGAAAGTAAAAGTAAAAAGAAATTGTTTGAAACCTCTAAAAGCTTAGAGGAATATAAGGGTATTAGTGGGCAAGAAATGGCAGGTGATGCTGAGGATGACCTAATGATGACTGATGATGATGCAGATCTAGAATATATCCCTCCAGCATCCTTGTCTTATTCAGATTCAGATTAAGTTGAGAGAGATGATGATGACATGGCTATAAGGTTAGCAGAAAAGTCAAAGTCTGAATCTTCCACCACTTTTAAGGAGCACTGTGCCTGTCTATAAACTGCCTGAGAAACCCATTGGAAAGTCTGACCATGGACAAGAAAAGAAGGCAAAAAGTACACAGTCACCCTATCAGTCATCATCAGCATCATCACCTCTTCCAAATCCAAGTCCCACTCAGCCACATACATCTGTGCTGAGTACCCAGCAGCAGCAACAACAGCAACACAGGTTATTAACATTCACAATATTAGATATGACAAGTGCCTCTGCTGCTGCTATAAGTGCTGCACCTTTGTCATCTAGTAGTAGTAGTAGTAGTAGAATTACATCAACATCTAGCCTCAGTAGTAGAAACAGCCCTTCAGGAACCCCTCAGTCCATGAAGTCCACAATATGAAGACACTTCACTCAGGATCCTAAAGCTAAGCATGTTGCTAACTGTTGTCTGTGCAAAAAGCATGTGAGCAGGGGGAAAGCAGGCTCACACCTAGGCATTTCATCTATGAGGTCAAACTTGAACACAACCACAGGTCTAACTGGGAGACACAATATCAGCAGGTCAGTGGTGCCACAACTAGCAGCAGCAGAAGCACTCCAAAATGTTCCCAGGGCTCTGGGTCAGAAAAGTGAAGCAGTGAAGTAATTTATGTGTCAGAGAGTGCACTACTGCCAACAGTTAGTTCATTCCAAATAACACCTATGGCTCCTGCTGCAGAGGAGCATGATGACTCTGGCTTTACTGTAGGAGATGGCAAGAGTCGTACACTGCCCACACGTGCTGCCTCTACCTCCACCACCTCCTCTAGTCATGTTGTTAAAGCAATAAAGTTCCAGGGTTCTTCTGCCATGTCCCGCCAACCCACACTGACAGAGTTCCTGGGAAGGAGTCAAAAACTTCACAAAAACAATCCTGAAGCACGCTTGTGGAATGGCAAGGTTGCCAAGATGTTGGCAGTGGACATGCTGTTGTATGCTTTTATAGAAAACTGAGGTTTCAGAGAACTGATGTAGCTCCACGCTGGCATATCCCAAGCCACAGTTACTTTTTCAGGATGGCTGTGCTTGAATTGTACAAACAGGTGGTTACTGGTGGGAAAAGGGCTGAAAAGTGCATATGGCAAGAAAATTCACCTGATAACAGATATGTGGACAAGTGGGCAGAGCACAAACTACATGACTCTGACTGCTCACTGGGTTTCCCTCCTACCACCAACAGTGGGCAACACTAGCTTACAGCATCAGTTGACAGCCAATATCATGCTTCTGGTTCTGGCAGTGTGATTAAAAGGCAGCAGCAGGATAGCCCACACCATCGGCACGACACCTTGTGCATGTAGAGTTTTGAAAGATAGTCCCAGAAAGCTGTAGATGTTTTAAGTAAGCTAGAGCAAATGATAGAGGAAGGGATTGTACCCAGCTCCTTAATAGCTGGTTTTGTGTCTGCTGATAATGGCTCCAACATAATCGCCGCTTTGAGAATAGGTGATATGGAGCATGTGCCCTGCTTTGCAAATGTGCTTAATTTAATTGTGACCAGATTCCTGGCACAATCCAAAACCCTCAGAGACATGTTTACTATTGACAGCAAACTCTGTGCCCATTTTAGTCACTTCTACAGTGCAGGCAACACTCTATATTCCAAATAAGAGTATAACAACATGCACCATCACCAGCTGAAAATGGAGGTTCCTACCAGTTGGAATTCCACACTGTACATGCTTCAGCATTTGTATGAGCAGAATATGGCCATTAGCGAGTACATCAATCAAAACTGGAAGGCTTTGTGGGAGCCTCACCTGGCAAATGGCAACTGATGTGCAATGTATGTGAGCTGCTGAAACCCTTTGAGGAGGCAACCATGCTGGTGAGTCACATTGAGGCTAGGAATTAGTGAAATTCTACCACTGATATTTTTATTGCAGAAAAAAATGAGAAGCATGGCTGAGGAATCTTACCATAATGACAACAGAGACATGAACCAGCTGATAAAGGACATGTTAATGTTCTTTGAACAAGATCCTCACATAGTGTCCATTAAACACAATGAGAAATACATTCTTGCCACTTTGCTGGACCAAAGCTTCAAACAAAAAATTTCAGAATTTCTGCCAAAGGGCCATCAGCAGTTTGACATAACAAGGAGTTATGACAATCAGCAGCAACTCTCTAAGAATCGGATTCTGTCAAGGAATATTGAGATATGCTTATTGATTGAGAGGAGGACTGCGTTGTGGAGGATGAGAGGGAGAAAGTGATGCCACAAAAACATCTAGACAGCATAATGAAAAGGAAGGCAGTGAAGCATTTCAACCAGCAGAAACAACCACATCATCAACCATGAAATTTCATTATGAACACAGGGCAATTCATTGGTCTCAACAGGGGCAGCAAAACCCCAACATTGGTGGTGGTGATGGTGGCTCATCTCTTTGGGACTTGCTCCCTAAGTATGTCTTAGTAACGGACACACAGGAATACTGTGTAGCTCCTAGACGTGGTCCCACTGCATGTGAGATGGTTTCTGCATACTTGTAGGATAGCTACATTCTAGGTAGAAACGATGACCCCATGGACTGCTGGCAAACAAAGCAGTATGTGTGGCCAGCATTGACACGTACTGCAGTGGAAAGCTTTAGTTGTCCTCCAGCAGTATTGAGTCTGAGTGGGTTTTCAGTGCAGCTGGTTACATTGTCAATGACTCAGGATGCGGCTTTCAAGCAGCAATGCTGGGAGACTAACATTCTTAAAAATGAACCAACATCTCATACCATCTGAGTATCAGGTAGCAGAAACCACACATGATGACAGAGAAATCCAGGCCAAATGTTATAATAGCAGCACAGATGAGGAGGATGAGGGATGTGAAGAAGTACTGCTACCATCTACCACACTTGAGACTACTGCTATGACCAATAAGTAATGTGTGTTAATACTCTGAGAAAGGATAATGATTTGACACAAACATGACAATGGCAACAACTGCTGTAGGAATATATACACACACACATAGGAATCACACCATGCCAGTCCCCCACCACCACTACTACAATACACATCTGCCACATTGCAGGATGCACTTTATTTTTTCTTATATCTTGACATCATCATGAATATGTGCCAGTGTCACTTAAGCAGGACGTTAGTGTTGTGGACAAAGGAGAAATGCACTTTACATGCTAACACGTTTTTCAAGACATTTGTTGCTGGAGGACTCACAACTTTGACTTTCAGCTACTTATTTCTCCACTACAGTCCTCAAAAGAAGTAATATTACAGTGAGAAATGTTGTACCCATAGGAAATATAGGTGAAAGAATTGTTAAAATAGGCAAAAAGGAAGAACATTTTGAATTGGTGAAAAGGAGAAAACCTTTGTGAAAAAGAGATAACTCAGCCAGTTTTCATGAAAAGTCATGGAGGATTTTTCTCACTTTTTGTCCATCCCTAGTGATAACCGTTCTCAGCTACACCTGCTGATTTAGCACTGGATTCCATAACAGCCCACCGTTCCATGCCTCTTGGGAAGTGTCCAGGTCCTGATGGATTTACAGTCTCTTACTATTGTAAGTTTCAGACATCTGCTTCCACACCTACTCCAGTCTTTTAATGTGATTTTAGGTGGTGCACCATTCCCTCCTCAGAACCTAGAAGCCCATGTAGCAGTAATCCCCAAACCTAATAAGGACTCCTCGCTATGCTCTAGCTATCGTCCCATCTCTCTCTTAAACGTTCATGTAAACTTTTCGCAAAGATCCTTGCTAATCGCCTATACCCCCATTTAACCTTCCTTATACATCCCGATCAGGGAGGTTTTGTGAATAGCCAACAGGCTCAACACAAGATAACCACAGCGATCTGCATAATGCATCTGGCCTTACAAAAACATACCCCAATGTTCCTTATCTCCACTGATGCCAAAAAGGCCTTTGACATGGTTCGCTGCTCCTACCTTGAAGCCGTTCTATGGAATATCACACTGGGTCTACATAAGATACGTGAAATAATGAGCCTCAACTCCATACTGACAGAAATAGTCTTGGCCAACGGCTTCCTCTTGGACTCCTTCACTATCTCCAATAGTACCAAACAGGGCTGCCATCTATGGCCCTTGATAGTTATTCTTTCACTTTTACTCCTCTATTAAACCTCATTAGAAACAACTCAAATATCTCAGGAATACATTTTAGACATGATTCCATTAAATTTGCTACATATGCTGACGATGACCTTCTCTGTATAACTAATCCCATCATCTCTATTCCTCCCCTTCTATGACTTTTAGAGGAATACTCTCACCTCTCCCTACACCAAGTGAGAAATCCTTAATGTTAACTTATCCCCCTCCCTCGCCTCAGTGCTCCAAAAAATCTATTACTTTAGATGGTCCTCTGCCTCTATTCCTTACCTTGCCATTCAGCTAATGCCCAAATGATGTCACTCCCTCAAATCAACTTCTCCCCCCTACTGCGAGAGATTTAAGACGATCTTTCGAAATGGCGATCACATTAAATATCCTGGTGGGGCAGAATCAACATAAAAAGATGATGATTCTCCCTAAGGTTCTATAATTGTTGAATTCCCTTCTGGTCAGTTTCCCCCTTACCTTTTACTCATCTCCTCTTATATCTGGGAGGATAAAAAGCCACTAATCAGGTATGATATTCTTTCCTGACTCATCACTCAGTTTTCCTTGGTCTGCCAGATTTTATCAAATATTATGAAGCTGCGACCATTTCCAAATTGTTTAACTTTATGCCTACCACACCAAAAAAGATGAACGGGAACGTTATCTCACATACTTGGAGACTTGGATCCCATCCAGTAGCTCTGGTCCTAGAAACACACTTCCAAACCCTTTGTCGTTGGACATATAACCCTACATCATGTCTTCCACACCTGGCACAGTGTTAGCGTGCACAATCTTGCTCCCTCTTCATCTCCTTTCAAATCGATCTTGGGCAAATCAGAATCCCCACCAGGAATTAATCAACTCCATTTTCAGAGCTGGGATCAACTCCATTTAGCAGCTTACACTACCTCAAGTCGTTTGACTACCTAACAAAACTAATTAGGCAAAGAAACAACCCCCTAGTGGCAGGTACTACAGATCGGCATTGGTTAAATCAGGAACACCTCGAGTGCTTACTCCCTTTGAATGTATTTTAATAGCCCAATCCCCCACACCCCATCCCCTAGCCTTTTGCTACTCTCTACTACTCGCTCCTCTTTGGCCAACAAAACCATACTTCCTATTCCTTTGGGAGAATGAACTTTCATGCTCTCTAAATCTCAATGGACAAGAATATTCCATCTCAACTGTTGTTTCCCTAGGGACTCCAAGACTAAAGAAATAAACTATAAACTTTTCACTCATTGGTATAACACACCGCTTAAAGGGATAGTAACACTTAAAATGTAAAAAATATATGTTGTAGGGTTTATCCCCCTGAGTAAAACAAGGGTACTCCCACTGCTGAGAGATATTTTATTAAGATAATTATAACAGCTCAAACTTGAATTTTTTTAGGTGCACTATCACAGTGGCCTGAAAATATACAGTGGCGCTGTTGCTACACCATCCTATGGACTGCTCTGGTCTGTAGACCATAAATCTCCATAGGATGGTGTAGCAACAGCGCCACTGTATATTTTCAGGCCACTGTGATATTGCACCTAAAAAATTCAAGTTTGAGCTGTTAGCATTTTTTAACAAAATCTCTCTCAGCAGTGGGAGTACCATTGTTTTACTCAGAAGGATAAACCCTACAACATATATTTTTTTTACATTTTAAGTATTACTATCCCTTTAAACTCTCTTGAATCTTTAGCTATGCTTCCAATTTCTGCTGGAGATGCCATACAGACATCAGATCTATGTTACACATGTGTGTGCTCCCATCACAGCCTACTGGGCATGCGCTCACATTGAATCTATGGTAAGTCCTGACCGGGCAACCCAGATATGCAGAGGAGTACCAGGAGCAGAAGAAGTGGGTGGCGAATGCAAAAATGCCTCCCGCTGCCCCTATTTCATGGTTGCCTCCAGAGGGGGGATCCCGGTTATTAAGGTGGGCTTTAACATTTTTTGAGTAATGCAGCAGAGGAAGTGGGCATTGAGTGTAGGAATTCCACCTGCTGCCTCCAGGTGGGTGGTCCTAGATGTCAGGGGGGTCTTATTACAGAAAGGGGGGGCAAGTGATAATATTGAGGTGGGGGAGACTGGGAAGGGGATGGGCGAGGGGGTATTTAAATTTTTTTTGGTGGTTTTTTTTTTTCACTCGTGTATAATTCACATAAGGTGAAATGGGGTAAAAATGTGTGTATTATACCAGAGATTTTACGGAAATTATGATGCTATGAGAATGTTTTATTCTCATAATCAAGTCCACAACATGTGATTGTTATTTGGTTATTTACAGAGAAACGTCCACTGTGAGATTTGTTTTCTGATCCAGTGTTGTGTAATAGTGAGTGTACTGTACTGTATATAACGGTAACTTTATCAGCCCATTGAGTGCCAGAGGGGGTATTCTACTCATTGCTCTGCAATGTGTTGTGTACCCCTCTGACACACGAAGGGTTAAACAGTCTTCTCATAATGTTACCTCTATTTTGTGTGTATTATACCAGAGATTTTACGGAAATTATGATGCTATGAGAATGTTTTATTCTCATAATCAAGTCCACAACATGTGATTGTTATTTGGTTATTTACAGAGAAACGTCCACTGTGAGATTTGTTTTTTGATCCAGTGTTGTGTAATAGTGAGTGTACTGTACTGTATATAACGGTAACTTTATCAACCCATTTAGTGCCAGACGGGTATTTTACGCATTGCTCTGCAATGCGTTTTGTACCCATCTGACACACAAAGGGTTAAACAGTCTTCTCATAATATTACCTCTATTTTCAAGGTGAAAAGGGCAGTCAATCCTTATTATGAAAATATTTATATTGTGTACAATATAAATCTATGTAAGTATAAATACAACATAAAAATAAATACAAAATACCTATGTGTATATTTATAGTACATTTATATTATATTTTTGCTGAGTAAAACAAGGTTATTTGCACTGGGAGATGCTTCAGTCAACAGATATTACATGACTATCTTAAAAAAAATGTTTAAGAATTTGAGTTCAGAAACTTTTTAAACCAGGTGGCGCTGTTGCTGTTATTGTCTGTGAAGAGCTGAATGTTTTATATTTTCATTAATAGGGTCTACTTTAAACCAAAATATTTCTATAAGATGCATAATATCCATTTTAAAACTGTACTTTCTATATTTAACTAGTAAGAGAAAAAAAGAAGATATAGTGTCTTCGTTACTCCATTATTCTTACCTCTTTTATGGTTCCTTCAGTCCTGCACATTTTTATTATAATGAACAGAGGAATGCACACCATGGAGGACAGTGCCATCATCCATCCTATCCCATATCCCCATCCAGGGTAGGTATATACATTATTGTACTTCAGAGGCTTATATTTCACCAAGAAAAAAATGAAAATACTCTGAAAGAGAATGGGAGAACAAATGTTACAACCATGTTATTGGATTTATGAGACAAAGAAAGGACTTATTAGGGCAATAATGCAAATAAAAGATTGAATAAATATATACTGTGGTCAGGTAAACAATATTCCAAAGTACAGGACAAAACACATTCGCAGAGATAATCTCCCATCTCCGTTCAGGACTTGCAAGTTTCCACACCAGGAAGAAAACAGGACAGTTGCTCATCCAAAATATAATCTCCATAATGTAATATTTAAAAAAAAGTATTACAAAAATGAAAAATCAATAAAATACGTCAAAAGGCGCTTTCTTACATGTTTTGCATCTCAAATATGCCACTTTCACAAAGATAATGGTCATTCAGGGATACTGTAGACTGAAGTTCTCTATAGTTTACTGATTTTGTCCATTATCTTTGTGTGAAACACATAAGAAAAGGCCTTTTGATGTATTTTATTGATATATAAATCTTAGTTATACTTTCATCAGGAAGGTTAGGGTTGGCCTAGTAGGGGTTGTGTAGGGTAGCTGGGGTTAGGTTCGGGGTAGAGGGGGAATGTCGCACGTAGTATCCTTGGCAGGTATGGGATTGCTAGTGTATGCTAGGATTAGTGAAGCGGGAGTGAGGGCTTATGGAAATTAGGTGGGGTTAGGGTTTGGGTAGTGGTGGTTGCCAAATTTGCTAAAACTGGGGCGTGTCTGTATTTAGGTTTTCTGCTCCACCACCATCTGCCTGCACCCCCCACATATCCTTACTCTATCTATCTATCTATCTATCTATCTATCTATCTATCTATCTATCTATCTCTCTCATATCTATCTATCTATCTCATATCTATCTATCTATCTATCTATCTATCTACCTATTTGTGCAATATTTATACATCTATCTATCTATTATCTGTGTAATATCTATCTATCTATCTATCTATCTATCTATCTATCTATCAATCGATCTATCTCATATCTATCTATCTATCTATCTATCTATCTATCTATCTATCTATCACTCTATCTATCTATCTATCTATCTATCTATCTATCTATCTATCTTCTATCTTTCTATCTATCTATCTCATATCTTTCTATCTATCTATCTATCTATCTATCTATCTATCTATCTATCTATCTATCTATTTGTGTAATATTTATACATCTATCTATCTATTATCTGTGTAATATCTATCTATCTATCAATCGATCTATCTCATATCTATCTATCTATCTATCTATCTATCTATCTATCTATCTTCTATCTATCTATCTATCTATCTATCTATCTATCTATCACATATCTATCTATCTATCTATCTATCTATCTATCTATCTGTCTATCTATCTCATATCTATCTATCTATCTATCTATCTATCTATCTATCTATCTATCTCATATCTATCTATTTATCTATCACATATCTATCTATCTATCTATCTATGTAATATTTATACATTTATCTATCTATTATCTGTATATCTATCTATTATCTGTATATCTATCTATCTATCTATCTATCTATCTATCTATCTATCTATCTACCTCATATGTATCTATCTATCTATCTATCTATCTATCTATCTATTATCTGTATAATTATCTATCTATCTATCTATCTATCTATCTATCTATCTATCACATTATCTATCTATCTATCTATCTATCTATCTATCTCATATCTATCTATTTATCTATCACTCTATCTATCTATCTATCTATCTATCTATCTATCTATCTCATATCTATCTATTTATCTATCACTCTATCTATCTATCTATCTATCTATCTATCTATCTCATATCTGTCTATCTATCTATCTATCTATCTATCTATCTATCTATCTATTTGTGTAATATTTATACATCTATCTATCTATCTATCTATCTATCTATCTATCTATCTATCTATTATCTGTGTAATATCTATCTATCTATCTATCTATCTATCTATCTATCTATCTATCTATCTATCTATCTATTAATCTATCCATCTATCTATCTAGATATAGTAGCCCTGCTGTCTCTGTATAATCTTCGTACTCACTGCACAGATTCCAGGGGTGAAGAACATCCAACACCATTTTATTAATACAAATGGCCGATGTCCTATCATGTCTTCGATATTGTCATAAAACCGATTGCTTCCTGTAGAGACAGACACAGGATAGAGAGTTGTTAGTCCAAGTCATTGACGAACAGAGGATTTTACATTTCTGATAGAAAATAGCAGTAATGTAAAGCGGATTCATACAGTATAATACATACAGTATAACTGGGGATGATGACAATGCACTAAGATATCCAAATTTAAAGAGATCTTAGTGCATTGGCTCTAAAGACTGACATAGGAACTGGATAAGTGCTATCACTGGAGAAGTCATCTCCACTTTATCACCTCTTTATTACGTCTTTATCACCACTTTGTGCATCTTACCCCTTGAATGTACTTGAGACTTCTCTACAACTCAAAGGGTAATCAATGAGGAATATGTATATGTCTATTAAAGGAATAGTAATGTTTCATAATAAAAGCAGCACTAATTAATCATCATAGTATTTGGACTTTGGAGAGTGTTATATCAATTCTGTCAGAGTTGTAGTACAAGAGTAATTCAATGACAAAGTATCCCCCACCCGCCCCTTTTACTGATGTAACACTGCTCAGCCAGATCCGAAGGGAGGTGCCCAGGTAGACTGCAGAGAGGGACAATCTTCAATTAAGATAAGGGAAAAAGCTGAAAAACTTGTCAAGGGGGGCAGGGCTTTCATTGTTCTCATAGGAAGAAGATTGTCCCCTTCTGTTATCTGTCTGGTCTATGGACTGGATTCCACATCTGAGAAGAGATGACTTACACTAGGTAAAAGGGGCGGGAGGGGAAACTTTGCTTGTGAATATCTCTTAAACCATAAAGGTTTGAGAGATAAGACTTATATTGTTCTTCATGTTTTTTTAATGCCTACAAAATAAAATAAAGAAAAAATTAAGTATTACTATCCCTTTAAGGTGCAGTTGGTTTAATCTGTGTTCCTCGTTACTTGTCGCTGACAGTGCGATGGAGATTTTTTAGCCTGAAGATGAAACAGAATTACCTATATGCTGTATTAGACATTTATTCTATTTAGAAAACTAATTTTTGAGTTGTTTAGATTTAAAGATGATGATAATTGAGGCTGCCGTGCAGACACTTCCTGTCTTAGTGCTGAATTGTCCACTCACTTACCCTTAATCCTATTGGTGCTAGGGAAGTTGGGCAATTGATTTTGTAAATTAATATTATGAGAAAATCATAAAGGCATTTTATATTTAAAAAATGCAAAAACTTCAGTTTTATTTTTTGATATATTATTTCTACTTACATTTTAGATTAAATTATTTTGCCTGTGGGTTTAAAATGTTCAAATATTTATGAAATTTGGGAAAGATTTTAAAATACAATGCAACATGTTGCTCATGCCTACTACAGGGTACAGCACTCAGTATATTGTAGCTAAGACATCAAAAATATAAATTATTCAGTTTGAGATCATTTATTAAAAAAAATGTCCTTTGTATGTCGTTAACATTTCCAATCATCTATTAACTTTTCATCACAGAGCAAGAACAATAGACATTAATTTTACAGTCCTTTTATGAATGAAAAATAAATAGTGAATTAATCAATATTTATGAGACAGAAAAATAGATTTAGGTTACACTGCAAATAGGAGGAAAATTAGATACTTACCATAAATCCAGCCTATGCAGATGCACTCAAATATAGCAACGAAGAGGAGGCACATTCCACTAGCTGCATACGAGTCAAAAAGTTGGAAAATGTACATTCCTCCCTAAAATGAAAATATTTTATATGTTTAGGGGTTAAAAAAACAACAGCTTTTCATCCTACTGACTCTGTATCATATACTGTAAATAAGAGCAGAAGGTTCTCTGCTTATTATGTTTTGATATGTTTTACGTGTTTGTTTGAATGTTACATAGCAAAATAACATACTTGACGAGACTGAAAAAAAGACGTGTCCATCAAGTCCAGCCCATGCCAAAACACCCCTGTAGATGCAGAGGAAGGCAAAAAAAAACAAAAAAAACACTGATGCCATTTCCAATTATCTGCAAGCATGGCATCCCAAGGCTTAAAATTCCATAGATTTACCACCCTTACTTTAAAAAATCCCTGCCTTTGTTTTAGTCAAAAGTGCCTTTCCTCTAGTCTTAATGGATAACCTTTCATTCTTAGCTCAGCTTTTTGCATAAATAATTAATTGGATAGTTCTTTGTATTGACCTTGAATGTATATGTAAATGGTAATCATATCACCCCTTAGATGTCTCTTCTCTAATGTAAACAAACCCAGTTTGTCTAGTCTCTCTTTATAACTCAGATCTTCCAGTCCATTTATCAGTCTTGTTGCACGTCTCTGCACTCTTTCCAGTTCAAAAGTGACGTCTTTATGAACTAGTGCCCAAAACTGTACTCCATATTCTAGATGAGGCCTAACCAAGGATTTATACAGAGGTAGGACGATATTATCATCCCGTGCATCTACACCTCTTTTTATGCAGGCTAGTACTCTATTTGCTCTTGCAGCAGCTGAGTGACTCTGCACACTGCTGTGAAGTCTATTATCTATCAGTACTCCTAAATCTAGGACCATGCACTGCCTTTGGCCAAACTCAGCACTTGTAATCTCAGCACTTAACACCCTCTTACCCCATTGTATGTTTCCCTTTATCCATTTAGACTGTAAGCTCCTTGGGGCAGGGACCTCTCTCCCATTGTTTCTATGAATGTCGCACTTATTTCATCCCCTCTTATTTATTGTAACATATGTCTATTGTAAGGCGCTGCGTACACTGTGTGGCGCCATATAAATAAAGATACATACATACATACATACATACATCTTTCTCTAATGAGGATTCCCCAAGTTGTTTCCCATTTAGAATATATGTAGCAAATGCATGACCTTACATTTATCTACATTAAATGTCATCTGACACTTTTCTGCCCATTCACTCAGATTATCTAAAACCTTCCACAGAGAAAAAACATCGAGGTCTGTATGTATTTCCTTACATAGCTTAGTGTCATCAGCAAAGATTGAGACACTACTTTCAGTTCCCACTTCTAGATCATTAATAAACAAATTAAAAAGCATTGTCCATTTGCATGTGTTCGTATGTTCATGTGAATGTGTGCGTGTATGTGTCTGTTTGCTTAGGAGTGTATGCGTGAGTTTATTTGTGTGTGCCTATGTTCAAGTGTGTGTACGTATGTGTGTGTGTATGTTCATGTTTGTACATGTGTGTGAGTGAATGAGAAGCAATGTGTTGTGCACCACTGAGGTCCTCAATGGGTTAGATACTTGTCTTGCAGTACAGAGTGATTTGTTTAGTTTGGGACAGTTTTGTGTTGTATATGCCACCACAGTTATCATGATCATCTAGTGTAAATCATCTCTTCTCAGATGTGGAATCCAGTCTCACTCAGATAAGAAAGCTCAGTCCAGACCCAGGTTCTTTGATCAGTGGTAGTGCAGTGGAGTGCAGTTTTCCTCTGAGGAGTCAAAGGTATTTATGGTCCCAGTGGGACTGTTGTAAAGGTTAATCCACAGTGTGATAATGAGACAGAAATTATCTGTTTCTGTTTAGACCACTATTTAAACTGTAGCGTTAATTTAACATCCCATATTTTTCTGTCCCTCAGAGTGAGACTGGATAAATGCTCTAACTAATGAGCATTACATATATGTAGGTGAGAGATCCCCTTTAAGAGGTTAATGACAAGATCCTACAATGTGTAATTAAATCAGTAAGCAGAATATAGATAAGCACAATGTAAGTTATCTTACCTCAGTCAACATTATAAGTCCAATGAAATAAGATACCACAGAAAGCGCTAGAATCAGTAATTCCCTCCGATAACCTCTTCGGAAAATCTTTGGATACATGTCAACCACCGCGGTCACCAAGCTTTCCACACATACGAACTGTACATGGAACATTTAGTAAAGAACGAGGTTGCAGTGAGCAGCAATTATAAAAATACCTCCCCGTTAAAGACTACATGACTTGTACATTTATGTCTGAAACAGATTAAATAGATCTCTCTGTAGCAATGAATACAAATCTTATAATGTCTCTATTGTATTACTATAATTACATGCAGTGGCTTACAAATGAAGTCACACAGAGCGGTCATTTTTAGATTCTAAGACATCATCCTATATAATAATTTGCTAGGATGTTTGTCAGAAGCCGTCCTGCGCTGTACAGACTGCCTGAACATGCTGCAGCTGATACAGAGCGGGTGCTCAGAATTCGGACTGGAGTCGTCTCTGTGCACCTCCCTGGGACCGCTTGGTAAGCAGAGAGGCTCCGGGCACCAACTGCAGCTGCTGTACATGGGCTTTTAAACTAGTTATATATATATGGGTGCACAGGCACGTGCACACATAGACACCAACGGGGGCTTGAGTACCTGCCCTTTTTGTCCAAAGTGCCCTTTTAACAAAAAAAAAACAAAATTGAATCAGTCCGATTTAATTGAGAAGTGCCCTTTTTTTCATTTGAGCCCCTGCCCCCCAAAATGTCTATGCACGTCCCTGTGGGTGCATTAGCTTACTGTTGTTGAATGGGATTCTGGGAATGCAATGGAAACACTGATAGCTATGGATTCTTAACTGGAGACAGGATTATTTTTTATCTGTTTCATACATGTAGAATAACACTCTAATACAGGGCCATCCAAGTCCAGTCCTCAAGGGCCACCAACAGGCCAGGATGTAAGGATCTCCCTGATTAATCACAGGTGAGTCAGTCACAATGACTGATCCACTGATTATCTCACCTGTGTTTAATCATGGAAATCCTTACATCCTGGCCTGTTGGTGGCCCTCGAGGACTGAACTTGGACAGTCCTGTTCTAGTGTATTATACGGGTACTGTAATTAAAGACAAATGGTCACAATGTTAGTTTTATTTCCCTGTCTAAGGAGAAATCGAGTAATTCCGGAGCAAAACAAACTGCACCAAAGGGGGCAAATAAAAAATCCCTGTATTAAAGTTAATAAAAATGTTAGAATTTAACCACTTGAATGTGAGGTCTCCAGAACAGTGCTATACAAAGCGTTGTAGCTCTCTATAGTATTGAAGGAGTTGAAAGTCCCATTTAAATTAAAGGGAATTTTTTCCTTTATGGTGCAGTTTGTTTGCCCCAGAAAGTCTCCAGGGAGGAGATGCACTAAAATATCGATGTAATAGAGAAGTGTGTCTGGCAATGTGTGGAAATCAGCTTCCCCATGGAGAATAAGACGCATTTCACTTCACGGGGAGCTGGAGAGGCTTTGATCATGTCATTTGATATTGACTTAAAGGGATAGTAATGTTTCATAATAAAAGCAGCTCTAATTAATCATCATAGTATTTGGACTTTGGAGAGTGTTATTTCAATACTGTCAGATTTGTAGTTCAAGAGTAATTGAATGATAAAGTATCCCCCTCCCGCCCCTTTTACTGATGTAACACTGCTCAGTCAGAGCAGAAGGGAGGTGCCCAGGTAGACTGCAGAGAGGGACAATCTTCAATTAAGATAAGGGAAAAACCTGAAAAACCTGTCGGGGGGGGCAGGGTTTTCATTGTTCTCCCAGTAAGAAGATTGTTCCTTGCTGTGACCTGTCTGGTCTATTGATCAGAGTCCACATCTGAGGGGAGCAGTGTTACACTAGGTAAAAGGGGAGGGAGGGGTAAACTTTATCATTCAATTACTCTTGTACTACAACTCTGACAGTATTGAAATAACACTCTCCATGGCCCAAATACTATGAAGATTAATTGGAGCTGCTGTTTATGTGAAACATTACTATCCCTTTAAAACTGTAGATGGTAAGACAGAGAGAATTAATTCACCTTAATACTTCAACACCAAGAGCAGCAGCAGCTCTCCCTTAATGGAGAATATTTCTACATCGCAATACAGTGCTTAACGTCCCATTCACAGAACAGCCACTTCCCTACGAGCCATCAATCAGCTGTACCCTGTAAATAATTTAGAGGCAACTATCAGCTGATTGATATAAACAATGCATCAGCTGATCAATGCTAACAGTACAGAGCTGTACCAGCATCTGAGGACTTTGATCAAATTACATTGCTGTTGTGTAATATGTGTGTAATATGTGTAGTGTGAGACACAGAGCCTCATGTTACTCAAATTACACAACAATACCATAAGTAGATTGGAGTCCTAAGATGCTAGCATAGATCTGTATTGTTTGTATCGATCAGCTGATAGTTGGCTCAGCAATGTTTACATCAATCAGCTGATAGATGTCTCTGCACTGTTTACAGCCTTGAGTCTATCTGTTGCTATGGCAAGATCCTTACTTTGCCAACACCAGGGAAGCACATTTGTTTCTGTGCCCTCTGACAGCATTGCCAGCTTCTGGAACTTAGTGTATGTTGGTAATAGCCATATTAACATATAAGTACACCCACATGACTACAAAAATGGCTAATTAATCTAAACTTCAACATGCACATGAGCCACTGGCAAAGTAGGCACTACAAGATAATAAACCTGATGAAGGCATGGAGGAAAGCATGGTAATATCGGTGTATTTCATTTGCCGGTGCAGGGATGACATTGCAAAGACACCTTAGTGCATACCATGAGATAGATTGGGGCTAGTTTGCTACCACCAGACTGGACCCTTCTTGAAGTTTAGTGCATCTCCCCCTGGAGTCTTAGTACATGAGCCTCACTGTTTAGATGCTGGTTACAACTGTCTTCCTACCTGACTATCCAGTCCGAGGAATATCAACATCATGAAGAATAATGCCGCCCACAGCGGAGCGAGAGGCATCATCGTGACAGCTTTTGGGTAGGCAATGAAAGCAAGTCCGGGACCTAATAAACAAAACACAGAACAACAGTAACTGGAAAGAGGAATCGTAAATTGCTGTGACCAGAGGCGCTGAACTCTGCACAATGCGAAACATCAGTGTGAGATTGAGATGTCCCAATTCTCTTCTCACAGCTCAGAACAAAGATGTTGCTGTTTGGCTGACAATAGGGGGGAGATGTCTGCTACTTTATTAACCCCTTGGAGAAAGGAGATGCTCTCCAACATACTGTGAAGATGTCACAAGCAGCCAAAGGAGTTAACCCTTTGAGTGCATGAGGGATAGCCTAGACAGCTCTGGATAATGGGGATTTTTAATAAATACCACCTCAGACATAAGAGAAAAAAATACAAGTGACTGTCAAGTTCAAACCTATAAAGGATTAGTAAGCTTTTATTTATTAACTTATTTATTTTCATCTTTACCATTTGTCTACATTGTTATGTCAATGAAAATGAGCTACCTGGATCTGTTTGCAGAGAGTTTTATGTCAGGGACTAAAGCAGTGATTGTGATACAATGTAACATTATACAGTGTAAAAAAAACAGCACACAACATGTGGGGGGTGTATAAAAAGCCTTCTTGGTGTATACTTAAGAATTGCGCTAAAATTCATAACACCTGGTCATATTTATAAAGAAGTAAAATCTTGTTTATAAATACGTCTATCTAAGAAAGCTCTGAGAAAATTCGCACCTGCGAATATATTTTCGCACACATAGCTGAATTATACACTTCCTTTAAAGGGATAGTAATACTTAAGTATTACTAATCCCTATATTAAAGTCCTATTAAAAATAAATGCATTGCCCCCAGTGTCATCTCTCAGACCTTTATGGTTTGAGAGATAATTGCTCCTAAAGTTGCCCTCTTCCTCCTCCTTCCCTGTAGTCAGCATTCTAGCTGACTGCAGGGAAGCCAGTCGTACGACTTTCAGGTGGCTCTCCAGCAGAGCCAAGATCGCGTTAATAAAAAAGAAAACTTTCACTGAAATTGTCTTCTATGTGTGTTTGGTTTGCAAGCACACGTAGAAGACCATTTTAGTGAAATATTTTTTTTTATTAAAGCGATCATGGCTCTGCTGCAGAGCCGCCTGATGATCTAAGACTGGATTTCTCTTCAGTCAGCTACAACGCTGATTTCGGGGAAGGGGGAGGGAGACGGCAACTTTAGGAGAAATTATCTCTCAAACCATAAAGGTCTGAGAGATGACACTGGGGGCAATACATTTATTTTTAATAGGACTTTACTATAGGGATTAGTGATACTTAAGTATTAATATCCCTATAATAATTGCACTAAAATTCACAACGCCTGATCATATTTATAAAGAAGTAAAGTCTTGTTTATAAATACGTCTATCTAAGAATATTCTGAGAAAATTCTCACCTGCGAATATATTTTCGCACACATAGCTGATTATATACTTCCATTAAGAACAGGTTATACCTGATGCTAAAATTTAATCCCTAAAACTGCCTTTATTTTTGGCACAATTAGTGGATTTTTAGTGAGTTAGCACTTAGAGAAAATGTCGTTAGATGTGTATACATATACTTATGTCGCTTTGAGACACTTTTGCAGATACTTTCTTTAGAACTCCAGTTTTATACATCTCCCCCTATACATGTCCATTAAGAACAGGTTATGGGTATACATGGCGTTAAGATTTAGGACTCGATCCCAATGTTGGAGATAAAAAAGACAGTAGGGCAAAATGGATACCGACAGAAAATGTCTTGGTCGGTATCCAAATGTCCTACAGGCTTAAAGCACAACAGACGTTAGGCCACAAAAAATGCTGCTATATAGCGGCAGTATTGGGAACTTCAAAGGAAAAAAAGCTAACGATCGGTGCCTGATATACTGTCAAGCACCGATCGTTATGGAGATGTGATATCACTGGAGAAGTTATATCCACTGTATCACCTCTTTATCTCACCTTAGTGCATAACCCCCATAAAATCCAAAGAGTTTAACATTTAAATGAATTATCTCCCAGCATGGAAGTACCATTGTCCTGCTCTCTATGGGAGAACATGAGTCATTGACTGTAGCTCTCCACAGTAAGTCACATGTACGGCAACATCTGGCGTCCAAATGAGAAAGATTCAGTATAATGTTTAATAAATAAATACACAGTTACATAAAATAACTTGTGAAATAAAAATCTTCAAGCAGTAGGAGTTCTATTACTTTATTCCAAGACAAAAGTACTATGGAATAGATTTTGTTCATAGCACATTTACTGTTCCTTTCAGATCTGGCTTATATTCAGCCAGTGAGGATAGGTTTGGGCATCATTTTGCTACACCAGCGGGGGTGGTTGGGCACAAGAGGAGGCCCTGGGACCATATGCAGGTGTTTCTCCTGCAACCCACAATCTCTTTTTTGGCACAAGAGTAAGAGGAGATAATTTCCCTCTATCACTTCACACACACACCTATTTATCACCCCAGAAAGGTTCAAATCAGGCTCCTATTGCCTCACTGTGCATCTCCCTTTATATACACACTGTCCCACCTTAATTCCTAGAGAGAATCAGTTGCACCACACTGTCGAGCGCCAATAAAGGGCAAAATGTACTTCTGCGGTTTTGCTTAACCCCTTAAGATCTGGCCACGCCATTTTTTTGCTATTGGATTCAGGGGTCAGGGGGAACCACGAGGGGACCCCTGAATTCCATGACGTGCCATGGTCCTGGCACGTCATTGGACTTAAGGGGTTAAGGTGACCACATATACCTTTAAATCAAGGAGGCTTATACAAAACACATACTGTAGGGATGCACTGATTCCTTTTCAGTGCTGCAGAATGATATTTTTTGTGTCCCTGATTTAAAGAGATGTGAGGTCACGTTAGTTTTGCTCTTTCTCTCATGCATTAACTGACATTTCGGCACTGGAATGTACTTTTATAAATATAAAAATGTCTTCTTTGCATTGACACCGGGGATCAAAGAACATAATTGAGCAGCACTTGAGAGAGGGCCATCTCCCAAGAATAAACTACTAAGCTTTTCTTTTTCCACATCAGTGTGTGTTTGTCATACCTCTATTGTGTTGTGCGAACACTAAGTAAAAGGGTATCCCAGGCATTGCCCCTTGCTATCCATAATGTAGAGGTACAAAAACAAAAATTTAAGGTTTATAATTACTTGGTAGAGAGGGGATTATTGGGTGGAGAGCAGGAATACTAGAAACAATTAAAGCAGGCAATATCAGATGCAACGTAAACGTAAAAGAAAAACAAACACTCTGGTTTTCTCCGTAGGAAAAAGAATACTAAAAAAATATAGGCAGACCATTTTATGAAGATACTAAGATATAGAAGTATAAATAGAGGGCAGACTAGCAGTGGCATAACAATAGGGGTCACATCTGCAACCGGGCTTGTCACTCCAGGGGCCCTGCCGCCCCTTGCAATCCCCACTGCCGCCCACAAGTAGCAACAAGCTGAGGTCTGTGCCTTCTTTGGCAGAGACCTGTATCAGCTGAGTGGCCTCTTCAGCACTCTAGTAATGCAGAGCGCCAGGAGATTACATCATCATCCAGCACTCTGCATTACTGAAGAGACTACCGTGCAGGAGCTCCAGCTGTATAGAGGTCTGTGCAAAAGGACCTCTCCTGCCATGCCACTGGACCACCAGGGAGGTAGAAGGTTGGGGGCAATGTGGAGATTGGGGGTAATGTGCGGGCAATGTGGAGCTTAGGAGCAATGTGGAGGCAATGTGGAGCCTAGGAGCAATGTGGAGGCAATATGGAGATTGGGAGCAATGTGGAGATTGGGGGCAATGTGGAGGCAATGTGGAGACTGGGGGCAATGTGGAGGCAATGTGGAGACTGGGACAACGTGGAGGCAATATGGAGATTGGGGTCAATGTGGGGGCAATGTGGAGATTCGGGGAAATGTGGAGATTGGGGGCAATTTGGAGATTGGGGGCAATGTGGTGGCAATGTGGAGATTGGAGGCAATGTGGAGATTGGGGATATGTGGAGGCAATGTGGAGATTGGAGGCAATGTGGAGATTGGGGGATATGTGGAGGCAATGTGGAGATTGGAGGCAATGTGGAGATTGGGGATATGTGGAGGCAATGTGGAGATTGGAGGCAATGTGGAGATTGGATGCAATGTGGAGATTGGGTGCAATGTGGAGGCAATGTGGAGATTGGAGGCAATGTGGAGATTGGGGATATGTGGAGGCAATGTGGAGATTGGAGGCAATGTGGAGATTGGGGATATGTGGAGGCAATGTGGAGATTGGAGGCAATGTGGAGATTGGGGGATATGTGGAGGCAATGTGGAGATTGGAGGCAATGTGGAGATTGGGGATATGTGGAGGCAATGTGGAGATTGGAGGCAATGTGGAGATTGGGGATATGTGGAGGCAATGTGGAGATTGGAGGCAATGTGGAGATTGGGTGCAATGTGGAGGCAATGTGGAGATTGGATGCAATGTGGAGATTGGGTGCAATGTGGAGGCAATGTGGAGATTGGAGGCAATGTGGAGATTGGGGATATGTGGAGGCAATGTGGAGATTGGATGCAAAGTGGAGATTGGGTGCAATGTGGAGGCAATGTGGAGATTGGAGGCAATGTGGAGATTGGGGATATGTGGAGGCAATGTGGAGATTGGAGGCAATGTGGAGATTGGGGGATATGTGGAGGCAATGTGGAGATTGGAGGCAATGTGGAGATTGGGGATATGTGGAGGCAATGTGGAGATTGGAGGCAATGTGGAGATTGGGGATATGTGGAGGCAATGTGGAGATTGGATGCAATGTGGAGATTGGGTGCAATGTGGAGGCAATGTGGAGATTGGGGATATGTGGAGGCAATGTGGAGATTGGAGGCAATGTGGAGATTGGGGATATGTGGAGGCAATGTGGAGATTGGAGGCAATGTGGAGATTGGGGATATGTGGAGGCAATGTGGAGATTGGAGGCAATGTGGAGATTGGGGATATGTGGAGGCAATGTGGAGATTGGAGGCAATGTGGAGATTGGGGGATATGTGGAGGCAATGTGGAGATTGGAGGCAATGTGGAGATTGGGGATATGTGGAGGCAATGTGGAGATTGGAGGCAATGTGGAGATTGGGGGATATGTGGAGGCAATGTGGAGATTGGAGGCAATGTGGAGATTGGGGATATGTGGAGGCAATGTGGAGATTGGAGGCAATGTGGAGATTGGGGGATATGTGGAGGCAATGTGGAGATTGGAGGCAATGTGGAGATTGGGGGATATGTGGAGATTAGGAGCAATGGGGGGCAGCAATGTGGAGATTAGGGGCAATGTGGAGATTAGGGGCAATGTGGATATTGGAGGCAATGTGTATATTGGAGGCAATGTGGATATTGGAGGCAGTGAAGGGAGCAATGTAGTCGGGGGGGGCATGGCAATTTCTGCACCAGGGCGCGGGGGCTTCTAGTTACACCTCTGCAGATAACTAGATGAACTGGATTGTATCTGACATCAAACTGTAACCCTTTGAGTGCCTACAATGAGTTGGATACCTCTCTGGCACTCAAAGGGTTAAGCTCACTTTAGCACCAAATGTACACTACACAGCAGGACACAGTACTTTGATCCCTTTAAAGTCCATAGGGGTGTTCAGTACATTGATTAGCAACATGCTGTACATCTGTCTTTTCCTTAAAGGGATAGTAATGTATCACAATAAAAGCAGCTCCAATTAATCTTCATAGTATTTGGACTTTGGAGAGTGTTATTTCAATACTGTCAGAGTTGTAGTACAAGAGTAATTGAATGATAAAGTATCCACCTCCCTCCCCTTTTACTGATGTAACACTGCTCTCCTCAGAGCAGCAAGACTGTCCGGATGGATCACAGAGAGGGACAATCTTCAGTGATCATAAGGAAAAACCTGTCAAGGAGGACAGGGTTTTCCTTATGATCACAGTAAGAAGATTGTCCCTTGCTGTGTCCTGTCCAGTCAAGAGACCAGATTCCACATCTGAGGGGAGGTGGCTTACACTTGGTACTATGAAGATTAATTGGAGCTGCTTTTATTGTGAAACATTACTATCCCTTTAACCAGCCATGTCAGTCTCTACATCCAGAGTAATATTTAGATAATGATGATTAGGATAATGAGTTATGATACATACCTGACTCTGCTACTTCTGCTATCGGCACACCTTGTTCATAAGCCATAAATCCAAGGACAGAAAATATGGCAAATCCAGCAACGAAACTCGTGCCGCTGTTTAAACAGCAAAGCATGAGGCAGTCTCTGTGAATGAAGGAAGACATAACTCAGAGTGATAACACAAGAGCGGGTCTCTAGATGAACAGAACGGACAGTGCACGGAGCCTGACATCGCACAGTCCTCTGGCAATCAAACGGTTAGCATAGTCCTAGTGGTTTCTGGGATTTATCTCTAGTGGCTGCTGAAGGAAACTGGGTGAGATAATCCTATATAAATGACAATGCAAACTGACAATTGTATTTTAGTGTAAACCATTGGTTCCCAACTCAGTCCTCAGCAGATTTGCTAGATCGCCCAGTTTAACCCTTTGAATGCCAGAGGGGTATCCAACACGCTGCTTTACAATGCGGTGGATACTCCTCTGGCATTGAAGGAGTTAAAGGGATTAGCTGGCAACCCTACTCTTAAAGAGATAGTAATGTTTCAAAATAAAATCAGCTCCAATTAATCTTCATAGTATTTGGTCCATGGAGAGTGTTATGTCAATACTGTCAGAGTTGTAGTACAAGAGTAATTGAATGATAAAATATCCCCCTCCTGCCCCTTTTACTGATGTAACACTGCTCACCTCGGAGCAGCAAGACTGTCCAGATGGATCACAGAGAGGGACAATCTTCAGTGATCATAAGGAAAACCTGAAAAACATGTCAAGGGGGGCAGAGTTTTCCTTATGATCACAGTAAGAAGATTGTCCCCTGCTGTGACCTGTCCGGTCAAGAGACCAGATTCCACATCTGAGGTGAGCAGTGTTACATCAGTAAAAGGGGTGGGAGGGGGATACTTTATCATTCAATTACTCTTGAACTACAACTCTGACAGTAATGAAATAACACTCTCCATGGCCCAAATACTATGAAGATTAATTGGAGCTGCGTTTATTGTGAAACATTACTATCCCTTTAACGAGCACGTAACAGACCATGTCTTTTAGGATTTCCCTGATTGTGCACAAGGGAGTTAATTCCTGAAGACCTGGCCTGTTAGTGGTCTCAGTGGTTGGTAACCACTGTTGTATACCCGAACTGGGCAACCTGAGACCTTCCAGCTGTTCAGAAGTACACTTCCCATCTCAATTGTATGTGCCCATCCAAATGTGCCCACTGATATCACTTCTCCAATTCCTATGTCATGCTATTGAGTCTATGCACTAAGATTTTGCAAGTTTTGGAGATCTTAGTGCATAGGTTCTATAGAATAAAGAAACTGGAGAAATAACAAACTGAAGAAGTTATCTCCACTTTATCACCTCTTTATTGCTCACCCCATGTCTAACGTGCTTCCCTGTTTGTGCACAGCTGAGTTAATTCAGTGACTGACCCAAAGATTACTCTTCTGTGATTAGGCAGGGATAGCATGAAAATCTGACGTGATGGTGTATCCTGGTGTCTAATATCGAGAAACACTTAAAGGGATAGTAACATTTAATATCTATCTATCTATCTATCTATCTATCTATCTATCCATCTATCTCATATCTATCTATCTATCTATCTATCTATCTATCTATCTATCTATCTATCTCATATCTATCCATCTCTCTCATATCTATCTATTTCTCTCATATCTATCTATCTATGTATCTATCTATCTATGTATCTATCTATCTATCTATCTATCTATCTATCTATCTTATATCTATCTATCTATCTATCTATCTATCTATCTATCTATCTATCTTATATCTATCCATCTATCTTCTATCTATCTATCTATCTATCTATCTATCTATCTCATATCTATCTATCTAATATCTATTTATATCTATCTATCTATCTATCTATCTATCTATCTATCTATCTATCTATCTATCTCATATATATCTATCTAATATCTATTTATATCTATCTATCTATCTATCTATCTATCTATCTATCTATCTATCTATCTATCTATCTCATATCTGCTACTACTTTATTGAAACTGTCTACAAGGTGTTCCTGATCTGTAAGCACACTTTCTAGACTGTTCCAATGAAGTTGTTCTTCTTAAATAATGATATTTTGTCTCTGCTGAAGAGCCTCCTCGTGTCGGCCGACTAGATTCATCAGGGCCATTAGGATTTTCTAGTTATAGTAAGGTGCACTCACTTCCTAACCAGAAGTAAAGTGGCGTGTTACCTGTAGCAGTTATTGTTGTAGTTGTTATAACTTCCCAGCGCTGTCAGGCAGCCCAGGCAGATCGCGTAGGAAAAGAAAATCTGAGTTCCCGCATCGACCCAGACCTGGTGACAGAGAAGAAAATGGAAAATTATAATTGTTATTGTACTGCAAGCCTGGGCATTCTGTGGATCTCCAGCTGTTAGGCCACCATTTGCATTATGACAATCACCCGTGGCTTCACCCCTGATGAAGTCTCAAAGAGACGATACGTGTTGGGTGTGGGGTGAGAGATGACCTCTCTTCTTCACCTGACTTGATTTGTACGCATCTCTTAGTATTACATGGATGGTTTGAGTTGAGCACTGTTCCTAAATATGTGTTGCAGCATTTTTTTATCATGTGGTTTGTACATTTTTTTGTAGACTCCTACAAGAGCATATCCCATATATGTTAGCACTTTATACTATAAAGGAGCAGTAAACTTTTTTATGAAAAAATATATATTGCAGGGATTTTCATATTGATTAAAATAAGGGTACTCCCACTGCAGAAAGATTTATATTTCCAGAGTTATTACAGTTTAAACCCATGTTTTTTTACATTAGCAGTGCCCTCTAGTGGTCAAATTCTAATTAGATTTCCTGTTAGATTCTAATGGAGAGGAAAGTCAGAAAAGTCAGAGACATACAGTTCTCCATAGAATGTGATAGAAACTGCTGAGTCACTTCCTGTCAGTTAGAACTATCAGGAAGTAATTACACAGTAAATTCACTTCCTGTCAGAACTATCAGGAAGTAAACAGAGTAAATTCACTTCTTGTCAGTTAGAACTATCAGGAAGTAAACACATTAAATTCACTTCCTGTCATAGAACTATCAGGAATTAAACACAGTAAATTCACTTCCTGTCCTTTAGAACTATCACGAAGTAAACACAGTAAATTCACTTCCTGTCCGTTAGAACTATCACGAAGTAAACACAGTAAATTCACTTTACTTTAAACTGTTATCATTTTTTAATAAAACATCTGACAGTGATGGGAGTGACCTTGTTTTATTCAGCAGGAAAAGCTCTATAAATATGTGATTTCATAAAAAAGAGTTTACTGCTCCTATAATGTATAATGTTTGTTTGCAATCAGCAATACCTCATTTGGCCTGAGGTGGTGGGACTATTTCACCTATATAAGAGGGCGCGAGTATACACAGTCCTTTTTGGATGGGTGCCCACACCTCAGGCCCTCAAAGTTTTCTTCAGGTGAGTCCTATTCTTTCCTTGTTTTTAATTGCATACATGATTTATGACCCTCACAGTAGAAAAGTAAAGATTACAATTAAAGGGTCTGTGCCAACTAATTTGTTGTTAAACTTCTCAGGGTTTGTTTTTCAACTTTTATTTTTAATTTTATTTCGATAGTATTTTACAAGTATATTAGTGTAGGTACTCACCATATTTTGAGGTACCTTGATGAGGTTTGTGAGCTTTCATCTTTTGGCCAAACTATGGTCTAAACCCTCAAATTTCTAAACACAGTGATATTACATATTCCTAATACAGGGCACATAAATAACACTAACCGTATGGAGGAATGCAGGTGTCTTTTTTCGTTTATACATTAATGTATGTTATATAATTATTTATGCACTAGAACTTTCTTTATTGGTCTTCCCTGCCATTGATTGTGCATTTTTTTGGCCAGGAGAATAGTTATTAATCATTGTGTCCTTTTCAGACTTACTCTGATTCTCTGGGGAATAATAGACTGGTTAAGATAATTATACAGGGATTTTGTCTCTCCTTATGTTCTGTGTGGTAATGTTTTTAACATTTTTAATAAAGTAATTTTTAATTGATTATGTTTGATAATTAATAAAGTGATTCTATGTATTACGATACGCCTCCATAAACGGTTATTTTTGGTCTGTTGGACTCCTTACTTGAACTTTTGTTTCTGGTTTGGGATAGTTTTGTAGTAGATAATTTTGTAGTGTTGGTTTCTGGTTTGGGATAGTTTTGTAGTAGAAGGTTTTATAGTGTGGTTTCTTGTTTGGAATAGTTTTGTAGTAGAAGGTTTTATAGTGTTGGTTTCTGGTTTGGAATAGTTTTGTAGTAGAAGGTTTTATAGTGTGGTTTCTGGTTTGGAATAGTTTTGTAGTAGAAGGTTTTATAGTGTTGGTATCTGGTTTGGGATAGTTTTGTACTAGAAGGTTTTATAGTGTTGGTTTCTGGTTTGGAATAGTTTTGAAGTAGGTAGTTTTGTAGTATATAATTTTGTAGTGAGTTTCTGGTTTGGGATAGTTTTGTAGTAGATAGTTTTATACTGAGTTTCTAGTTTGGGATAGTTTTGTAGTAGATAGTTTTGTAGTGTTGGTATCTGGTTTGGGATAGTTTTGTAGTTAGTAGATAGTTTTGTAGTGAGTTTCTGGTTTGGGATAGTTTTGTAGTAGATAGTTTTATACTGAGTTTCTAGTTTGGGATAGTTTTGTAGTAGATAGTTTTGTAGTGGTGGTATCTGGTTTGGGATAGTTTTGTAGTTAGTAGATAGTTTTGTAGTGAGTTTCTGGTTTGGCATAATTTTGTACTAGAAGGTTTTATAGTGTTGATTTCTGGTTTGGAATAGTTTTGTAGTAGATAGTTTTGTAGTGAGTTTCTGGTTTGGGATAGTTTTGTAGTGTTTGGTTCTGATTTGGGATAGTTTTGTAGTAGATAGTTGTCACGGTTCCCAGGAATAAACCAGGAGTCAGTACAGTAAAGTAAAAGAATCTTTTATTAGAATAATACCGGTAATGCATGTAAACAGATAACACACAGAGGGTGATCAAAGAGGCAAGCACTGTATCAGAAATAGCAGTCCGCCAATAGGTCCACCACACTGTCCGAGACTAGGCCTCAGCCCACTGGAGCCTCGAGTTAATTTGGAATGCCCAAAGGACTAGCACTGACAAAAGTTTTGTAATAGTTTGGTAGTGTTGGTTTCTGGTTTGGGATAGTTTTGTAGTAAATAGTTTTGTAGTGTTGGTTTCTGGTTTGGGATAGTTTTGTAGTAGATAGGTTTGTAGTGTTGGTTTCTTCTTTGGGATAGTTTTACAGTAGAAGGTTTTATAGTGTGGTTTCTGGTTTGGAATAATTTTGCAGTAGATAGTTTTGTAGTAGACAGTTTTGTAGTGAGTTTCTGGTTTGGGATATTTTTGTAGTTTCAGTTTCTGGTTTGAGATAGTTTTGTAGTAAATAGCTTTGTAGTAAATAGTTTTGTAGTAGATTATTTTGTACTGTTGGTTTCTGGTTTGGGATAGTTTTGTAGCAGATAGTTTTGTAGTGTTGGTTTCTGGTTTGGGATAGTTTTGTAGCAGATAGTTTTGTAGTGTTGGTTTCTTGTTTGGGATAGTTTTATAGTGTTGTTTTCTGGTTTGGGATAGTTTTGTAGAAGATAGTTTTGTAGTGATAGTTTTGTAGTAGATAGTTTTGTAGTGAGTTTCTGGTTTGGGATAGTTTTGTAGTAAATAGTTGTCACGGTTCCCAAGAATAAACCAGGAGTCAGTACAGTAAAGTAAAAGAATCTTTTATTAGAATAATAACGGTAATGCATGTAAACAGATAACACACAGAGGATGATCAAAGAGGCAAGCACTGTATCAGAAATAGCAGTCCTCCAATAGATCCACCACACTGTCCAAGACTAGGCCTCAGCCCACTGGAGCCTCAAGTTAATTCGGAATGCCCAAAGGACTAGCACTGACAAAAGTTTTGTAGTAGATAGTTTTGTAGTGTTGATTTCCGGTTTGGGATAGTTTTGTAGTAGATCGTTTGGTAGTGTTGTTTTCTGGTTTGGGATAGTTTTGTAGTAGAAGGTTTTATAGTGTGGTTTCTGGTTTGGAATAATTTTGTAGTAGATAGTTTTGTAGTAGACAGTTTTGTAGTGAGTTTCTGGTTTGGGATTGTTTTGTAGTAATAGTTTTGCAATAGATAGTTTTGTAGTGTTGGTTTCTGGTTTGGGATAGCTTTGTAGTAGGTAGTTTTGCAGTGAGTTTCTATTTTGGGATAGTTTTATAGTGTTGGTTTCTGGTTTGGGATAGTTTTGTAGTGGATAGTTTTGTAGTGAGTTTCTGGTTTGGGATAATTTTGTAGTAACAGTTTTGTAATAGATAGTTTTGTAGTCTGGTTTCTGGTTTGGGATAGTTTTGTAGTAAATAGTTTTGTAGTGTTGGTTTCTGGTTTGGGATAGTTTTGTAGTAGATAGTTTTCTACTGAGTTTCTGGTTTCGGATAGTTTTATAGTAGATAGTTTTGTAGTTTTGGTTTCTGGTTTGTACATAGTTTTGTAGTAGATAGTTTGTAGTGTTGGTTTCTGGTTTGGGATAGTTTTGTAGTAGATATTTTTGTAGTAGATAGTTTTGTAGTGTTGGTTTCTGGTTTGGGATAGTTTTTAGTAGATAGTTTTGTAGTGTTGGTTTTTGGTTTGGGATAGTTTTTAGTAAAATGTTTTGTGGTGTTTTAGTTCCCAACAGCTGGAGAGATAAAGGAACCCCATCCCTGTTATATACATAAAAACATTTCAAAGTAATTTCCAGTGACCTTTTTCCCCTGTGCAGTCACATGACAGGTGACAGTAATGTCTAGTGTCCCGTTTAGTGTGATAACAGCATAAAACCTTGTACAGTAGATTTAAACTTAACCCATCTCCTTAACATAAGTTTAGATGATTTTAACCCTTTGAGCCAGGGAGGTATCCAGCAAAAAGGAAATTTAAATATGCATATAAGCTGTACTGGCAATTTTTCAGTAAAATAAATCGTTTGAAAACTTTGTTTAATTTGATTTGTTACCTACACAGCTTTTAGTCTCATAAACTCAGTGACACCCAGGTCCTGTCCTCAGGCCAGGTTTTCAGTATATCGTAAATGAAGCAATCAGTCTCAATGACTGAACAATGGATTACTCACCTGTGGATATAGGGATATAGCCTGAAGGCATTACCTGTTGGTGTGTCCCATGGACTAGTAGAGAAACACTTTATCACTTAAATGTTTGAGTGTGATAGGGGTATGCAATGCATTGCAAAGCATACCCCTCTGGCACTCCAAGGGTTAAATGAATTTACTTAAACTGCCTGTAACTGGGCTTTTTGCTTTTCAATCAATATTGAAGTTTTAGAGAATTTTGGTTTACCAGTCAGGGAATATAATCACAGCACAACTTTTTTCTCTGTCCTGTCTGATAAAGCCACATAATTGCTTTCTCACATGTCCAAAAAATTCACCTCTCTACACCTTCTTAGGCTGCATGTACCTATCCATTTCAACAGAGGAGTTGAATAAATTAAAGATGGAGGTTCTCATTGAGGCAAGACTTTGTAAAGGGGACAAGTCCTCTTTAATCCTTATGCTTTGAGGGCACAGTGTGGCAGTTAATGCTAATTTCTTACACAGTATGAAAGTTAGTTCTGTTCTGGCCCAAACATACCCCTTGCTGTGCTATTAGAAGCACCCCCAGGTGTGAGGGCTCTGCCTAGATTCATCCACATCACAGTGTGTGGTAATATTGGTCCAACACATGAACCAATCAGAATAAACTGCCAGACTCTGCAATCAACAAATACATGTTCTTTTTATGAATCCATGCTCCTTCCCTTCTTCTGATACATATCAAGTTGAAAATGATGATGATGATGATGATATGAGGTGAGATAACTCAGTGGTAAATTCCCTGACTATGGAGCATGTTCAACCCGCAAGGTTGCAAGTTCAAATCCCGGCTGTGTCAACTCAGCCTATCATCCTTCCGAGGTTGATAAACGATTACCATTGATTGGATAATAATAACATCTATTATTTCAGCTGCCAATTTGTTTAGTTCCGAGAGCATGCGCTGAAAGAGCATTGAGTCCCACTGGGAGAAAGGCGCTATATAAATACTAGTTATTATATTATTATTACTAAAAATTGCTGTATCGGAAAGGAAAAGGCTCAGTTTTCCGTCACTGAAAAGAGAGCAATATGTTGATTTATAAACTATTGCTGAGCAACAAAAAAGTATGGACAAGAAAATAGTCCTAAAACACACAATCGTCTCAGTTGTCACCTTCACCATCAATGCTTCCAAGTCCAGCCCCACCCACTCATGTACGTGATACGCGTTGGGTCAAGTGACAGTGCTCCCTGTTCTCTGTTATTCATACTTTGCATGATCAATGGCTGTCTTGGAATGAGTACATACTACATTTTATATCTAGTACTGTATAGTGTTTGTGCTTCTTTTTCACATGTGTACACATTGTGTACTTTAGGATCTGCACTTTAAAGCTGATCTTTCACCCTCAATAAACTTCATCTTAATAACTGCATCTATTAAAGGGATAGTAATGTTTCATAATAAAAGCAGCTCTAATTAATCATCATAGTATTTGGACTTTGGAGAGTGTTATTTCAGTTCTGTCAGAGTTGTAGTACAAGAGTAATTCAATGATAAAGTATCCCCCTCCCGCCCCTTTTATTGATATAACACTGTTCAGCCAGATCAGAAGGGAGGTGCCCAGGTAGATTGTAGAAAGCAGAGGCAAAAATTGTCAAGTTCTCATGGGAACCCATGGGAACGATTGAAATTTTAATGGATTTTCTATCCTCTGGAATTTTTGCTAAAAGAGTTAAAATTGAGTGCCTTGCAAGTCCTTTAATTACCTAAATCAGCTGATTGGTAGATAGTCGGCTCAGCAGGTTCAGTCACGACAGAAGGGCAGAGAAGCTTTGATACATAGCTTATCTGCCATTCTCTCATTTTGGAACCCTTCCAGGACCACAGGTGTGTGCAATCCAAATCCTGCAAGGTACTAGTACTGAAAGGGTTAAGGGAGTGATGCTGGTTGTGATGCTGAAGTTTAAGCAGATCCTCTCTGTTCCCATACTGGGCAAGTGGGAGAGCATGCAAGATGCGCTCAGACTTCACAGTTCGACTTATATGTGGTCCGCAGTTCGATCACCCTCCATGCTGATGAGTTGATTATCCCTCCCCTTGCATCCCTAATTTTTAGTGCATATGGTGATGTGTGTCTCCATCACCAAGATGATGGTCATGCCACACATCCCCAGACACACATCACCATAACATCGCCCCTTAGTGCATCTCCCACCAGGATCCAGGGACAGGGAGCCGAACCCACCCACTGTGCCTGGAAATCGGGGACAGTTGACAGGTATGCTGTTCTAATACAAGCAGAAGTACTACAGACCAAGCAGGAAAGGCCAGATTCTGTACACAGAAAATAAATAAATATCAAAAGAGAAAATTGTTGTTGCCTGTGGGGAAATGTCTCTCAGATTCATTGTAATGAAAATTCCTCACATATGCATAATACATATATTTTGACCTACATAATAAAAATATTTTCCGTCAAGGCACCTGCGGGAATCATTTTTATATAATATATATAAAAATAATAAAAGAAAACATGTAGGGTTTTAATGAAAGATGCATCAAATTGTCCAGATCTGCTTGCTGCTGTGCATATGAGCAGATTATCTATAAAATATGTGAATGATTGGACAAAATATAGGAGCGAGATTATTTGCTATTTGTTATTCACATGGTATAAATGATTGATGAGTATGTCCCCCCAATCCCACCATATTCATGATTTATGGAAACAATCATTTTGGCATGTTTGCTTTATTCTTTATATATTTCTTTTTAAGGAGCCGTAAATGTTTACTGTACAATGAATACTTATGTTTCTGAATGGAGATCCTTAATTTAACCCCTTAATGACTGGGAAAATCTGGGGTGGATTGCACTGAAAGACTGGAGCAATTCTGATATTTTTGACTATGTGTTTTCCCTTTAAGTACTTTATTTTACCCATGCAAATTATATACTGTTTTTTCACACACAATTAGGGCTTTCTTTTGATACCACACTTATATGGATAACCCATTGCTTATTTTTTTAAATGAAATGAAAAGAAAATGGTAAAAAAAAAAGTAATAAAACACCTTTTTTTCTTGGGATCATTTGGGAGTAATGGGTTAAATTTTTATGGAGACTGCACAAAAGAGATGACCAGTCAGTCATGCCTATAAAATGGGCAGTTTTAAGTGGGCACTGTACCCCCTGAGTGAAAATCCCCATGTCCCTCTATACCTCAGTATTTTGCCACTTTTTTATTGATGAGGATTGACGGTGTGTATAAGTGTATTACATGGCTCCACAACAATCACATTCCCAATATTGTTTATTGATATATTATTTTTTTTTTAATAAAAGCTGTTTTTTTGTAAAAAAAAAAAAAAATGGACCTGCATCTAGCCAGCCTCCAGCACCAGCAGTGAAGGGGTTAATACCCCCAACTCCTGCAGAATTTTTATTTAGTATGTGTCTGCTCCCTGCTTCTCTCTCCTTTAATTCAATAGTAGGGAAAAGAGAGCCACACAGCAGACACAAAGGCAGTGTATGTCAAGCACACTGCCTTGTTCAATCAAAATGCTGGTAGCTTTGAGCACTATCATCTCTCACACCATAAGGGTCTGAGAGATGACACTGGGGGCAATAAGTTTATTTTCAACAAAGCTACAATACAGGGATTAGTAATTTGCAAGTATTACTATTAGGGATGAGCGAGCACCCCGATGCTCGGGTGCTCGGGTGCTCTGACCGAGCACCCCCTGATGCTCGAGTGCTCGGCCGAGCACCCGAGCCCCATTCAAATGAATGGGAGCACTCGAGCATTAAACCAGGCACCCCCTGCTCTGATGAGCGGAGGGTGCCTGGTCAATGTCCCCCTTCATCTCCGCTATGCCCCTCTTCCACAATGTCCCCCTTCATCTCCTATGCCATAGCGGAGATGAAGGGGGACATTGTGGAAGAGGGGCATAGCGGAGATGAAGGGGGACATTGTGGAAGAGGGGCATAGAGTCTATGCCCCTCTTCCACAATGTCCCCCTTCATCTCCGCTATGCCCCTCTTCCACAATGTCCCCCTTCATCTCCTCTATGGCATAGGAGATGAAGGGGGACATTGTGGAAGAGGGGCATAGCGGAGATGAAGGGGCACATTGTGGAAGACGGGCATAGCGGAGATGAAGGGGGACATTGTGGAAGAGGGGCATAGAGTCTATGCCCCTCTTCCACAATGTCCCCCTTCATCTCCACAATGCCCCCTTCATCTCCGCAATGCCCCCGTACCTCCATTCCCTGGTGGTCCAGCGGAGCGTCTTCGGATCTGTGCCTCTTCCGGCACAGATCCTCTTCACCCGAACATGTCGGGCTAGCACATGGCGGTACTCGTACGAGTACCGCCATGTGCCGAGCAGAGCGATGCTCGAGCCGATCCGAGCATCGGCCGAGCACGCTCGCTCAACACTAATTACTATCCCTTTAAATCTTCTTAGGAACTTCTTCAAAGAGGCCCTGAGGATCTTCCATCCAATCTATGACTTTTGTTGCCACTGTTTACCAACACATTTGGTAATTTCATCTATCCATCCAGAGGCGTAACTAGAAGCCTCCGGGCCCTGGTGCAAGAAGCGCCATGGGCCCCCCCCCCTCCAGACCACATTTGCCCCCCTCGACTACATTGGCCCTCTCCAAGATGCCCCCATCTCCTACCTCCCTGGAGTGGCAGGAGCCCGGAGAGGTGTGGTGATCTCCCGCGCGGTCCTCTTCAGTAATGCAGAGCGCTGGGAGATGATGTCATCTCCCAGCGCTCTGCATTACTACCGTGCCTGATGGAGATCGCGGGCCCGGTCGCAGGTGCAACCCCTGCGACCCCTATAGTTATGCCACTGTATCCATCTTGTCTTTGATCTTGTTCTTGGGCATTTAGCATCAAATGGAATCCATTCCAAAATTCATTTGATCCATCTACTGTCAGGTCTTCTTGCTGTGTCTATGTTACCTGTCCATTTTAGGCACTTTACTCTTTCAGTGATGCCATAGCCCTTTGTTTGCTGATGAATGCATACACACATTTTTCGGTATCTTTTTGCTATGTATAGGATTTGGCTCTCCATACGTCTCTGTGTAACCTTAGGTTTTTGTATTTATTTGGCATTCACTGCCCATGTTTCACAGCCATATGTAAGGACTGTGAGGACATACTGGTCAAAAACCTTTTGCTTGAGACAGAGGGGTACATTTGTCTAAAAGACAGTACTAATAAGTTTTCCAAATCCTTGCCATCCCAATTTTATTCTTTGATCAATTTCCATCATAGTGTTTCTATATGTAGACATTTCCTGTCCAAAGTAAACCTATTTATCCATCTCTAGTTCTTGTCCATGTACTGTGATATATATATTTACTGCTTTAAATAATTAGATCTACAATTTCAAAGGTCATTGTATAATTGTTTCCCACAAAGACGACAAATAATAATTCCAAGAATTCCAGTTGATATAAGTGGGGATTTTAATCCCCTTGAATTCAAGATAGGGCTATAACCATTGTAGTATCATAAGTGGAAGATGATTTAATCAAAGATATTGCAAAATTACATTTTGAAAAGTTACACTTTCTCAGTAGTAATCTTTTTTTCCGGATGCCCAAATGGAATTGGTGTTATCCATGAAGATCTTTTGGTCTTAAAAACTCATCTTTCCATACAAAGCAATGGAAACAGTGTCATCTTGGGACCTTCAAAAATGTAAACTATCAAAAAATGATATATAATAGTGATCTCCCAGTAGTAGGAGAACTATTAATATATTCAGAAGAAAAGTCCCACTCCCTATATGTTCATAATTAGACACTGCTGTACATTTAACTGGTGTTTACTAAGTGTTTAGTTCTTTGATAGAAAGAACAGTGAGTAATGCATTGATTTTCCTGCTGAGTAAAACATTCTTACTGTCCGCAGTTGTTTTATTATCATCATCATCATCCTATAGAATAATTTGCTAAATCGTGTGTAACGCGCAACATGCGCAGTACACACTGCTTCCCGTGCTGCGGTCATGCTCAGTAGAGACTGCCCACGCCACGGCTGATACAGAGCTGGGCACTCCGAAGGATACTGCCCCGTGACCGGGTGACAGTGACACTGTGGCCCGTGTAACGGGCTCTTCAACCAGTATATAATAATTTGCTAAAACGTGTGTAACGCCGCGACATGTGCAGTAGACACTGCTGCGCGTGCTGCAGTCATACGCAGTAGAGACTGCCCGCGCCACGGCTGATACAGAGCTGGGCGCTCCGAAGGAGCTGAGATATTTCATTAAAAAAATATAACAGCTGAAATTTTAATTTTTTTAGGTGCAATATAACAGTGGCCTGAAAATTTACAGTGGTGCTGTTGCTGCACCATCCTATGTAGATTTATGGTCTATAGACCAGAGCAGTCCATAGGATGATGTAGCAACAGCGCCACTGTAAATTTTCAGGCCATTGTGATATTGCACCTAAAAAAGTCAACTTTGAGCTGTTATAATTTCTTAATAAAATATCTCTCGGCAGTGGGAGTACTCTTGTTTTACTCAGGGGGATAAACCCTACAACATATATTTTTTTACATTTTAAGTATTACTATCCCCTTAAGTCAGTGCCTCACCTCTCCCAAAGAGTGCAACAGGATAAGTGTCTGAACACATTAGGGGTTATGCACTAAGGTGTGATAAAGCGGTGATAACGAAGACATAATTTCTCCAGTGATATCACTTCTCCAGTTCCAATGTTATTCTATGAAGCCAATTCACTAAGATTTCTCCATCTTTGGAGATCTTAGTGCATGGGCTTTATAGAATAACACAGTAACTGGAGAAGTGATATCACTAGAGAAGTTATCTCTGTGTTATCACCTCTGCATCACACCTTAGTACATATCCCTCAATATGTACACTTTTGGCACTCAATTAATGCCAGGAAGCCTTGCATGGTCAGCCTGACAGTATGAGCAAGTAAATGTCATACGTTAACACCATTTTCTCCTAGTCTAACAAAGATGTAGAGAATACGTACATAGGAACACAGCATTTGATGGCAAATAATAACCATTTGGCCCATCTTCTCTGCTAATGTTTCCTACATTAAAGGAGCAGTAAACTTTTTTTTATGAAAATGCATATTTTACAGAGCATTTCCTGCTGAATAAAACAAGGTCACTCCCATCGATGTCAGAGGTTTTATTCAAAAATTATAGCAGTTTAAATAATCAGGAAGTGAGTTTACTGTGTTTACTTCCTGATAGTTCTAACTGACAGGAAGTGAGTTTACTGTGTTTACTTCCTGATAGTTCTAACTGACAGGAAATGAATTTACTGTGTTTACTTCCTGATAGTTCTAACTGACAGGAAATGAATTTACTGTGTTTACTTCCTGATAGATCTAACTGACAGGAAGTGAATTTACTGTGATTACTTCCTGATAGTTCTAACTGACAGGAAGTGACAGGCAATTTCTATCACATTCTATGTAGAACTGTATGTGTCTCTGACTTTTCTGACTTTCCTCTCCATTAGAATCTACCAGGAAATCTAATTAGAATTTGACCACTAGAGGGCACTGCTAATGTAAAAAAACATGGGTTTAAACTGTAATAACTCTGGAAATATAAATCTCTCGGCAGTGGGAGTACCCTTATTTTACTCAATAGGAGAATCCCTACAATATATATTTTTTCATAAAAAAAGTTTACTGCTCCTTTAAAACCTCCAGCCTTATTAGGTCCTTGATAATGTCTCATGTTCAGGACAGCGCTAAGCTCACTATGGAGCCAGAGGACAGTCTGTTGTCTCTGCTAAAGAGCAGAGATGACAAATGCTCTCCTGCAACCCTTGAAATTCCGTGGAGATGTACAATGCATACCCATGTGGCACTGAAAGAGTTAAGTACCCAGCACAAGTGCAGAAATGCATAAAAATATATATTGAAAGAAAAGTCCTTAGGTATAAATACAAACAACAGCATACCTATCTTATTCCAAATCATAAAAGGATATATATGTGTGTGTATATATACACGTATGTATATGTATGTGTGTGTCCATGTATGGGTGTGTGGGTGTCTGGTCACCTTAGCTTTTTTTTGAGAAGACCATCCTATAGTTTATTATTGGGGAGCTCCCTTATATTGCTGCAGGGCCAGTGACATCATCTCAGAAATGTGTCTTGCTGAGGAACAGATGGGTAATACTTCAGTCATTTTGTTAGTGAGGACCAAAACAACAGGTGTTCACGGTGGTGGTTAAAAATTGCCCCACACCAGAGGCGTCCCCCGTTCTTGTTCTTTTTTGTGTTTGCAGCCTGCTCACCTGGTCCAGACAGTTATTCTACTACCTTCTATGGGAGAATGGGGCTACAGTTTGCCAGAGAATATGATGTAACAGCTTAGGGATGATTTGAACTGTAATGTTTTTAGAAGGAGCATGTTACTCAGCAGTTATAATATATGTACAACATAGTACTGATAATCTAACCTTTTGGATGCTAAAGACTCCTGCAACATTTTGCTTTTGCACTCAAGTGGTTAATTTGTCAAGATAATACTATGATGTACTATCTATCTATCTATCTATCTATCTATCTATCTATCTATCTATCTATCTATCTGTCTGTCTATGTATCTATTTATCTATCTGTCTATCCGTCTATCCATCATCTATCCATCTATCGATCCATCTATCCATTTATCCATCTCATATCTATCTATCTATCTATCTATCTATCTATCTATCTATCTATCTATGTGTCTATCCATATATCTATCTATCTATCTATCTATCTATCTATCTATCTATCTATCTATCTATCGATCCATCTATCCATCTATCGATCCATCCATCTATCCATCTATCTATCTCATATCTATCCATCTATCTATCTCATATCTATCTATCTATCTATCTATCTATCTATCTATCTATCTATCTATCTATCTATCTATCCATCTATCTATACACGCACATACTATATATATATATATATATATATATAGTATGTGTGTGTGTGTATAGATAGATAGAGAGAAAAAAACAAACAAAAAAACAACTTTTTCCACTGATAAAATGTCATCTTTCTTTTTCATGACACTGATGTGTTTTCATTTCAAAAGAACATTAGCACCACATTTGATCTGCATCACTGGTTAAAATGGTTCCAGAGCTGTCATACTGAATAAGATCCACCCAATCACCTCTTCCAGATTCACCGCTCAATGGGAAGGGGAACGATTTTTGACAGATAACATTTTATCAGAACAAGAAGCCAGTAGAAATCATAGGTCAACTGAAAAAGTGAGCTCCCTCTTAAGTATTACAGTAGACAAAGACTCAGGAAATGGAATAGAAGAGTTTTATCAGGCTATGACTGTGGTAAATAAAAGTCCACAAGGGGGTGCTATGATCCCTTTTTTTACTATGTATTATAAAAATGTAATAATACTAACCCCCCACTTATTTTACGCTTGGCAGAAAACCTTTACAGTCATTATGAATCAATTCTTTGTGGAATAATACTCCATAATTGATGTGGAACTGTCACTTTGTAACAAGATGATTTTGAAAGACATTTTATTTAAGACAATAATTTATAAAATATTTAGTGTTATTTATTTGTCAGTTAGTGGAAGTCTGCATATCATATCACACTGCTTTACATTACCAACTGTCACTTCCACCAGAAGGTACTAGCACAGCTGAGTCATCTTCATAAATGGGCACATAAATAAGACTAAATATCTCAGGAAGTACTGTTTCACAGTAAACAGGACTAACATAAATGTGGGCGATTTCAGACGCTCTTTTCAGTATCATCTATTTGTTACAAACTGACAGTTCCACATTAATGTTTAATAAGTATTTGATCCCATGTCGGCATGGACATATATGATTTTTATTTGCAGGACTGCAGAACATCAAACTCCTCCCACTGAAATTGCCCTATTATGACTTCACTGGGAGTCCTGTAGGAAAAAAAACATGTCGGTCTCCAGGGACATCACATCCAGTACTGAAAGACTATGTTTAGGGAACCAATCCACCCAGACTTTTGAATGTGTTGGAGACATTTCTAGCACTCAAGACAAGACACTAAAAAGCCCTGAAGAAATGGTTTAAATGAAACCATTGTCAGTAGGGGTGGGCAAAAATTGTCACGGTGTTCCTGTGGTAAATTTCATGAAAACCATGTTGTTATCAGCCTTTTCGTCGGAAAATCTGCTTTAAAACTAACAGTTAAAATTTTTGCATCTTTCGCCCATTGGCCAAAACTTTTCACCATTTTTTCAATGGCTAGAAAGTTTCCCCCCGTTGATTTATGTTGTTTTTGCACTTCTGCCATAAAAATGAGATGATTTTGCTGAAGGCAGACACAATAGAAGCAGATACAGAGCGAGATAGACGTGCTGTGCTGTTCTCTTGTGATATTTTGTCAAAATTGAGGCAGGAGAGGCTCATAGTGACTCCTATCACTATGGGCAGGGTAAAAAATAATCAGTGGAGGAGCTGGAAGGACCATTATGTGTCCACTGAGTCTGAGGAGGAAGAGGAGGAGGAAGTGACTAGCAGTACTGAACCAATGCTGTCCAGTCCCCCTAAATTACCCCATGGGATCTTGGGGAATTTAATAAGAAGAAGGGAGAAAATGGAATGGGAAGGGAGGGAGAAAAGGGTAGTACTAGTGAGAACAGGACAGGCCAGCTGCCTGTGCCTGTTGCCAGACGTGCTGCCCCTGCTGCCAGTCCCACCATTGCTGTACCTGCAGCCACTAGTGTTGTACCTGCTGCCAGATGTGCTGCCACTAATGTTAAACCTGCTGCCAGATGTGCTGCCACTAGTACTGAACCTGCTGCCAGTGCTGAACCTGCTGTCACCAATACTTTGCCTGCTGCTATTGTTTCTTGTAGTACTCAGGGGGGGGGAGAAAATTTTGCCATGTGTGACATTAGGGGACCCTCTGTCACATTGCTCGTCACCTCCTCCAAGCAGCAGTGAGATGTCTGTAATAGAGCAGTAGCACGTAGGGACTAGTGGTGGTGGTGGTGTGGGAGAAGCTGGGGTGGAAGAGACATTGATGGCCTTTTTATCAGAAAGTGAGAAGGAATGGGAGACAGGGATGAGGATGGGCAAGGGGTACAGTGACAGAGGCAGTACTTGGTTTTGGGTGTCATGGTGTTTGGATACAGTTGTGCCCCCAGATGTTATTTACCACACACACACACTGTGCCCATTGCAGTTGCTGAGGAGACCCACTGATCCTGCTCTCAAGGGAAAAAATAAATTCTAATAACAACACACCCATGATGATTTTGGAAGAGGGGCAGGTGGAGAAGATTTAATGGCCAACTTGTTATTTTCTCCACAAATACTGGGGGCTACTTATTGTGCTGCTACTGCCTCAGGCGCATCACTGGAGCCAGTCGTGCCAAGTGGAACCTTCATCATCCATCTTCCATGTTACTGCTGTTGTTGATCCCATTTCCTTTCCGCTGCCTAATCATCCTGCTGCTTAAACAACTCAGCAGCAGCAGTATGAACAACAGTTGCAACTCAGGACTCAAGAGGACATTTGACAGTGACCACTGGCCAACATGACCTGCTGGCATTAGGCCAGTAGCGCATTTTTATTTTTACTCCGGGCTTGTGTTTTAAAAAAAAAAAATAAGAAAATAAATTATATATATATATAAAGAAAAGCTAGTCCTAGAAAAAAAATTTGGGGGGGTTTGTTTCTAACAAGCCTAAGTCCTACAAATCAATGTTTCCTTAAGGCTTGTACTAAACAAGTTTAAGTCCTACAAATCAATGTTTCTTCAGGGCTTGGGCCTCTAATAAGTCTAAGTCCTACAAAGGCCTCTAACAACATATCAAACAAATCATCCTCTACAAAATAGTCTATCAAGTCAAGTATCAGTCCACCCCAGTGGCAGCTTATGTCAGGGGGTTCCTGTCTCTGTCACTTTAAATACAAATGTCTTATTTTATTTTATTGATTTATTTTTTATGAACTGTCCCCCCAATAGCAGTCAAGAACCCCCCCCCAAAAACAAATTCCCTGTTCAAATGATTTATTCATTCACCAACCCAGGCACCCTCCTCAGACCCCTTTATACCAAGTCTTATCGTTTTTATTTTATTTTATTTTATTTAGGATTTCTTTTTTATTAAGTGCCCCCCAATCCCAGTAAACAACTTCCCCAAAATCATCCCCTGTTCAACTGATTCTTTCCCCACACCCCACCAACACAGACACCCTCATGCCCCTTTTGTACTATGCCTTTGAGAAATAAAATATTATTTGTAATGTGTTATGTGTAACTTCCATGTTCCTATTGATTTCAATGGGCGAAAAAAGCAGAAGATCAGCACTTTTCGCTGGAAATTTTTTGCCAAGCGGAAAGTGCCGTTTTTCTCCGATTTCAGCTTGAGGCGGAAAGTTTTGCCCATCCCTAATTGTCAGTAATTAGGTATATGAGGACCAATATGTTCATGTAATTGAAGTCTCCACCTTTATTTATATACAGTTCTCCATTTGAAGTGGACACTTAGTTCATCCATCCTCACAATGCACAATATAAACTTCTCCCTCTCTGAACCCAAAACCAAGTCACTGTAAAGCCTCACTCACATTGTTCTGTAGAACCTCACATGTATAGGGCCGAAATGGAGAATGGAGCTCTGCAACTATAAACGACAGCAGAATTCAAATGAAGATAAATTATTTAGGACCTTATTCAGCAAGCAAAAGACATATAAGTCTGGAGCAAACCGACTAAGCAATGGGGAGTATAAAACATTAACTGAAATGGGGCTATTAATGCCATAGATGCATTGCATTATCCAATGAATTATTTATGCAAAGAGATAAGCTAAAAACAAGAGGTCACCCATTAAGACTAGAGGAAAGACAGTTTCAACTAAAACAAAGGCAGGGATTCTTTACAGTAAGGGAGGTAAAGCTATGGCATTCTTTGCCTCGGGATATTTTACTTGCAGATAATGCAACTGCTTTCAAAAAAGCAATGGATGCCTATCTAGCACAGAACAATATTGAAAATGATGACAGTCAGGAAGGAATTTTTTTACCCACTTGGGACTAAATTGGAAACGGCTTCAGAGGGCTTTTTTTTTTTTTGCCTTCTTCTGGATCAGCAGGGGTGTTTTTGGCATGGGCTGGACTTGATGGATGCATGTCTTTTTTCAGCCTCAACAGCTATGTTACTATGGAAACCTCCCTACAGGGAGACTCACTGCCATTGATGTCTGATTAGCATGGAGTGTAGAACCTAATTGGCATCACCATGCAGCATTCACTAGTGTATATATATATATATATATATATATATGTATATATACTGCATTATGTGATAATACCATCTTTAACTAACATTAAGTTTCCAGGATGAGCTTTCAAGAGTAACAACCTCCCTTTATTAAGTCAAAAGCAGTACCCTTGATAAAGCGGAGGTTGCTATTCTTGGAAGTTTATCCAGTAAATTGAATATCAGTCCAATAAAAAAAGACATCACATACATACAATGCCTTGTAAAAGCACTCACACCCTTTACCATTGCCTCATATTAGTGAATTGTAAATGGTACACTGACATTTCTCTCTGTATGATATTTTATTTGAATACAGACACTCAGAATCCATTATTGTCAGTAATGGCCGGCTGGGTTATGATGGGAACCGTAGTCCTCAACAACTGGAGGGCACCAGGTTGCCCACTTGTGTATTACATGGAGGTTGCATTTACTTTTTACATCTGAAACAGCTGTTTGGTATTTTTTTACCTGCATTTTCAATTCTCACATTTATTAAAGGGATAGTAATACTTCGTTTTATCTTTATTTTATTTTGTAGGCATTAAAAAAACATGAAGAACGATATAAGTCTTATCTCTCAAACCTTTATGGTTTGAGAGATATTCACAAGCAAAGTTTCCCCTCCCTCCCCTTTTACCTAGTGTAAGCCATCTCTTCTCAGATGTGGAATCCAGTCCATAGACCAGACAGATAACAGCAGGGGACAATCTTCTTCCTATGAGAACAATGAAAGCCCTGCCCCCTTGACAAGTTTTTCAGGTTTTTTCCCTTATCTTAATTGAAGATTGTCCCTCTCTGCAGTCTACCTGGGCACCTCCCTTCCTATCTGGCTGAGCAGTGTTACATCAGTAAAAGGGGCGGGAGGGGGATACTTTATCATTGAATTACTCTTGAACTACAACTCTGACGGAATTGATATAACACTCTCCAAAGTCCAAATACTATGATGATTAATTACAGCTGCTTTTATTATGAAACATTACTATCCCTTTAATAGGGTTCCATGCTTAGTGTGGGTTGACTTATCTTATTTATATTTGTCTTGGCTGCATGTGATGTGTGTCCGATGCAGTCATGTGCAGTAGAGACTGCCGAATGCACAGAATGCTGGGAGGTGTAGTTCTGGGGTCTGTGTGTTCCAGCAGTCTCTAATGCACATGACTGCATTGAATAAACGTACATCTGGCCTTTTACATTTTGTTATGATATATATATACACATACGTATATATAGGTTTATACACAGAATTACAATTTTTGTATAACATTTGAATAAAGGCGAATGAACCTCATTAAAATTTAAATCAAACCATTTACGCAGCTTTTACAAAACTCCAGATAAATCAACAATTCACGGGATGCACACAATGTAATATGTATAATTTATGTTGTTCTTTTCTCCTTCTCCAGCCCACATCATACACACGTCTGAAACACAGACTTAAAACCAGAGAATGTTAACCCTCTGAGAGCCAGAGAGGAATCAAACCCATTGCGTGTTGCAATACGTTGGATACCTCATGACACCCAAAGGGTTAGTCTAGCGGCTGTTTGCATTATAACAATTATTGTTACACTAGTATGAAAGCCCGTACACACGGGGTAAAGTGCCACCCAGCGGCCTCGGCTGCTGCCCTGGAGCCGGGAGCACAGACAGGCAGTGAGCCGTCCAGGGCTCCTCTCTCCGGATCAGCGCGTTCGGCCAGTCTCTACTGAGCATGTGCGGTTTCGCACATAGGGAGCTTCACAGGCTAGCGCTTTATGTTATTTAGATTTTTTGCCACTATGTTCATACAGATTTATACACTTCTTATAAGCTCTGTTACTACACATTTATTTTTAGGATTCAATTAACATAGAAACATAGAATTTGACTGCAGATAAGAACCATTCGGCCCATCTAGTCGCCCATTTTCCTACTGTAAAAACAGCAAACCTTTTTTGGTCCTTGGTCTTTTCTTATGTTAAGGACAGCCTTATGCCTATCCCATGCATGCTTACATTCCCTCACTATTTTAACCTCTACCACTTCTGTTGGTAGGCTATTCCACTTATCTACTACTTCCGCTGGTAGGCTATTCCACTTATCTACTACCCTCTCAGTGAAGTAAAAACTTTCTTACATTACGTCTAAATCTGTGTCCCTCTAGTGTTAGACTATGGCCTCTTGTCCTAACATTTTTACTCCATTGAAACGTACTACCCTCCTGCACTTTGTTGAATCCCTTCATGTATGTGAATGTGTCTATCATATCCCTTTTCTGTCTTCTCTCCTCCAAGCTATACATGTTCAGATCCTTTAGTCTATCCTGATATTTCTTTTCCCGTAAACCAGTCACCATTTTAGAAGCCCTTCTCTGAATTCTCTCTAGAGTATCTATATCCTTCTGGAGATGGGGTCTCCGGTACTGTACACAATACTCTAGAGTATCTATATCCTTCTGGAGATGGGGTCTCCAGTACTGTACAAATTCTCTATAGTATCTATATCCTTCTGGAGATGCGGTCTCCGGTACTGTACACAATACTCTAGAGTATCTATATCCTTCTGGAGATGGGGTCTCCAGTACTGTACACAATACTCTAGAGTATCTATATCCTTCTGGAGATGGGGTCTCCAGTACTGTACAAATTCTCTATAGTATCTATATCCTTCTGGAGATGCGGTCTCCGGTACTGTACACAATACTCTAGAGTATCTATATCCTTCTGGAGATGGGGTCTCCAGTACTGTACACAATACTCTAGGTGAGGTCTAACTAGAGATCTGTAGAGTGACATGACTACTTCCCTTTTTCTGCTACTAATGCCCCTAGCTATACAACCCAGCACCCTGCTTGCATTCCCCAACGCTTTGTTACATTGCCCGCCTACCTTTAAGTCATTAGGAATAAATACTCCCAAATCCCTTTCCTCTGTTGTGTCTGACAGCATGTGGTTAACTTGTACATTACCTACAACAAGAACTACAGCTACAGGCAATACACAGGTAAAAATGTCCAGTTCTGGGCTGAGAAAAACAAAAATAGGTAAGCCTGTAGAACTAGCACCTGTATGATTAGAAATCCAAAGGAGATGTGATCATGTTAATCCTATATAGGGAATATAAAACTGTACATTTATTGTATACTAAAATTAGAAGAGGCAAATTCTGCATACAGAAAAAGGGAACAAAACACAATACATCTTAAAATGTGGACATTGCTTATCTGTAATTATCACAACAACCTATTAATACAGATGCAATGAACCTTAAAAATAAAAAATTGCTGCTGTAACCAAGGCGGCTGATCAATCGACAATTGTTCAAGTAACATATTTTGAGGAATCTAGTGGATCCATAGATTGGCAGGCTGGTAGATATCCCAGTGATACAAATGATTAGAGTCTATCAGGCTTTTCCTATTTTTCTATCCTCGTACAGTGGCGTAACAATAGGGGTTGCAGGGGTCGCACCAGTGACCGGGCACATCACTCTAGGGGCCCAGCTGCTCCGTGCAGCCCCCCTCCTGGCACCTGAAGGGAGGAACAAGCTACAGGCACAGACCTCTAGAAGTTGAGCTCCCTCTTCGGAATTCTAGTAATACAGAGCGATGGGGGACGACATCATCTTTTAGTGAAGAGAGGGCCACGCGGGAGCTCCAACTGTATAGAGGTCTATGAAGAAGGAGGCACAGACCTCTCCTGCCATGCCGCTGGACTACCAGGGAGGTAGGAGATGGACACTGGGGCCCACTAGGGGCAATGTGGAGGTGTGGACTGGGAGCAATGTGGAGGCAATTGGAGATTGGGGGCAATGTGGAGGCAATGTGGACATTGGGGGTAATGTAGAGGTTGCCAATGGGGGTTCAATGTGGAGATGACCAGTGGCGGTTGCCAATGGGGGTTCATACCTCCCAATATTCCAAATGGCCAAAGAGGGACACTTGTGTTTTAGGTGGTGTTTCTGGGGGCGTGGCTGGTGGGCGGGGAATTTTTAGGTTACTTTGTGACCTATTGACACCTCTTTGTGTAACTGAATAAATGATTTAGAGCAGGACCAAAGTATTTTATTTACACAGATTCAATTACAAACATATATCCTGAAGATTAACTAATATTTATGTGAATTTCATTGCTGTGGAACAATTTGATAGACTAATATATATTTCACTCATTCTGATGTCCTAAAAAGAGCGACACCAGGGTAGAAAAGAGGGACAGGGGGATTTGGGTCTCAAAGAGGGACTGTCCCTCATAAAGAGGGACACTTGGGAGGTATGGGGGTTCAATGTGGAGGTGGCCAATAGGAGGGGCAATGTGATCGTTGGGGGCCCATAGCAATTTTTGCACCATGGCCCGGTGGCTGCTAGTTACGCCTCTGTCCTCATAGCTTCATCACCCGGCTTGGGTTCCTGCAACATTTTTTTAATTTTATGAAGTTTTATTTGACTAAGGGGTAAGTCCAGCTGTTCCATGGGAACAAAGATATGTTCAAAAAATTACCTTTGATGTATATGGGGCTTTTATCAGTTTGAATGCTAAAGAGTTTTCTGTTGCGTTGCAATGCATTGGGGATCTCTCTCTAGAATTCAAGGGGTGACTCCATTTAAATCAATAGGCCTTTTTATTGATTTATGATGAAGTATTTGTTGTATCTTATAATTACTGTCGTTCTTCTTAGTGAAATAGCTTCATTGGTTTCCAGATAAATATTAGAAATGAAATGTTTGCGTGCCACAGTGGTATGTAACGCATTGCAATGCTTTGCATACCCTCTTGAAATCAAAGGGTAAAACATAGTTAAAAAGAAAAAAGATATGCGAGAAATCAGCAGCATTTTGATAAGTAAAAGGGATTGTTACACGGATACAGATGAGCCCTATGTGATTACTGTCAGAAGACCGCGAGCAAATTTCCCCCTGTCGTCTTCACCCCATCTGTAGTATAAACTGTATGGAGACACATCTGTAGTATAAACTGTATGGAGACACATCTGTAGTATAAACTGTATTGAGACACATTCACCGTCTCCTCCATATCTGTCAGATTATAGGACAGTGTATGTTCATTTTCCTCCCCGTGCAGATTTCCACAGAGACGCAGTGAAATTTCTCCATTCCACAGACATTTCGCCTGGAGGAAACCAGCTGATGATCTTTACCTGCAGATAGTAAATCCCATTGATTCCAATGTTCCTTCTCCACTATCTGCCACTCTATGTACTGTCAGTGTTCTCGTGTCTATATTATCACGCATCATCACACATATATCACACACATATTATAATTCACCCACACATCATCACATATATATCACACATTATAATTCACTCACATCATCACAAACACATCCTCACACACACATTATCACACATCATCACATATAAATCACACACACATTATAATATGTATCACATACACACATCCTCACACACATTATCATACACATACACATCCTCACACACACACATTATCACACACACACACACATCCTCACACACACATTATCACACACACACACACACATCCTCACAAACACATTATCACACACATTACTTTAGATTATAAGCTTTCGGGCAGGGACCTCCCACCCTATGTTTCACTCTACAAATCAGCTGTAACCCTGTATTGTTTAAACCTTTAAATTGTAAAGCACTGCATACACTTGTGGCGGTATATAAATAAACATATTCACTCATTCATTATCACACACACACACATCATCACACACACATTTTCATGCACTCACACCTCATCACACACATTATAACACACACACATCATCACACACACATTTTCATGCACTCACACCTCATCAATCACACATTCATATATCATCATCACACACATTATGACGCACTCATACATCATAATAACACATTATCACATACACGCATTATCATCACATACATTATCATGCACTCACACATCATCACACACTCATACATCATCATCACACAAACACAGAGAAACATTATCGCACACTCACACATCAACACACACAAATTATCACACACTCATACATCATCATCACACACACATTATCATACATACATTATTATGCACTCACACATCATCATCATCATCACACACACATTATCACACACTTATACATTATCCACACACACACATTATACACACATTTTCATGCACTAACACATCATCACACACACATTATAATACACTCATACATCATACACACATATATCATAACAGACACACTATTATGCACTCACACATTACACACACATTATCATACACTTACATATCACACACACACACACACCATGATATCACACACACATTATTATGCACTCACACATAACACACACATTATCATGCACTCTCTAACATACACACACACACACATATTATCACACACTCATACATCATCACACAATTTATCATGCACGCACACATCATCACACACATTATCATGCACACACACACCTTCACATACTCACAAATTATAATGCACGCACATATCATCATGCACTAACACACCATCAAATACTCACATATTATAATGCACGCACATATCATCATGCACTCACACAGCATCACATACTCACATATTATAATGCACTCACATATCATAACACATTATGCACTCACATATAATGCATGTCTATATTATCATGCATCATCACATATATATATCACACGCACACATTATCATGCACTCATAAATCATCACACACATTATCATGGACTCGCACATCATCACACAAACATTTTAGGAGGGATAGGGTTAATAAAGGGGGGTATGCCTATATGTAAAACATGCATTAAAACCTAGTATAAGGGAAGATATAAATTAAGGGTACAATGAAAATGTAGAGGCCCTGTGGGTTGAAATATTCAACGGGGACATACATAATAAAAATGTTAATGGGTATTTGCTACAAGCCACCTAATATTGGGGAGTCTGAGGAAGCCCAACTGTCACTGCAAATTAAAAAGACTTCAAGGTCAGCAAATGTAATCATAATGAGAGATTTCAACTCTCCTGGAAATGCCTGGAGAAATATGACTTCTAGCACAAGGGAATTGTTTTTTTAAGTATGATTAATGACAATTTTATGTCCCAACTATTAGAGGAGCCAACTAGAAAAGAGGCCTTGTTTGACCTAGTGCTCTCAAACAATTCTGACATGGTGAACAGTATACAAGTAAAGGAATGTTTAGACAGCAGTGACCACAGTATGGTATCCATTGAAATTTGTTATGAGAAACCCAAAATAAGGGTTTAACCAAAACATTCAATTTAAAAAGGCTAATTTTACAAAGCTAAAAGCAGTATTAAAGGATATTCTGTGGGATGTAATCTTCAAAACTAAAAATTCACAAGAATCATAGAATTTGTTTAAAATACTCTTAGACAAAGATATGCATCATTATGTACCATTGGGGAATAAGCACAATGTGGCTTAAAGGGATAGTAATGTTTCATAATAAAAGCAGCTCTAATTAATCATCATAGTATTTGGACTTTGGAGAGTGTTATTTCAGTTCTGTCAGAGTTGTAGTTCAAGAGTAATTCAATGACAAAGTATCCCCCTCCTGCCCCTTTTACTGATGTAACACTGCTCAGCCAGATCAGAAGGGAGGTGCCCAGGTAGACTGCAGAGAGGGACAATCTTCAATTAAGATAAGGGAAAAACCTGAAAAACTTGTCAAGGGGGGCAGGGCTTTCATTGTTCTTACAGTAAGAAGTTTGTCCCTTGATGTGAGCTGTCTGGTCTATGGACTGGATTCCACATCTGAGGAGTGGGGGCTTACACTAGGTAAAAGGGACGGGAGGGGGAAACTATCATTCAATTAGTCTTGAACTACAACTCTGACAGTACTGAAATAACACTCTCTATGGCTCAAATACTATCAAGATTAATTGGAGCTGCTGTTTTTGTGAAACATTACTATCCCTTTAATAATGAGGTTTGCAGGGAAATGAGAAATAAGAAACAGAGTTATAAAATGTTTGTTAGATGGGTCAGTATGCAGAATTTAAAAAATATAAATAATCTAATAAAACCTGCAAACAAGCAATTAAGCTAGCTAAAAATGAAAATGAGAGAAATATTGCAAATGAGAGCAAGAAAAATCCTAAACAATTCTACAAGTATATTAATAACAAAAAGGTTAAGGTTGATATTGTTCAGATGAATTGATTAGTGAGGATAAGGCTATGACTTACACTTTATATGCAATCTTTGCTTCAGTATATACAAAGAAAGCATCAGTGACAGGCTATGGGCAAATAGACAAAACCACAGAATTTCCTCCATCATGTACATGGTTGAGGACAAAGTCCAAAAGAGACTGGAATGGTGAATAAAGCACCTGGACCTAATGTATACACCTAAGGGTACTTAAGGAACATAGTTCAGTAATAGCAAGACCATTATACTTAACATTTATTGATTCACTTTCATCAGGCATAGTGCCCTGTGATTGGAGAAAAGCTGATATTGTTCCATTGTTCAAAAAGAGGTCACGATCCAAACCAGGAAATTATAGACCTGTGAGCTTGACTTCCATAGTGGTTAAGATACTAGAAGTGTTACTAACTAACAGTATTCAGAAGTATGTGAAGACAAACAATATTATTAGTAGGAATCAAAAGGGTAAGTAATAATTTGTTCTAGTATACTTGGATTTTGCAAAAGCATTTGATACAGTGCATCACAACAGGTTACTGCATAAATTAGAAGACTTTGGTCTCGGTAGTGATATCTGTACATGGAGAGAGTTGTTGTAAATGGAACCTTTTCAAGTTCATCTAAAGTTGTGAGCGGGGTGCCACAGGGTTCAGTCCTGCGACCAATGCTTTTTAATTTGTTTATTAATGATCTAGAAGTGAGAAATTAAAGTAGAGTCTCAATCTTTGCTGATGACACTAAGGGCCGGATTCTATTGCAGGTGCTAAATGTTAACACCTGTTTTATCACACATTTTCCTATTGAAGTCTATGGGGAAAACTGGAGATAAAAGCAGTGATAAAATTAGCACTTGTAATATAATCCAGCCCTAAGCTATGTAAGGAAATACATACAGGGCTAAATGTTCTTTTTTTCTCTGCAGAGAAAGTGAGTGACCTCACTGAGGTCAGAGGAAAAGGCCTTCTCAAGGAAACTCCTGTAGCAGGTAGAAGACCTAAATCAGGAAAATCAGGAGTCAGCGCTGGACCCAAAATCACCTGGAGATCCCTTGATAGAACTTCAGATACACTAAATTGCAGGAGGTGCTATTTCTTTAGCAGTCTGTAGATGTAGCTTTCCCTTTGCACATCTCTCTCCTTAGTCAGGTGACTGTGTCTGAATGTAATGGGTCTCAGACCTCTTCCTAACAATGCAGACCTAACTTTCTGCTCAATCTTAATGATAATATTTTAAGTGAACACTGAGAATGAATGAGAGTTAGTAGTTTATTCTTTGGTTTGGTTCCCTCACAGGTCCGATCAGTTACATTTTTGGCTTCCACATGCCAGTGCGGAGATGAAATGTCCATATTTATACATCTGGTCCAACTCACAGATGGTCTAACACTGAAATATCAGATACATGTTCCCTGCATCCAAATTCCAGATATATGTTCCAGCCTTTAGTGGGCCTCATTAGTGAGGTGCTGCTAATAATCTCTTGGAAAAATTAAGGCAAAGGCCCATGCCTTGTATACCCTCCCATGTATGGAGACTACAAAATATATGTCAAAAGGCTAATCTTATCCAAGATATGGAGCGCAGACACAACAGCACAAAATGTCACTGGTCAAGGGCTTTATTGAGTCCTCACAGGGCAGGTCAAGAATTCCAACATACGAAAAAGAAGACATGAAGCTGAAGTCCAGATATGAAAGGTACCAGGTCAACAGGCAACAACATTGACAGGCAATCTGTATTATAGCCATGTTCCAGGTGAAGTATCTAAAAGTAGCAGCCACTTGCCCCCAAGAGTAGAGAATTAAGGTTTAAACAGCCACAGGCAGCATACATCACAGTCCAAGGTGAAGTAGAAAATCAGCATACAAACCAAGGTCAGACAGTCCCTGTACAAGGTCAGAAGCAGGAAGAGTATATATAAGAAGCAACCACTTACCCCCAAAGGTAGGTTTCTGCAGCCATGTATAGAATAATAGAAGTCCAAGTGAGGTACCAGGTGAAGAGGCACCCAGAGTTCTGAGGCTGACAGCTCGCGATGCAGATCCAAATCTAACCCAAAGTCAGGAGAGTACAAGCAGAACTCAAACAGCAAAGCTAGGTTTAAACCAGAGAGACTCATTAAAGTGTTAGTAATGTCCAAAAAAAAGTTTTTTGCATTTAGAAGAGCTTAAAAAGCTGAGCTAAATGCAAAAAAAACGTATCTCTCAAACCGCTATGGTTTAAGAGATACGGGCGTTTAAAGTTTGCTGTTTCCTACTGACAGCTGTAAAGCTGTCAGCAGGAGATCAGTGTCGGCCGACATGGAGGCGCTTGAGAAGTGCCGAGATCTCGTTACTTACACGGAATCCCTTCATTGGAATAGTCTAAAATGTGTGCCTGAACACTAGGAACACGTTTTAGACCATTCCAATGAAGGGATTTGTGGTAAATAACGAGAACTCGGCACTTCTCAAGCGCCACCGTGTCGACCGACACGAATCTCCTGCTGACAGCTTTACAGCTGTCAGTAGGAAACAGCAAACTTTAAACTCCTGTATCTCTTATACCATAGCGGTTTGAGAGATACGTTTTTTTGCATTTAGCTCTGCTTTTTAAAGGGATAGTAATACTTAAAAATAATTTTATTTTATATTGTAGCCCTTAAAAAAACATGAAAAATGATATAAGTCTTATCTCCCAAACCTTTATGGTTTGGGATATATTCACATGTAAAATATAGTAAAGTTCTCTTTTCCTGGCTGTTTCAGCCAAGTCTGCCATCTAGTGGACAGATTTGGAATTCGGTCCACAGAGCAACCGGCATCTCTTCAGCAGTGCCGAGATCACAATCTTTGAAAAGAACTACTTAACTGGAACTATCTACAAAGTGTGCCTGGCTTGAAAGCACACTTTGTAGACCATTCCAATTAAGAAATTCTTTTTAAAGATGGTGATCTCAGCACTTCTGGAGAGGCACAGCCGGTCCGGGACCGGATTCCAAATCTGAAGGGTGGAGCAATGACATCACTGCAGGGGAAACTTTACTTCTGAATATCTCCCAATCCATAAAGGTTTGAGAGATAAGACTTATATCATTTTTCATGTTTTTTTAAGGACTACAAAATAAAATCAACTTATTTTCAAGTATTACTATTCCTTTAAGCTCTTCTAAATGCAAAAAAGTTTTTTTTGGACATTACTAACACTTTAAACAGGGACACTGAGTGTACAATCTAGGCAAGGCGGCTGATGCCTGGGTGTTCAGGGAGATGGGTTATTAATACAGTAATTCAGTTTTTATGTAGACATTTATATAGATGTTTTGATGCAATACTATCTTTATGTTTTGTATTAAATTCGCAGATATAATCTAGTAGTGGTATATTATGGTTTGCAGCCTTGACATCTATCTATACATTATCAACTTCTCCTTTTACACCACTTACTAGTGTAAAAGTCTGTGAACTAAATATCTTAGATGACAGTGACAGACAGCTGACTGGGCTTAGGCAAGGCATCATACAGCTACATCAGTTGTGTTGTGCACCGTACAGTAAAAAACACAGTGTAGTTGCGTAATGTCCAGCAAACGCACAAGGGGAAGGGGGAGGGGTGGAGCAGTGTAGGGACGTGAGAGTAAAGTAGTTGTCCAAAAACCTACTGCAGCAATGGTTGTTGCAGTGTGTGCAATCAATGATGATGATCCCTTTACTCCAAGGGAGGATGCAGTTTGTCAAGGTCCCAGCAAAACTAGTTCCAGCACCACCAGTGCCAGTAGAAATATAGAACCATATAAGAAGAACACTGAAGACGACAAGTCACATTCAAGTGTTGATGATGCTGGCAAAAGCATAATAGAGGAAGGTGTAGCAGCTGAACCGTCTCCTGCATCAGACAGTGAGACACCAAAACACCTGTCCTCAAAGAAGTAGTGAATTTTGATACAGAAAAAGTAAAAATAAATTGTTTGAGACCTCCAAAAGCATAGAGGAATATAAGGGTAGTAGTGGGCAAGAACTGTCAGGTGATGCTGATGCTGCTGAGGATGACCTAATGATGACTGATGATGATGCAGATCTAGAATATATCCCTCAAGCATCCTTCTCTTGTTCAGATACAGATGACATTGAGAGTGACGATGATGACAGAGCTATAAAGTTAGTAGAAAGCATCTTTTGCCACTTTTAAAGGGATAGTAATACCTGAAAATAAGTTTATTTTATATTGTAGCCCTTAAAAAAACATGAAAAATGATATAAGTCTTATCTCCCAAACCTTTATGGTTTGGGAGATATTCAGAAGTAAAGTTTCCCCTGGAGTGACGTCATTGCTCCACCCTTCAGATTTGGAATCTGGTCCCGGGACCGGCTGCGCCTCTCCAGAAGTGCTGAGATTATGATCTTTAAAAAATTATTTCTTCATTGGAATGGTCTACAAAGTGTGCTTTCAAGCCAGACACACTTTGTACACAGTTCCAATTAAGTAGTTCTTTTCAAAGATCGTGATCTCGGCACTGCTAAAGAGCTGCCGGTTGCTCTGTGGACCGAATTCCAAATCTGTCCACTAGATGGCAGACTTGGCTGAAACAGCCAGGAAAAGAGAATTTTACTATATTTTACATATGAATATCTCCCAAACCATAAAGGTTTGGGAGAGAAGACATATCATTTTTCATACTTTTTTAAGGACTACAATATAAAATAAACTTATTTTCAGGTATTACTATCCCTTTAAGGACACTGTGCCTGTCTATAAACTGTTTGAGAAAGCCATTGGAAAGTCTGACCCTGGACAAGTACAGATGTCAAAAAGCACACAGTCACCCTATCAGTCATCCTCAGCATCATCGCCTCTTCAAAGTCCAAATCCCACTCAGCCACACACACCTGTTTTGAGTACCCAGCAACACAGGTTGTGTTAGATATGACAAGTACCTCTGGTGCTGCTGCTGTAAGTGCTGCACCTTTGACACCTAGTAGTAGTGGCAGTAAAATTACATCAACATCCAACTCCAGTAGTAGTAGCAGAAACCACACATGACAGACAAAGCCAGGACAAATATATTAACAGCAGCACAGATGAGGAGGTGGAGGACGGATGTGCAGAAGGGTTGCCACCATCTACTCCACTTAGGACCACTGCTATGACCGACAAGTAATATGTGTCAATAATCTGAGAAGGAGGATAGAGTATGACAATGGTAAAAATACATACACAAATCACACCATGCCAGTCCCCCACCACCACCACTACAATACATATCTGCCACACTGTAGGTTGTACTTTATTTTTTTTATTACTTGATATCATCCTGACTATGTGCACAGCACAATTATGATAAAGGCTTATTACGAGGTTTACAACAGAATCACAGTAAAACAAAACCGAACTAACAAAACTGGAGCTGTCTGCTTCTATTCAACTACCACCTAAATAAAACTTGCAAAATGTCAAAGACAAGGAAATAGGTGTACATTTGTCGACAGAAAGATCAAGTTTAGAGTTAGATGTGTTCCCCGCTTTCATCAATGAATCAGTCACCCGGTCTGACCCGGCTTATTGATTCATTGATGATAGAAAGCGGTGCTCTTTCTAAGAATGAACACGGTGACATGGTTCATTCACTTCAAGCACTTGTACTGGAGCGGCTTATACAACTTGTCAAACCATGGATCATCTATCCTCCTGATAGGTCCTGATGCTCCCCTCGAGGTCTGAAATGGTTATATATTACAACAAAGCGCATTTAACCTATGTTAAACATAGGTTATATGCGCTTTATTAAAAAAGTTGCAACATGGATCATCTATCCTTCTGGATAGATGATCCATGTTAGGGGGTGTCAGGAGGGGTCCTGATGCCCCCAGGTCTGAAATGATTATATATATTACACCAAAGTGCATATAAATTATGGTACACATAGGTTATATGCTCTTTATTTATAAAACGGGCATTTGTCACCTAATGGATAGGTTATCCATGCTGGGGGGGTGTCAGGAGGGATCCTGATGATCCCCTTGAGGTCTGAACAATACATTTAAAATAAATTTAGCAAAAAAAATAAGAAATCACATATAACATATGTGACACATATGTTATATGGGCTTTATTAAAAATGCAGGCAATTGTCACCTGCATTGATCACCTATCCTACTGGATAGGTGATCAGTGCTAGGGGGTGTCAGGAGGGGTCCTGAATTCCCCCTTGAAGTCTTTTTTTTTTTTTTTTTTTTTTTTTTTTACATAAAATTAAAAAAACAAAACAAAAAAAAATTCTTACACATATTAAGGCAAGGTATGCATCCACATACCTTGCCTATTAAGTCTTTGAGTAGCAGAGGGGTAGCAAAGAGATTGCAATGCTTTGCTACCTCTCTGGTATTCATAGGGTTAATGCAATATAAATACAACAAGGGCATGTTGAAAAAAATCTGAGAAGAACAATGTTGAATTTCAATGGAGAAAGAAAGTAATGGGAGCACTATTAGTCGAATTTTAAAGGTGGGGGTTAAAATGTAAAATGCAAACAATATTTGTCAAATTAAAATGGTGAAAGAAAGCACTGTAATTCGAATTTCAAAGGGGGGGTTAATTTGTCTGAGGGGGGCACGCTATGTCGGATTTCTATGCTGTACACTGTATTCTGCACTGCTTTTGTTTATACAATGGTTTTGAAACTGTTGTTGTAGCTTCTACACCTCAACTCTGAGGCGCAGGATTACCGACAGAAAATGTAACTACAAATTAGGCGGTAATACTGAGTGTGAGTAATAGAATGCTACTTGCATGTTGTTTTCAGTTGTTTCCTATGGGCTTTGATTGGCGGTAAGTATAATCACCGCTGATTTTATTTTCACAAGTTGGGTAATAGGATACTAAAACCTGACTTAAAAAAACACAACACCTGTTTTTTTTTTAGCATTGGTAATAGAATTGAGCCCTAAGTCTGTAAAATGCTTTGTGCACTAGAGCATACTTCCCAACATTTCAAATTTCCAAATTGCCACTTGTGTTTTAGGGGTGTGGCTGGTGGGTGGGACATTACCGAGAATTTTTAGGCCATTTCATGATCTGTTGATACCTCCTTGTGTAACAAAACAAATGACTTATAACAACATCTAAGTATTTATTTACACAGAATAATGTATAAACACATATACTGACATTTAAACAAACATTAATGTGAATTTTATTGCTATAGAGCAATATGATACACTTCTATACACACCATGCAATCCGATTTCCTAAAAAGAGGGACATCAGGGTGGGAAAGAGGGACAGAGGGATTTGGGTCCAAAAGAGGGACTGTCCATCCTAAAGAGGGACACTTGGGAGGTATGCTAGAGTGATCAGGACTGAGTATTGCTTTGGAGGCTTCTATAGGAGAAAGTGGTGATAAACAAGTGATAAATTGGAGATGACTTCTTCGGTTTATCACTTCTCCAATTCCTATGTTAGTCTACGGCTCCTATGCACTAAGATTTCTTTAACTTTGGAGATCTTATTGCAAAGGCTCTACAGAATAATATAAGAACTGGAGAAGTGATATCACTGGAGAAGTTATCTCTACTTTATCATCACTTTATCACCGCTTAGTGAATCTCCCCCCTTGATTGTTAGAGACATCTCCAATGCATTGCTTTGCAATGTGCAGTAGTCTCTTCTGCTTTCAAGAGATTACATGCCCCGTTTAAACCAAGGGGAATTTGGGGAATATTATTTTTGGATGGGGAGGCATATTTTTTTACATTATAGTTGAATGTCCTTCGTCTCTCTCTCTACATATGCCCGAGAGACCTGTGAGTGTAAAAGGCAATGAATTATGACTTGCCTGTCTTGTCTGTCTATGTGTTGCTGGAAGCCCCCAGTTCACACTCAGCCAAGTGTAAATGACAGGCTCTGCTTCCGCCCAACAAATAAAACATGGACCAGATTTGCAGATTCTTACATTTCTATAACACCCTGGCTTTCTAAAATAAATAATGGAAACTCTGAAGAATAAATCTGATTTTGAATCCTACATTTTTAAAAAGAAGTGGCAGGTGTTCCCTCAGATGACAATCCCAGTAGAGTACAGCATTCAGTTTAACCCACTGAGTGCCAGAAGGCATGTCTGCAGAGCATGGTTAAAGGGATAGTAATACTTCGTTTTAACTTTATTTTATTTTGTAGGCATTAAAAAAACATGAAGAATGATATAAGTCGTATCTCACAAACCTTTATGGTTTATGAGATATTCACAAGCAAAGTTTCCCCCTCCCGCCCCTTTTACCTAGTGTAAGCCATCTCTTCTCAGATGTGGAATCCAGTCCATAGACCAGACAGATAACAGCAGGGGACAATCTTCTTCCTATGAGAACAATGAAAGCCCTTCCCCCCTTGACAAGTTTTTCAGGTTTTTCCCTTATTGTCCCTCTCTGCAGTCTACCTGGGCACCTCCCTTCTGAACAGTGGGGGGAAACTTTGTTTGTGAATATCTCTTAAACCATAAAGGTTTGAGAGATAAGACTTATATCATTCTTCATGTTTTTTTAATGCCTACAAAATAAAATAATGTTAAAACGAAGTATTACTATCCCTTTAACTTCACACCTGGGAACTCTCTGAATTTGCCCCAGAGACTCTGGTTTTGACACTGCATTCCTTTTGAATTCTCTTTGAATACAGTGATATTTCAGCTCTGCCGACGAGCCGTCCGTTCCTGGGACCAGGGTCTAAGTTTGTCATCCAGAGCTCTGACGTGGATAAAAGGGCCGGCACACTTTGCAGACCGTTCTTATTAAGATTCTCTTTGTAGAGTGCTGACATGGATAAAAGGGCCGGCACACTTTGCAGACCATTCTCACTAAGATTCTCTTTGTACAGCGCTGACATGGATAAAAGGGACAAGGGGAATCTTTAGAACAATATTACACACAAACTATAGAAGTTATGGCAAGAAGACTAACATCATTTGCTTTATTTATTTAATATGAACAACATTAACGCTTGATGAAATTAAGTATTACTATCCTTTTAATTTACTATTTTCTTGTTTAACCCTTTAATTGCCAGAGGGTTCAGCATCATTTTGCTTTGCAATGCAGTATTCACCAAGCTGGTGCTCAACAGGTTATGTCTCCTTTGGGGGGGGGTTCATTAAGAGGTGATAAAGAGGTGATAGGTGAAAAAGTGGAGATGACTTCTCCAGTTCCTATGTTATTCTATGAAGCCTATTATTTCTTTAACTTTAGAGATCTTAGTGAATAGGGATATTAATAATTTGTTTTATCTTTATTTTATTTTGTAGGCATTAAAAAAACATGAAGAACGATATAAGTCTTATCTCTCAAACCTTTATGATTTGAGAGATATTCACAAGCAAAGTTCCCCTCCCGCCCCTTTTACCTAGTGTAAGCCATCTCTTCTCAGATGTGGAATCCAGTCCATAGACCAGACAGATAACAGCAGGGGACAGTCTTCTTCCTATGAGAACAATGAAAGCCCTGCCCCCCTTGACAAGTTTTTCAGGTTTTTCCCTTATCTTAATTGAAGATTGTCCCTCTCTGCAGTCTACCTGGGCACCTCCCTTCTGATCTGGATGAGCAGTGTTACATCAGTAAAAGGGGCGGGAGGGGGATACTTTGTCATTGAATTACTCTTGAACTACAACTCTGACAGTATTGATATAACACTCTCCAAAGTCCAAATACTATGATGATTAATTAGAGCTGCTTTTATTATGAAACATTACTATCCCTTTAACTTTGGAGATCTTAGTGACTAGTCTCAGTATAATAACATAGGAACTGGAGAGGTGATAAACTGGAGAAACTGTATTTATCACCTCTTTATCACTGCTTAGTGAATCTCCCCCTTTCCCTCTTGGCCCCTTACTTAGACTTTGACAAGATAGGATTTATTACAGATGAAGAAGAATGCTGGGGGTACAGAAATGGGCTGAAGACCCCTTGACCATTTAAGGAATTCAAAGTTCCATTACAATTGGTTTGGATTTGGGGGATTTTACTGTCCTCTATGCAGGGTATTTTACCCCAGAGTTGTTCCCCTTTCCTTTGTGCATATGTATATAAACGAAACCAAGCAAGAAAACCATGATGACTGTTTATTTTCATCTGCATATCGGGTTAATGGTTCTGGGTCTTGAAACCTGCATTTCAATAATTGTGACTTACTCTGCAGTATAAAGTAATGAACATTAGATTTATATGATAGCAATTGCACAAAGTATGAGATTTTTCTTTATGTATTTATGAGAGCAAAGTATGTCCAATGGATGGTTCCTTCATTCATTCATTATTTACGGAGTACAACTGTATCCACTGGTGCAATGGCATGTGCTGATCGAGATGGAAGCAGGTCTTTTTTCAGCCTCATCAACTATGTTACTGTGTTACTATGTTACTGTGTCATGATGTTACTGTGTTACTATGTTACTGTGTTACTATGTTACTATGTTACTGTGTTACTATGTTACTGTGTTTCTATGTTATTGTATTACTATGTTACTGTGTTACTATGTTACTGTGTTACTATGTTATTGTGTTACTGTATTACTATGTTACTATGTTACTGTATTACTATGTTACTATGTTACTCTGTTAATATGTGGTTACTATGTTACTGTATTACTATGTTACTCTGTTAATATGTGGTTACTATGTTACTGTATTACTATGTTACTATGTTACTGTGTTATTGTGTTACTATGTTACTATGTTATTGTATTGCTGTGTTACTGTGTTACTATGTTACTGTGTTAATATGTTGTTATGTTACTATGTTACTGTGTTACTATGTTACTGTGTTACTAGGTTACTTTATTAGTGTGTTACTGTGTTACTATGTTATTGTGTTACTATGTTATTGTATTACTATGTTATTGTGTTACTATGTTACTGCATTACTATGTTACTATGTTACTGGGTTACTAGGTTACTTTATTAGTGTGTTACTGTGTTACTATGTTACTGTGTTACTAGGTTACTTTATTAGTGTGTTACTGTGTTACTATGTTACTGTGTTACTAGGTTACTTTATTAGTGTGTTACTGTGTTACTATGTTATTGTGTTACTATGTTATTGTATTACTATGTTATTGTGTTACTATGTTACTGCATTACTATGTTACTATGTTACTGTGTTACTAGGTTACTTTATTAGTGTGTTACTGTGTTACTATGTTACTGTGTTACTAGGTTACTTTATTAGTGTGTTACTGTGTTACTATGTTATTGTGTTACTATGTTATTGTATTACTATGTTACTGTGTTACTATGTTACTGCATTACTATGTTACTATATTACTGGGTTACTAGGTTACTTTATTAGTGTGTTACTGTGTAAATGTTACTTTGTAAGTATGTTACTGTGTTACTAATACTATGTTATTGTGCTACTGTGTCACTATGTTGCTAGAATGTTTTACTGTCATTATAAGAAATAAAGTGTTTTTATTGACATATATCTTTGACCTGCTGCATTTTAGGACATTTTTACTGAGATGTATTGATGTTTGTTGATTCTATTTTGGCCAGATCTCACTCTCACTCTCTTTCTGTCTTTCTTCATTTCATCTTTTAGGCTCTCACAATTTGAACGCTTTTATCATGTGTGTGTGTGGTTAATGTGTTGGAGACCTCACAAGCATTCTTCAATGTAACCCATAAGTACCAGAGTGGATATGCAAAGTATTCAGATGAAGGGTAATTTTAATTTTCCCCTAAGGTACAGTTAGTTTGTTCCAAGATTACACCTTTTTAGCTAGCCTTGTGATGCCTTTTTGGACTTTGGCATTGCTTTGCAGTACGTTGTGTACCCCTCTACCACTCAAAGGGTTAATCACCTTGAATGCTAGTGATGTATTCACTGTTTTGTGAAGCAATGCTTTGCTGCCATTTCTAGCATTCAATAGTTGTAATGCCATTTTTAAATCAAACGGAATTTACAAAATTTGCATTCAACCCTACTGTGTAGTTGGTTTGTTCCAGAATTGCATCTCAAAGGGAATCAGTCCTTTGTCCCAAGTCACCACTTAATATGAGGATAGAATCAATCCTTTCACCTTGTGTAAAATTTGTATCAAAGAGTAAGGGTCATTTTATTACTTTTTTGCAAAATTCGAAAGTATAATTTATGACCCAATAAGAAACGCTGGACATTTTATGGGAGAAATACCTGGCAGGACACATCATACATAAAAGGAGATCACAGCCAGTTTGCTGTAATTCAGTTTTGTGGCTGGCATAAAACAAAGATTCGCCAACCATGAACAGCTCCTATAAAGGTCTAGATAAATCTTGCTGCATTCGAAACTGATGAACTGTCTTTAAATAGCCAGCAAGTCAGTCTCAGTATCTAAAACCATTTATAATAGAAGCAGAAAAAATGCCATCTAATATATCTCAATTCCAAAATTAAATTTCATAGTGTTTATTGCCTTGAATGTAATTTAGTACCCAGGGGATTGAGAAGAGTTGTCAGTGAACTGAAAACAGAAGGATTTGTGTCAGTAGTAAATCAACTTCACTTATTAAAAGACATTTTAAATAATAACACGAGGAGCAGGGGAAAAGTGGTATAAGTCACAGTCTTATGAAATACAGTCTATTTTTAAATACAATTATTTTCCGAGGTTTATTCCACGGCAGTAATTGTACAGAAATGATTATACAGTGGCTGGTCTTTCTTTAAGTTTATTAAAACATTGCATGATGTACTTAGAGCTTTTAAATGAGACTGTCAGTGCAAAACATCATCACATGAGACCAGAAGAGTGCTGAATGGTCAGCAGCGCATTGCACTCTTACATGTGACCAGCAAAGTAGTACCTGTCAACACTGTACTACACATTTACCTGACACAAGCAGTAAATTACTTAAGAGAAGGAGTAAAATAAACCAGCAGAGTATTACATTAGACCAGCAGTGCAGTATACCATTACATGAGACCACCAGGTTATCACATGAGAACAGTAGGGCAATATACCCTTAAATGAGACCAGCACATTGTTACATGAGACCAGCAGGGTAAAACACCATTACATGAGAACAGCAGCCTATTATATGAGACCAGCAGGGTAAAACACCATTACCTGAGAACAGCAGCCTATTACATGAGACCAGCAGGGTAAAACACCATTACAGCAGACCACCAGAGAATTACTTGAGACCAGAAGTACAATACAACATTGCATGAGACTAGCAGACTATTACATGAGACCAGCAGGGCAATACACCATTCTATTAGTCTAGCAAAGCAGTGCACCCTTACATTAATCAGCAGTTTATTACATACCTTCCAACATTTCAATTGGCCAAAGAGGGACACTTGTGTTTTAGGGGGTGTTGCTGGTGGTGTGGCTGGTGGGTGGGGCATTACCTGGGATTTTTAAGCTATTTCATGACCTATTCATACCTCTTTGTGTAACCTAATAAATGACTTATAACAAGACCAAATTATTTTATTTACACAGACTAATTTATACACACATATACTGACATTTAAGCAAACAATAATGCAAGTTATATTGCTGTAGAACAATGTGATACACTTATATACACACCACTCAGTCTGATCCCCTAAAAAGAGGGACATCAGAGTGGGAAAGAGGGACAGAGGGATTTGGGTCTAAAAGAGGGACTATCCCTCCTAAAGAGGGACACTTGGGAGGTATTATATTTACATTAAGGCAATAACTGACCAGCATGCAGTATATAACATTACTTTCCACATATGTAGTTTTTACACGAGACCAGCAGGGCAATACACTTTACATGAGAGCAGCAGAGTATTACACAAGACCAGCAGAGCAATGCACCATTGCACGGACTTACAAGTTATTACATTATAACAGCAGGGCATTAAACCATTACATGAGAGCAACAGAGTATTACATGACAACATAACAATACAATATTGCATGAGAAAAGTCAATTATAACAATGAGACCAGCAGAGCTATACACCGCTACATGCAACCAGCAGAGTATTACATGAGACCATCAGGGCAATACACCATTTCATGAGACCGGCAGAGCAAAACACCACTACATGCAACCAGCAGGGTATTACACGAGACCATCAAGGAAACACCATTTCATGAGACCGGCAGAGCAAAACACCACTACATGCAACCAGCAGGGTATTACATGAGACCACCAGGACAATGCACCATTGCATGACATTAGCATTTTAGCATTATATTTAATTCGTACAAACAATTAATATTTTTGAAAGATACACTTTCAGGATAATTATTCTTAATTACAAAAATAAACAAATAAATAAACCAAAGCTATATTCTGTTTAGAGGTAGTAAGGTTATAGGAATACAGGGCGCATCAATAAATCATGACTGTATAAATCCTTTCTCTATTACAGTGATGATTTCATGATTTATTTATTGCCCTGTATTGCTGTAAGATTACTGTCATCTCTAGTTATAATTCAGATTTTTCTTTTTTAAAGTCTTGTTCGTGATTAAGAATAGTTAGTGTTTTCTACCTAAAGAATGGAGAGTGTATCCTGAAAGCTTGTCTGAAAAACACTATCTGACAGTGCAAATAAAATAAAAGATATCCCCAATACAAGACCCTCGTATATCCGAAATACTACACTAGACTAATATGGCTCTAGAAATCAATATACCATTACACGAGATCAGACAGGCAATACATCATTACATGAGATCAGACGGCAATACATCATTACATGAGATCAGACAGGCAATACATCATTACATGAGACCAGCAGAATAATATATGAAACAAGCAGAGCAATACACTATTACATGAGACCAGCAGAGCTTACAAGAGACCAACTGGCACCATTACATATGATGCCAAGAGTACTAAATGAGTTCAACAGGGCAATATACAATTGTATGAGACCACCATAGTATTACATGAGACCAGCAGGTTAATATATATGAGACCACTAATATAATACTCCATAAAAAGATACCAGCAGTGGCGTAACACCATTAAATCACACTAGAATAATGTTAAATGGGACCAGTAGTTCAATATACCATTACATTAGCCCTGCACTGTATTACATGAAACCAGAAGAGCATTACACAAGACCAAAAGGCACATTACACAAGACTACAAGCATACTAAATTAATTCAACAGGGCAATACATTGTATGAGACGACCATAGTATTACATGAGACCAGCAGAGTAAGACATGAGACAACTCATGTAATACACCATAAATTCAGTCCATCAGGGTATTGCATGAGACCAGTGGTGAATACACCATTACATGATACCAGCAGAGTATTACATGAGACCAGCAGTAGAAAACCAGCAGTGTATTACATGAGACCAGCAGTGTAATATACTTTTACAGTGGTGTATTGAATGAGACCAGTAGTGCAAAGTACCATTACATGAGACCAGCAAAGTATTACATGAGACAAGCAGTACATTTTTACATGAGACCAGCAGAGTACTATATGTACAAAGTAGTGTAATACTCCCTTACGTGAAACCAACAGAGTATTGCATGATACCAGCAGTATAATAGATCATTACAAGAGACCAGCAGAGTACTACATGATACCAGCTGTGCAACAGATCCTTACAAGAGGCCAGCAGAGTACTACATGATACCAGCAGTGTAATAGATCATTACAAGAGACCAGCAGATTACTACATGATACCAGCAGTATAATATATCATTACAAGAGACCAGCAGAGTACTACATGATACCAGCTGTGCAATAGATCATTAAAAGAGACTATCAGAAGACAGCTGGATATCTCCCTGTCATACTTTTCTATATTGGTCTGAGCTAAAAAGGTTTCCAGAACTTTTCTGAAATCAATTACAGTTTCTGCAGGCACATGCTCCATAGACAAATGATTCTACAACCTTACTGCCCTCATTATGAAGAATCCCTGCTTTTGTTTTAGTCAAACATGCCTTTTCTCTATTCTTATTGGATGACCACTTGTTTTTTGGTTAGCACTTTGAGTAAATAATTAATTGGATAGTTTTGGCCTTGAATATATTTGTAAATATCACCCCTTAGATGTCTCATATCTAATGTGAATAAACCCAGTTTTTTTAGTCTCTATATAACTAAAATCTTCAATCCTTTTATCAGTTTGGTTGATTCCTCCGTACTTTCAGCTCAATAAATGCCTTTGGTAAGATCTGGGGCCCTAACACTACTCGCGTTCTATATGAGACCTTACATAGATTTATAACTATGTAGAGTTATACTCCCATTCCATGCATCTATACCTCTTTATATGTATGATAATACCCTACTGGTTCTTATGCAGTAGCTATGTGACACTGCACACTGGTGTAAATTCTATTTATCAGTACTCCTACATCTTTCTGCAACAAAGATTTTCAAAGTAATTTACCATTTAGTGTATAATGCCACATTTACAGCCATTCACCCGGTTTATTCAAAGCTATCTGCAATTAACCAGTTCTCTATCAATGCACAGATATCACCTCCAGTGCCGAGGTTTTACGTTTAAGCAGTAACCTGTTGTGAGGCACAGTATCAAAGGCTTTTGCAGAATCCAAGCATACTACATCAACAGCAATTCCCTTGTCCAAGTCACCATTTAACCTTTCATAGCATGCAAGTAAACTTGTTGGACATTATCTATTCTTCATAAAACAATGATGACTTACTAATATTGTTGTTGGTGGTTACATAGACCTTAATACTATTGGTTAGTAACCCTTCTAATATCTTACCTACTACAGTGGTAAAGTTTAGATCTTGCCTCTTCTTTGAATAATGATACAACATCTAATTTCCTCCAATCATAGGACACTATGCCTGATTAGAGTGAAACAATAGGCATTAAAGGAGAAGGGAACTTTTTATGAAAACATATATGTTGTAGTGCTTTTCCTACTGAGTAAAACAAGGGCACTCCCACTGCAAAGATACGCAGCAGGTCATCTGCTACTGTCTCTGCATGGATATTAGTCAGGGGTATCGCCTCCGGGTATCGGGTGGCATAGTCCACCACGGTCAAAATTTATCTTTTCCCTGAGGGACTTGGTCGGGGTAATGGTCCTATCAGGTCTACTGCTATCCGGCTAAACGGCTCCTCTATAATCTGTAGGGGGTGCAGGGAGGCTCTCATACGATCTCCCTTTTTCCCCACCCGCTGGCAGGTGTCGCAGGTGCTACAGTACTGTTGGATATCCTCAGTGATCCCTGGCCAAAACAATGTCTGGGTCAATTAGTCCGGGTCAACCCCAAATGGCCTACTAACAGAATGTCATGCCCCATGCGCAGCAGATCATGTCGATATTTTTGCGGCACGACCAACTGGCGTTTGGGCACTGGAGTGGAGCCCTGACCGTCCGTGACTCTGTACATCAGTCCCTGGTTCCATTCTACCCGGTCCCCTTCCAAACCCCCAGGATCCCTTCCTGCTCGCTCCCGGTACCCTGACCGGGTCTGTCCAGGTTTCTTGGGCCAGGTCATCTGGGGAGGAATAAGTGCAAGGGGCCAGGTCAGGGAAGTCGGTCGGGGAACTGTCCAGGACAGTGGTTCTTACCTGGGTCTCGTCCGAGTTTGTGATTTCAGCCCTCTTCTCCTGTTGTCTGGTTACTGCGGCACAGATGGCTGGGTCCGTGCTGGCACTATAAGCCGAGGTTAGACGTCCCAAGTCGTTTCCTAGTAAAACCTCGGTTGGTAAATTCCTCATCACCCCGACCTCCACCTCGCTGGCCCCTGTGCCCCAGTCCAGGTGGATACGTGCAGTCGGGATCCGATGGATATTTCCTCCTGCGACCCTGACAGCCACGTACCATCCCGTCTGCTCTGTGGTAGCTACCAGTCATGGCTGGATCAAAGCAATCGTATCCTGGGTATCCCGTAATCCTTGGGCTGGTTGACCATTAATCCATACCGCCTGACGATAGTGATCGCAGTTATCCTTGGCGGCTGCTTGAACTGGATCCACCTCATGAAGTAATCCCCAGTCCTCCTCAGTCCACCCTCCAGATGGGCTGGATCCCTCTGTGCCCAAACAATGCACGTTGGCCTGGGGTGCTGCATTATAGGACCGGGTCCCAGTGTCCCGAGAACCACGGTTGGGACAGTTGCTCCTCATATGCCCCTGTTGGTCGCAGGCATAACAGAGGATATGGGCAGCTCGGGAGGGTCCTGCAGGGGCTACACGTGATGGGGAACCGGTGTAGTTGGACGGGCTGAGGGAGGTAGCCGAGCTGGGGGAGGCACATAACTGGGTGGAGGAGGTCTATTTTCTGGAGTCACAGTTCACCATGCATCTAGGTATTGGTCCGACTGCCCGGTTGGCGGTGAGGGGCTTGTGATCCCTCACCCAATCTCGCACAGCTAACGGAGCATGTTCATAAAATTGCTCTAAGACCATGAGCAGGAGTACCTCATTCACAGTGGTGGCCTGGCAGCCCTTAACCCACCCCACTGCCGTGCTAGTCATCTGGTGAACCCACTCAGTGCAAGATGGTTCATCCATCCGCCTTATACTGTGGAACTTTACCCGATGTGCTTCGGGGGTGATTCCATAGAGGGCCAGTAGGCACTGCTTCACAAGGCCATAGTCCCTGCAATCTTCCTCTGGAATGGTTTTGTAAGCCTCTGCTGTTTGGCCCGTGAGCCAACTTACTCGCAAAGTCACCCAGTCTCCCTATTCAATGTCTTGTAGACCGCACTGCTGCTCAAAGACTTGGAGGTATCAGTCCAGGTCATCGTTGGCATCATAAAAAATTAGGAAGGATTGGTAGGGAATTTTCTTGCAGCTCCATGGTTCCCCTCTGTACGATGGGGTGGACTCCCGAGTGTCTCTTCATAACTCCAAGGCTCTTAGTCGAGTAGCATCTGCTAGGATGCAGTCAATCACCTCATGCGGTGGATTGTCGCCGTACAGCGCCAGGCACCATTGTACCTCTCTCTACATTTCTGAGGTGTCCGTATGTTCTGACGGTGCAGGGCTGTTGCAGGCACCTTTCATCAGTTCAGCTATGGTCGCCTTGGACTTGTTGCTGGTGGCTTGTCCTCGAGATTCCAGTAAATCCTTCAGTGTACTACATTTTAGCAAATCGTAGCGTTGCTCCATTCGCCGGTGAGGTCCCGGTGGAGGCTTGGATGTCCCAGGCAACAGAGGATCATCCCACCGCTTGCCACCAAATTGTGACATCAGTCCAGGTACTAGAGGTCAGTACCACCGTTGCTACGACTCTATTGCTGTCCTGACATCCCGATCTCCATGCTACACCAGCCGTTCCCTCCCAAGAACCAGGCAAGACCAGTTGGAAGGCAAAACATAGAACACTTTATTGTGCAAAACCAACAGACTTATCTACAGTACACTGAGGTCTTGGAACAATGGGCCAGACATGAGTGGATTAACTGGTACAAAGGAACTGGGTGGAGAGCAAGCATTGCCACAAAAGAATAGGGGTGAATACAATAGACAGACATGGGCCAGAATACACATTCACAGCAGGGACCTTTGTGACAAAGCATCTTTTGCATGATTTTATTTGGCCGCCTCAAGAGGAGACCAATCCGTGGAATGGATTGGCATGGCCAATCCTGGCCAGTTTTGTCATGGCCGTTTTGACCTATCCGGACCTTTGGACGGGCAGCTAATCGACCAATCCCTGGGCCAACCTACTTTTCCCCATGTTAACTCCACGGGGGACCTTTAAACTCGTCACCCAGGGCTTTGGCCAATCAGGAAGCTGCCTACTTCCCTAAACAAAGTCAATGAAGGCCCTTTTACTTGGACTGCCAATTCGTGAACTTCAGTCTTTTGAGTAGCACAGTATGGAAATGTTTAAACAACAGTAACTTAACTCCCATCTTCGCAACACTTTCCCTCCCTCTCGTTTCATGATGGGGGTTGGACTAATGACACGTCAGACACCCAGACAGCCTGCATTTCCTGTTAGTCCATTGTTGGAGCTCAGAGAGAGAAGAAGGAGATGGAGAGTGTCCAGTTGTTGTGTAGGCAGGCAGGCAGCATTAGTACCTTATTGCCGCTGCAAGGGAGAGTCATCTTCGTTTCTGTGCAAAATATAAAAAATATTAGGAATTTATTTGAATAATTTTCAGAGTGACGCAGCCAGTCTCACAGTTGTGTAGGTAGGCCTAGTATCTTATTGCCACCGCAAGGGAGAGTCATTTTTTAAAGTATGTTAAATTCGGCCGAATAATTCGGAATGTCGCTGAATTTCATCCGAGTTGAACAGGTCTGTTCTGAAATGCGGATCCTCCGAACAACAAAAAAAAAAATTTGTCCGAAATATAATTTTACCGAAAATTTTTGCAATGCACAAGTCTACTAGATCAGACCAGCAGTACCATGGAGCAGAGGTGTCCAAGTTCAGTCCTCAAGGGCCATCAACAGGATTGGATTTAAGGATTTCCCTGCTTAACCCCTTAACGACCGGGGAATCCGGACGCGGACACGAATTAACGACCATGGAGCAATTTTTTTTTATTGCTCCGTTGCGTTCCGGACTCCCCGAACGGCGTGCAGCCACGGGGGGAGCCTGGAACTCGATGAAAGTCATAGTACGTCATCGGTCGTTAAGTCAAATCGACCCTTGACGTACTATGACCGTCAAGGGTCGTTAAGGGGTTAAGCACTAGTGTGTCAGGTGAAATGAATGACCCACTGATTAACTCACCTGTGTTTAATCAGGGAAACCTTTAACCCTTTGAGTGCCAGAGGGGCACACAAAGCATAGCTTTGCAATGTGTTGAGTCTCCCTCTGGTTCTCAGTGGCTTAAATATTGGTCTGTTGGTGGCCCTTGAGGACTAAATTTGGACAGCCCTGACATAGAGGATACAATAAACATTCCCATGGATGAAAATGGGGCCTCTAACTGCTTAATTACTAGGAAGATGTCCAGTGGATCGCTTCACAATGTGTTGTAGACCTCGCTATCATTAAGGGGTTAAAATAGACATTTCAATCCATTTTGGTCAGTTTTATGTATCCCCTATGGTGCATGCGGTTAGAATTGCTACACTTTTCTGTTGTATGTATGGCTGTTAGAAAGCGGTTAATTAAATGAACATACAGTATTAAAATGAATCATTCAGAAAAGAACACAAATTAAGGATACGTTTAACGCCACACATAAGAAAAATGTTACTATATACCACAGATTTTGCTTTTGTTGAAAAAAAATCCCAAAAAGTGAATCATATTTTTTTAAACAATATAGAAAAATTATGTTTTACGCAGATGGGAGGGTCTTAGGGCCTCTAAAAACCAAGAACTTCCCCTGCACACAGGTCAGAGAACTCCACACTGTCAAGGTTATAGAGTCCCTAACTACTAAACCAAAATATCTGAAGCCATTGCAGTAACTTAAAAACAGAAAGTTACATAGGGGATTTCATCAAGTTGCATGAAAAACAGCATATCAAATATAGTGCTCTTCACTACGAACATTAATGGATACCTTTGGATATTCATCAATGATCAATCCATTTCCCTGCCTTGCATACATCAAGGAGTGAAATAATACAATGAAATTGCAGAGTAAATGGTACCATTCTAGTGACATACACACACAAATATACAAAAAGTATATAATTGGATCCACAAGCTTGAAGCTGGTAAATAGAATTTGGTGACATATCTGGCCATCTCTCGTTGATGAATAATCGATGGCCAGATACGATCCCACTATTGCAGATCCAGCAAATGACTAATGTACAAGAACATTCTCCTTGAGCCATTTAAGGATTGATGGATTACCTATACAGATACATTTATTGAGACTAAAATATGGTCTTTGACATATCCACTTGAAGTAGTGAAACCTTATAAACATGACTTTAAACTAATTATCCTACCTGTGGATCCGACAGCCGAGATAGATCAGGATACAGGTAGAATTTTATCCCTTGAGATGCTCCGGGCAAAGTAACACCTCGAACGAGAAGAATCAGCAGCATTACGTACGGGAATGTGGCTGTTACATACACCACCTAGTGGAGAGGAAATATATAACAATTCATTATTTCTAATATTGAAATCTAATTGCAAAGAGCCTGTTTGTAAACTGATCTCTCAGTAAGGCTGATGTACAACACAAAACAGAAGGAATTATTGCTCAAACCAGCTGCACCATAAGGGGCAAATAGAAATTCACATAATTCCCCTTTGATGTAAGTGAGGATCTAACCTATTGAATTTTAGAGAGGTCTTCACGGTCTTGCTTTGCAAGGTGGTAGAGACATCTTCAAACTTCAAGGGATTAAATGCCTCATTTAATTCAACAGGAATGTTTATTTTTCCCCTACGGTGAAATTGGTTTGTTCCAGAATTGATTCTGCTCTGTCTAGTATATGAGACTTAAAGGGATAGTAATTTCACAATAAAAGCAGATCCAATTAATCTTCATAGTATTTGGGCCATGGAGAGTGTTAATTCAATATTTTCAGAGTTGTAGTACGAGAGTAATTGAATGATAAAGTATTCCCTTCCTTCCCCTTTTATTGATGTAACACTGCTCACATCAGAGCAGCAAGACTGTCCGGATGGATCACAGAGAGGGACAATCTTCAGTGATCATAAGGAAAAACCTGAAAAACCAGTGGGGCAGGGTTTTCATTGTTCTCACAGTAAGAAGATTGTCCCTTGCTGTGATCTGTCCGGTCAAGAGACCAGATTCCACATCTGAGGGGAGGTGACTTACACTAGGTAAAAGGGGTGGGAGGGGGATACTTTATCATTCAATTACTCTTGTACTACAACTCTGACAGTATTGATATAACACTCTCCATGGCCCAAATACTAAGAAGGTTAATTGGAGCTGCAGTTTTTGTGAAACATTACTATCCCTTTAAGCAAAAAGGAACCAATTTATAGACATCAAATTCACTTAAGTCAAACCATAAATATCACATTTTCAAGGAAAAGGACATGTTCCAGCAAACACTGAATTTCTCACCCATGTCTACAAAAGCATGGCAATTCATCTGCCTCCTGTGCTTTTTTTATGAAATAAAACATAAGAATGAATGTAATTTAATGAAAAAGACACAAAAGAGAGAACAGGAGGCTCCTCCTTATGAAGTTTATATATATATATATATATATATATATATATATATATATATAGTCATCCACCATAAACACCCGACAGGTGGATTCTCACAAGGGATGGCTGTGATTCAACTTATGTAGTACACAGCAAACCAAGCTTTTTGGGATAATAGACTGTCCCAGACACACATAGTGTCAGAACACTCCAGAAAGGGCTGCTCCTGGGAAACTCAATCTCTAAAAAACACTCACAGGGAGCCCAATAGTGTAAGAACTTAATGATAAAATATCATAGAAAGCTATTATTTGGTAGTCACAGATATGATGGTCAGAAACACTAACAATGTGGGACAGTGTTGCCCGTCATGTTATGACCATTGGTCGCACGTGTATGAAGTGTAGACACACTGATAAACACAGACATATGCAACACACAGGCAGACACATACACACAGTGAGTGTCAGAGACATGCAAAAGACATGCACACACACACACCGGCGATGCAGACATGCACACAAATATGTAACAGAGATGTACACACACACGCAACATATATGCGCAGAAACACATGCGTGCATGAGTTGTGCACCCCTCTGGCACTCAAATGGTTAAGGTATAGAGAGGCATGTCAGAGTTAAATAGCAGTGGGAAGTGTATTCATACCTGGGAACTTTGACTTGTGGAGTCCCTGGAGGGGACTTCTGTGGTGCTGATGTGGGTTAAGTATGTACCTGATGGCTGCCTGTCCTGTGTCTTGCATGGCATGATGACAGTCAAGAAATAATTCAGCAATGAGGGCCTACCTTAACCTTTTGAGTGCCATTTTGTTCCCCTGGTGCTGCAGCACCCTTCAGTGGCTGTACTACAGGTCCTGCTGAGGCCACTGGGAGTCAGGGTGAGTGACTGTGTGTGTCAGCCGTATTTCTTTCTGGCTGTGTGTGTGTGTTTGGTGCTCTGTGTGTGGTGCTGTGTGTGTGAGTGGGGCATGTGTATGTGTGTTTGGTGCTGTGTGAGTGGGGCGTGTGTGTGTGTTTGGTGCTGTGTGTCTGGGTCGTGTGTGTGTGTGTGTGTTTGGTGCTGTGTGAGTGGGGCATGTGTGTTTGCCTGTGGTGTAGGAGCAAGTGGCATCCATTTTGTTTTTTTCTGACTTTGATAGTGGTGGACGGGCTGCATAGTGGGGGTGGGCCAACTCCCTGCATGATTTTCACACCAGTAGCAAAAATCACGCCCCCACTGAATCACCCAATGGGAGCAGTAACTCCTCCTTTCTGCTTCCCCTGGGTGTGTTTTGGCAGGCACAAAGTCTTCTTTTATATATACAGATAACCTAAAGATGGAGATCAAAATTTGTCTCCACTTGGGCAATAAGCCATCATTCTGTTCTGAAATGGAACAACTTTTTATCATAATGCTGGAACCTAATTGGCTTCAAATGTGTCAATGTGCATGTCAGCATATAAAACAACAAATGGGGAAAAAATAAGATGAAAATAAAAATAAAAAAAACTCTTCAAAACGGCTCTGTATATATAAGAAAGACTATTTTATTACAAATGGTAATAAGCAGAACTAGTGATTGAATAGATAAAATTCTCAGTCTAACGCATTTCACAGAGTTTGAAACGGCTTTGATAAAGAGTTTTTTTTATTTTATTTTTTTCCTCATTTGTTGTTTCATATGCTGACATGCACATTGATGCATTTGAAGCCAGTTGGGTTCCAGCACTATGATAAGAAGTTGTTCCAGTTCAAACAGAACTACGCCTTGTTGCCCAAGTGGAGACGGGTTTTGATCTCCACCTGCTGGTTATGTCAGAACATTTCTGCTCATCAGATGAATTCCAACTAATAGCTTTCTATGATATTTTCTCATTATGTCCTTACACTACTGGGTACCCTGTGAGTGTTTTTGTTTTATGTGATCCCGCAATATAGTTTAATCTTTTGGATGCCAGAGAGGTATCCGGAGCATTGTTGATCAATGTGTTGGATACCTCTTTGGCAGTCAAAGGGTTAAATCAAAGCAAAGGGGTAATGGTAGTTAATGTTCATAAACTAGGGCCCTGAATTGGCATCCTGTCATATTACATTTGATAAAAGACTACAATGACTTCTATAATGTAAGATTTTTTATGAATGATTTCCATTTCATTCCATGACAAACTCAGCACCTGACTTCCTCACACCCTGTTGTTTGTCTCCTGTTACCCATTTAGATTGTAAGTTCAAAGGGGAAGTGACGTCTCTCTCCCATTGTTTTTATGACTGTGACACTTATTTTATCCCCATTTATTTATTGGGCGCTGAGTACACTGTGTGGCGCCATATAAATAAAGATATACATACATACATGTATCTGTTATTTGTTTAGTCTGATCGAGTGCGTCTCAAATGCTGAATCTCAGTTCTCATTAAATAATACGCTCGAGCAAAAAAAAAAAATCAACAATATTGCGGACTTTGTTCTCTTGGTTTGTGCTTGTATTGGTTAAGCATGCTATGTATGCTTGATTGATACTTTTTCGTTGGCTCAATACTTGTGCACGACCAGTAGTTTTATAATTAATTTTGTTTTGATCAAATAAAGTTTTAATCTATTGATTAAAATTTTAAAGAGATAGCAATGTTTCATAATAAAAGCAGCTCTAATTAATCATCATAGTATTTGGACTTTGGAGAGTGTTATTTCAATTCTGTCAGAGTTGCAGTACAAGAGTAATTCAATGACAAAGTGTCCCCCTCCCACCCCTTTTACTGATGTAACACTGCTCAGCCAGAGCAGAAGGGAGGTGCCCAGGTAGACTGCAGAGAGGGACAATCTTCAATTAAGATAAGGGAAAAACCTGAAAAATTTGTCAAGGGGGGGGAAGGGCTTTCATTGTTCTCATAGGAAGAAGATTGTCCCCTTCTGTTATCTGTCTGGTCTATGGACTGGATTCCACATCTGAGAAGAGATGGCTTACACTAGGTAAAAGGGGCGGGAGGGGGAAACTTTGCTTGTGAATATCTCTCAAACCATAAAGGTGTGAGAGATAAGACTTATATCGTTCTTCATGTTTTTTAATGCCTACAAAATAAAATAAAGTTAAAACAAAGTATTACTATCCCTTTAAGCTACAGGAATATAAGTCTGTATATACCTAATAACCCCCAATTATAATATCTGCTATGGGTTTTGTCCTTATGTTGGATGTCATCTCTATGGAGGCAGACATGACACTTGACAGCAGGATGTCAGGGCCACAATCTCCACTCAATGCACGCAGTACCCCTTTAAGGACCAAAAGGGACATGAATGCATTGTTCACACTGTACTGCACACCCCATCTGGCCCTACAGGGGTTAAGTATGCGCAAGCTCGCTGTCTGCTTCAGTTTGAAAAATCTTCCAGTTGTCATGTCCTCCTCCATAGACATGACATCCCGGACGGATTAAGGAGGTTATCTCTCGAGCAAAGGCACAAATGAAAAAAATTAATCGGGGCCATTAGGATTTTTTAGCCACATTAACTTAACCCCTTAACGACAAATGACTTACCAGGTACGTCCCACAGAAACTGTCACTTAGTGACAGAGGAAGTACCTGGTAAGTCCCGGAAGGCCGGGTCTCTGTGCGGCTGCACGCCGCTCAGGGACTCCTGACTCGTTTAAAAAAAAACAAAAAATGTACCACGGGTCGTTAAGGTGACAGCCGCGTACGCACACAGCTGTCACTAAGGGGTTAATGATTATGTATGTATAGACTTATAGTCCTTTAGCTTAAAATCTGAATCAATAGATTAAAACTTTATTTGATCAAAACAAAAAGACTTTTAAAATAATTAGTCATGGGCAAATATTGACTCGATCAAAAAGATTTTTTTAAAAATCAATGAAGCATAAAGCAGAAATGCAAAATTCATAGGGGCCAGGAGGATTTCCTGGTTATAGTAAGGTAAGTGGTGGGTGTTATTATTAGTAGGTGTTAGCATACATACATATAAATATAAATATTTGACCACTGAATAAAGCTATTGGAAAAAGCTCGTTTGAAGTCCTGTGAGTGCTAATTTCTTCTGTTGCTATTATGACTTTTCGATCATGCACCCAGGCATTTAATCTGGTGTCGTGAGTGCAGCCTAATCCTATCTTCTACATATATATATATATATATATATATAAATAAACTTTGTATTTTAAATGGATGGGGGAGAGCTGTCAGCAGTGATAATTCTCCTACTCTGAATACAGACACGACCCATCTGTTATCTACGGTGGAGCGCAATGTACATGGGACGGGATGATGACATGACCATATGCAGAAAAGAAAGAGAGAGCCACAATAGTGTAACAATGTTTATGAGATATAGATCTATATACATAAATATCTACTCACATAATATGGTGGTCAGATGGTTGATATCAACTTATCTGACATAAGAACGTACGGAGAAATTCACAGTCGCCGTTGGGGTTAATCCGAGGGACTTCCTCTTGTTTCAAGTTGTAGGCTATTTTTAGCTTTGAAAAAGCAGTGTTTGCCGTGAAATGCGTAAGCGTTTATAGCCTAATTTTATCTGCATTAAAATGTTGTTTTAACATACTTAAAGCTTCCACCTGTCCTTCCAGAGGAAGTCCCCTGAATTAACCCGAACGGAGACGGTGAATTTCTCTGTATGCTCGTATGTCAGATAAGTTGACATCAACCATCTGACCACCATATTATGTGAGTAGACATTTATGTATATAGATGTATATCTCATAAAAGTTGTTACACTGTCGTGGCTCTCTCTTTCTTTTCTGCATATGGTCATGTCATCATCCCATTTTATTGTCGCTCGTGGAGAGTGTATGAGAGAGCAGCCTCCTGAAGAAACTGTATCTGGGGACAATGTAAATTTCCCAGCTGTTTTTGGAGACAGGTCTGGTGTATGACATAAATCACTTGTGAATGTACATCTAGGGTGTTGGTGATGGTGAATTGATTTGAAGATTGATGCACACAGGGGTGCCCTGTTTGTTTTGTCTCACTTCTGTTACTACAACAATGTACGTTGGATGTTCTGTCATTAGTGGCACTGTGGTCCCATCCACACATACACCTGAGGGGGGCACACTCTACCTGACATAGCACGCACTGCGTATAACTACTGAGAACCTTGTGTATGGTCCTCAGTAGTAAGAAGGCACCAGATTTTCATGTATATTGTGTTGTCTTACCTCTATCCATGTATATTATTTTGTCTTACCTCTATCCATGTATATTATAGTGTTAGCGCTGTACATGTATATTGTGTTGTCTTACCTCTATCCATGTATATTATGGTGTCTTACCTCTTTCCATGTATATTATGTTGTCTTACCTCTATCCATGTATATTATAGTGTTAGCGCTGTCCATGTATATAATTTTGTTTTACCTCTATCCATGTATATTATAGTGTTAGTGTTGTACATGTATATTATGTTGTCTTACCTCTATCCATGTATATTATAGTGTTAGCGCTGTCCATGTATATTATGTTGTGTTACCTCTATCCATGTATATTATAGTGTTAGCGCTGTCCATGTATATTATGTTGTGTTACCTCTATCCATGTATATTATTGTGTTAGCGCTGTCCATGTATATTATGTTGTGTTACCTCTATCCATGTATATTATAGTGTTAGCTCTGTCCATGTATATTATGTTGTCTTACCTCTATCCATGTATATTATAGTGTTAGCGCTGTGCATGTATATTATGTTGTGTTACCTCTATCCATGTATATTATAGTGTTAGCGCTGTGCATGTATATTATGTTGTCTTACCTCTATCCATGTATATTATAGTGTTAGCGCTGTCCATGTATATTATGTTGTCTTACCTCTATCCATGTATATTATAGTGTTAGCGCTGTCCATGTATATTATGTTGTCTTACCTCTATCCATGTATATTATAGTGTTAGCGCTGTCCATGTATATTATGTTGTGTTACCTCTATCCATGTATATTATAGTGTTAGCGCTGTCCATGTATATTATGTTATCTTACCTCTATCCATGTATATTATTATGTTAGCGCTGTCCATGTATATTATGTTGTCTTACCTCTATCCATGTATATTATAGTGTTAGCGATGTCCATGTATATTATGTTGTCTTACCTCTATCCATGTATATTATAGTGTTAGCGCTGTCCATGTATATTATGTTGTGTTACCTCTATCCATGTATATTATAGTGTTAGCGCTGTCCATGTATATTATGTTGTGTTACCTCTATCCATGTATATTATAGTGTTAGCTCTGTCCATGTATATTATGTTGTCTTACCTCTATCCATGTATATTATAGTGTTAGCGCTGTACATGTATATTATAATGTCTTACCTTTATTCATGTATATTATAGTGTTAGCGCTATCCATGTATATTATGTTGTCTTACCTCTATCCATGTATATTATAGTGTTAGCGCTGTCCATGTATATTATGTTGTCTTACCTCTATCCATGTATATTACAGTGCTAGCGCTGTCCATGTATATTATGTTGTCTTACCTCTATCCATGTATATTATAGTGTTAGCGCTGTCCATGTATATTATAGTGTTAGCGCTGTCCATGTATATTATGTTGTCTTACCTCTATCCATGTATATTATAGTGTTAGCGCTGTCCATGTATATTATAGTGTTAGCGCTGTCCATGTATATTATGTTGTCTTACCTCTATCCATGTATATTATAGTGTTAGCGCTGTGCATGTATATTATGTTGTGTTACCTCTATCCATGTATATTATAGTGTTAGCTCTGTCCATGTATATTATGTTGTCTTACCTCTATCCATGTATATTATAGTGTTAGCGCTGTCCATGTATATTATGTTGTCTTACCTCTATCCATGTATATTACAGTGTTAGCGCTGTCCATGTATATTATGGTGTGTTACCTCTATCCATGTATATTACAGTGTTAGCACTGTCCATGTATATTATAATGTCTTACCTTTATCCATGTATATTATAGTGTTAGCGCTATCCATGTATATTATGTTGTCTTACCTCTATCCATGTATATTATAGTGTTAGCGCTGTCCATGTATATTATGGTGTGTTACCTCTATCCATGTATATTACAGTGTTAGCACTGTCCATGTATATTATAATGTCTTACCTTTATCCATGTATATTATAGTGTTAGCGCTATCCATGTATATTATGTTGTCTTACCTCTATCCATGTATATTATAGTGTTAGCGCTGTCCATGTATATTATAATGTCTTACCTTTATCCATGTATATTATAGTGTTAGCGCTATCCATGTATATTATGTTGTCTTACCTCTATCCATGTATATTATAGTGTTAGCGTTGTCCATGTATATTATGTTGTGTTACCTCTATCCATGTATATTACAGTGTTAGCGCTGTGCATGTATATTATGTTGTCTTACCTCTATCCATGTATATTATAGTGTTAGCGCTGTCCATGTATATTATGTTGTCTTACCTCTATCCATGTATATTATAGTGTTAGCGTTGTCCATGTATATTATGATGTCTTACCTCTATCCATGTATATTATAGTGTTAGCGCTGTCCATGTATATTATGTTGTGTTACCTCTATCCATGTATATTATAGTGTTAGCGCTGTCCATGTATATTATGTTGTGTTACCTCTATTCATATATATTATAGTGTTAGCGCTGTCCATGTATATTATGATGTCTTACCTCTATCCATGTATATTATAGTGTTAGCGCTGTCCATGTATATTATGTTGTCTTACCTCTATCCATGTATATTAAAGTGTTAGCGCTGTCCATGTATATTATGTTGTCTTACCTCTATCCATGTATATTACAGTGTTAGCGTTGTCCATGTATATTATGTTGTGTTACCTCTATCCATGTATATTATAGTGTTAGCGCTGTCCATGTATATTATGTTGTGTTACCTCTATTCATATATATTATAGTGTTAGCGCTGTCCATGTATATTATGATGTCTTACCTCTATCCATGTATATTATAGTGTTAGCGATGTCCATGTATATTATGTTGTCTTACCTCTATCCATGTATATTATAGTGTTAGCGCTGTCCATGTATATTATGTTGTCTTACCTCTATCCATGTATATTATAGTGTTAGCGCTGTCCATGTATATTATGTTGTCTTACCTCTATCCATGTATATTACAGTGTTAGCGCTGTCCATGTATATTATGTTGTCTTACCTCTATCCATGTATATTATAGTGTTAGCGCTGTCCATGTATATTATGTTGTGTTACCTCTATCCATGTATATTATAGTGTTAGCGCTGTCCATGTATATTATGTTGTCTTACCTCTATCCATGTATATTATAGTGTTAGCGGTGTACATGTATATTATGTTGTCTTACCTCTATCCATGTATATTACAGTGTTAGCGCTGTCCATGTATATTATGTTGTCTTACCTCTATCCATGTATATTACAGTGTTAGCGTTGTCCATGTATATTATGATGTCTTACCTCTATCCATGTATATTATAGTGTTAGCGCTGTCCATGTATATTATGTTGTGTTACCTCTATCCATGTATATTACAGTGTTAGCGCTGTCCATGTATATTATGTTGTGTTACCTCTATTCATATATATTATAGTGTTAGCGCTGTCCATGTATATTATGTTGTGTTACCTCTATCCATGTATATTATAGTGTTAGCGCTGTCCATGTATATTATGTTGTCTTACCTCTATCCATGTATATTACAGTGTTAGCGCTGTCCATGTATATTATGTTGTCTTACCTCTATCCATGTATATTACAGTGTTAGCGCTGTCCATGTATATTATGTTGTGTTACCTCTATCCATGTATATTATAGTGTTAGCGCTGTCCATGTATATTATGATGTCTTACCTCTATCCATGTATATTATAGTGTTAGCGCTGTCCATGTATATTATGTTGTGTTACCTCTATTCATATATATTATAGTGTTAGCGCTGTCCATGTATATTATTGTGTTAGCGCTGTCCATGTATATTATCTTGTCTTACCTCTATTCATGTATATTATAGTGTTAGCGCTGTCCATGTATATTATTGTGTTAGCGCTGTCCATGTATATTATGTTGTCTTACCTCTATCCATGTATATTATGATGTCTTACCTCTATCCATGTATATTATTGTGTTAGCGGTGTCCATGTATATTATGGTGTGTTACCTCTATCCATGTATATTACAGTGTTAGCGCTGTCCATGTATATTATGATGTCTTACCTCTATCCATGTATATTACAGTGTTAGCGGTGTCCATGTATATTATGGTGTGTTACCTCTATCCATGTATATTATAGTGTTAGCGCTGTCCATGTATATTATCTTGTATTACCTCTATCCATGTATATTATAGTGTTAGCGCTGTACATGTATATTATGATGTCTTACCTCTATCCATGTATATTACAGTGTTAGCGCTGTACATGTATATTATGATGTCTTACCTCTATCCATGTATATTACAGTGTTAGCGCTGTCCATGTATATTATGATGTCTTACCTCTATTCATGTATATTATAGTGCTAGCGCTGTCCATGTATATTATGGTGTCTTACCTCTATCCATGTATATTATAGTGTTAGCGCTGTCCATGTATATTATGATGTCTTACCTCTATCCATGTATATTATAGTGTTAGCGCTGTCCGTGTATATTATGGTGTCTTACCTCTATCCATGTATATTATTGTGTTAGCGCTGTACATGTATATTATTTTGTGTTACCTCTATCCATGTATATTATAGTGTTAGCGTTGTCCATGTATATTGTCTTACCTCTATCCATGTATATTATTGTGTTAGCGCTGTACATGTATATTATTTTGTGTTACCTCTATCCATGTATATTACAGTGTTAGCGCTGTCCATGTATATTATGATGTCTTACCTCTATCCATGTATATTATAGTGTTAGCACTGTCCAAGTATATAATGTTGTCTTATCTCTATCCATGTATATTATGATGTCTTACCTCTATCCATGTATATTATAGTGTTAGCATTGTCCATGTTTATTATGATGTCTTACCTCTATCCATGTATATTATAGTGTTAGCGCTGTCCATGTATATTATAGTGTTATTGCTGTCCATGTATATTATAGTGTTAGCGCTGTCCATGTATATTATGTTGTCTTACCTCTATCCATGTATATTACAGTGTTAGCGCTGTCCATGTTTATTATGTTGTCTTACCTCTATCCATGTATATTATAGTGTTAGCGCTGTACATGTATATTATGTTGTCTTACCTCTATCCATGTATATTATAGTGTTAGCGCTGTGCATGTATATTATGTTATCTTACCTCTATCCATGTATATTATAGTGTTAGCGCTGTCCATGTATATTATGTTGTCTTACCTCTATCCATGTATATTATAGTGTTAGCGTTGTCCGTGTGTATTATGATGTTTTACCTCTATCCATGTATATTATAGTGTTAGCGCTGTCCATGTATATTATAATGTCTTACCTTTATCCATGTATATTATAGTGTTAGCGATGTCCATGTATATTATGGTGTCTTACCTCTATCCATGTATATTACAGTGTTAGCGCTGTCCATGTATATTATGTTGTCTTACCTCTATCCATGTATATTACAGTGTTAGCGCTGTCCATGTATATTATGTTGTCTTACCTCTATCCATGTATATTACAGTGTTAGCGCTGTCCATGTATATTATGTTGTCTTACCTCTATCCATGTATATTATAGTGTTAGCGCTGTCCATGTATATTATAATGTCTTACCTTTATCCATGTATATTATAGTGTTAGCGATGTCCATGTATATTATGGTGTCTTACCTCTATCCATGTATATTACAGTGTTAGCGCTGTCCATGTATATTATGTTGTCTTACCTCTATCCATGTATATTACAGTGTTAGCGCTGTCCATGTATATTATGTTGTGTTACCTCTATCCATGTATATTACAGTGTTAGCGCTGTCCATGTATATTATGTTGTCTTGCCTCTATCCATGTATATTATAGTGTTAGCGCTGTCCATGTATATTATGTTGTCTTACCTCTATCCATGTATATTATAGTGTTAGCGCTGTCCATGTATATTATGTTGTCTTACCTCTATCCATGTATATTACAGTGTTAGCGCTGTCCATGTATATTATGTTGTCTTACCTCTAACCATGTATATTATAGTGTTAGCGCTGTCCATGTATATTATGTTGTCTTACCTCTATCCATGTATATTATAGTGTTAACGTTGTCCGTGTGTATTATAATGTCTTACCTCTATCCATGTATATTATAGTGTTAGCGCTGTCCATGTATATTATGTTGTCTTACCTCTATCCATGTATATTATAGTGTTAGCGCTGTCCATGTATATTATGGTGTGTTACCTTTATCCATGTATATTACAGTGTTAGCGCTGTCCATGTATATTATGGTGTGTTACCTCTATCCATGTATATTATAGTGTTAGCGTTGTCCATGTATATTATGTTGTCTTACCTCTATCCATGTATATTATAGTGTTAGCGCTACACATGTATATTATGGTGTCTTACCTCTATCCATGTATATTATAGTGTTAGCGCTGTCCATGTATATTATGTTGTCTTACCTCTATCCATGTATATTATAGTGTTAGCGCTGTACATGTATATTATAATGTCTTACCTTTATTCATGTATATTATAGTGTTAGCGCTATCCATGTATATTATGTTGTCTTACCTCTATCCATGTATATTATAGTGTTAGCGCTGTCCATGTATATTATGTTGTCTTACCTCTATCCATGTATATTACAGTGCTAGCGCTGTCCATGTATATTATGTTGTCTTACCTCTATCCATGTATATTATAGTGTTAGCGCTGTCCATGTATATTATGTTGTCTTACCTCTATCCATGTATATTACAGTGCTAGCGCTGTCCATGTATATTATGTTGTCTTACCTCTATCCATGTATATTATAGTGTTAGTGTTGTACATGTATATTATGTTGTCTTACCTCTATCCATGTATATTACAGTGTTAGCGCTGTCCATGTATATTATGTTGTCTTACCTCTATCCATGTATATTATAGTGTTAGCGCTGTGCATGTATATTATGTTGTGTTACCTCTATCCATGTATATTACAGTGTTAGCACTGTCCATGTATATTATAATGTCTTACCTTTATCCATGTATATTATAGTGTTAGCGCTATCCATGTATATTATGTTGTCTTACCTCTATCCATGTATATTATAGTGTTAGCGCTGTCCATGTATATTATAATGTCTTACCTTTATCCATGTATATTATAGTGTTAGCGCTATCCATGTATATTATGTTGTCTTACCTCTATCCATGTATATTATAGTGTTAGCGCTGTCCATGTATATTATGTTGTGTTACCTCTATCCATGTATATTACAGTGTTAGCGCTGTCCATGTATATTATGTTGTCTTACCTCTATCCATGTATATTATAGTGTTAGCGTTGTCCATGTATATTATGATGTCTTACCTCTATCCATGTATATTATAGTGTTAGCGCTGTCCATGTATATTATGTTGTGTTACCTCTATCCATGTATATTATAGTGTTAGCGCTGTCCATGTATATTATGTTGTGTTACCTCTATTCATATATATTATAGTGTTAGCGCTGTCCATGTATATTATGATGTCTTACCTCTATCCATGTATATTATAGTGTTAGCGCTGTCCATGTATATTATGTTGTCTTACCTCTATCCATGTATATTAAAGTGTTAGCGCTGTCCATGTATATTATGTTGTCTTACCTCTATCCATGTATATTACAGTGTTAGCGTTGTCCATGTATATTATGTTGTGTTACCTCTATCCATGTATATTATAGTGTTAGCGCTGTCCATGTATATTATGTTGTGTTACCTCTATTCATATATATTATAGTGTTAGCGCTGTCCATGTATATTATGATGTCTTACCTCTATCCATGTATATTATAGTGTTAGCGCTGTCCATGTATATTATGTTGTCTTACCTCTATCCATGTATATTATAGTGTTAGCGCTGTCCATGTATATTATGTTGTCTTACCTCTATCCATGTATATTACAGTGTTAGCGCTGTCCATGTATATTATGTTGTCTTACCTCTATCCATGTATATTATAGTGTTAGCGCTGTCCATGTATATTATGTTGTGTTACCTCTATCCATGTATATTATAGTGTTAGCGCTGTCCATGTATATTATGTTGTCTTACCTCTATCCATGTATATTATAGTGTTAGCGGTGTACATGTATATTATGTTGTCTTACCTCTATCCATGTATATTACAGTGTTAGCGCTGTCCATGTATATTATGTTGTCTTACCTCTATCCATGTATATTACAGTGTTAGCGTTGTCCATGTATATTATGATGTCTTACCTCTATCCATGTATATTATAGTGTTAGCGCTGTCCATGTATATTATGTTGTGTTACCTCTATCCATGTATATTACAGTGTTAGCGCTGTCCATGTATATTATGTTGTGTTACCTCTATTCATATATATTATAGTGTTAGCGCTGTCCATGTATATTATGTTGTGTTACCTCTATCCATGTATATTATAGTGTTAGCGCTGTCCATGTATATTATGTTGTCTTACCTCTATCCATGTATATTACAGTGTTAGCGCTGTCCATGTATATTATGTTGTCTTACCTCTATCCATGTATATTACAGTGTTAGCGCTGTCCATGTATATTATGTTGTGTTACCTCTATCCATGTATATTATAGTGTTAGCGCTGTCCATGTATATTATGTTGTGTTACCTCTATTCATATATATTATAGTGTTAGCGCTGTCCATGTATATTATTGTGTTAGCGCTGTCCATGTATATTATCTTGTCTTACCTCTATTCATGTATATTATAGTGTTAGCGCTGTCCATGTATATTATTGTGTTAGCGCTGTCCATGTATATTATGTTGTCTTACCTCTATCCATGTATATTATGATGTCTTACCTCTATCCATGTATATTATTGTGTTAGCGGTGTCCATGTATATTATGGTGTGTTACCTCTATCCATGTATATTACAGTGTTAGCGCTGTCCATGTATATTATGATGTCTTACCTCTATCCATGTATATTACAGTGTTAGCGGTGTCCATGTATATTATGGTGTGTTACCTCTATCCATGTATATTATAGTGTTAGCGCTGTCCATGTATATTATCTTGTATTACCTCTATCCATGTATATTATAGTGTTAGCGCTGTACATGTATATTATGATGTCTTACCTCTATCCATGTATATTACAGTGTTAGCGCTGTACATGTATATTATGATGTCTTACCTCTATCCATGTATATTACAGTGTTAGCGCTGTCCATGTATATTATGATGTCTTACCTCTATTCATGTATATTATAGTGCTAGCGCTGTCCATGTATATTATGGTGTCTTACCTCTATCCATGTATATTATAGTGTTAGCGCTGTCCATGTATATTATGATGTCTTACCTCTATCCATGTATATTATAGTGTTAGCGCTGTCCGTGTATATTATGGTGTCTTACCTCTATCCATGTATATTATTGTGTTAGCGCTGTACATGTATATTATTTTGTGTTACCTCTATCCATGTATATTATAGTGTTAGCGTTGTCCATGTATATTGTCTTACCTCTATCCATGTATATTATTGTGTTAGCGCTGTACATGTATATTATTTTGTGTTACCTCTATCCATGTATATTACAGTGTTAGCGCTGTCCATGTATATTATGATGTCTTACCTCTATCCATGTATATTATAGTGTTAGCACTGTCCAAGTATATAATGTTGTCTTATCTCTATCCATGTATATTATGATGTCTTACCTCTATCCATGTATATTATAGTGTTAGCATTGTCCATGTTTATTATGATGTCTTACCTCTATCCATGTATATTATAGTGTTAGCGCTGTCCATGTATATTATAGTGTTATTGCTGTCCATGTATATTATAGTGTTAGCGCTGTCCATGTATATTATGATGTTTTACCTCTATCCATGTATATTATTGTGTTAGCGCTGTCCATGTATATTATGTTGTCTTACCTCTATCCATGTATATTACAGTGTTAGCGCTGTCCATGTTTATTATGTTGTCTTACCTCTATCCATGTATATTATAGTGTTAGCGCTGTACATGTATATTATGATGTTTTACCACTATCCATGTATATTATTGTGTTAGCGCTGTACATGTATATTATGTTGTCTTACCTCTATCCATGTATATTATGATGTCTTAACGCTGTCCATGTATATTATTTTGTGTTACCTCTATCCATGTATATTATAGTGTTAGCGTTGTCCATGTATATTGTCTTACCTCTATCCATGTATATTATTGTGTTAGCATTGTCCAAGTATATAATGTTGTCTTACCTCTATCCATGTATATTATTGTGTTAGCACTGTCCGTGTATATTATGGTGTCTTACCTCTATCCATGTATATTATTGTGTTAGCATTGTCCATGTATATTATGGTGTCTTACCTCTATCCATGTATATTATTGTGTTAGCACTGTCCAAGTATATAATGTTGTCTTACCTTTATCCATGTATATTATTGTGTTAGCGCTGTCCATGTATATTATCTTGTCTTACCTCTATCAATGTATATTATAGTGTTAGCGCTGTCCATGTATATTATCTTGTCTTACCTCTATCAATGTATATTATAGTGTTAGCGCTGTCCATGTATATTATGATGATAACACTGTACATGTATATTATGATGTTAGCACTGTCCATGTATATTATGATGTCTGTCCATGTATATTATTATGGTGTCTGTCCATGTATATCATGGTGTCTGTCCTTGTATGTTATAGTGTCTTAGCCCTGTTCATGTATGTAGATTATGAGAGAAATAGACCATTTTAAGGAAGGTAGCCCCATACCAGGTTTTGAGGTCACTGCTCAATCGCTGCATGTGCCCTTTTTGGTCAAGTCAATGCAATCCTATGTTTGCATAAATATTAGCACTTCCAAAATGAAGCAGTTTGTAAACCATATGATATGTTCCAATATTTTCTTTTTAGACATTGTCTCAGCTGGGGTGTCTTGGTGGGTAAGAAAGCTTGAGAACATTGCAACCAAACAAGGAAACCAACTACAGGTTTAATGGGCTGTGCTATATGCTATACACAGATTCACATTTAACTCACTGAGTGCCAGAGAGGTATCCAATGGATTATACTGCAATGCATGGGATCACCCTCTGGCACGTTAAGCAAATTATATGATGTAATCCCGAAGTCCCGGGCACAGGGTTGAGAATCACTGATCTACAATATATTTATTTGTAAAGCAATAGAGATGTCTCCAGCACATAATGGGTTTAATATCATCTTAATTAAAGACATGTTACATACATTCCAGTATGTTGTGGGCCCTTTTCTAAATCTACAGTCATGCTCTATAAATAGTGTACTTTTCACACTTGCAAGAAACTATTATTATATTAATTTTTAATGTTTTTCACATTCAGCTAAAGTAAATTCTCTCGTTCATTTTACTTAGTCATGAGAACCATCTGCTCCTATATTCCTCGACTGCGGCGATATCAATAAAAATGTACAGGAGTGAGCAATAAATCTGTTTACTAGTTTAGCTTTCAAGGAAATTAGCCAGATCACTCATACATTGTAGAAAACATCTTTATCCACAAAAGTGTTCAGAATTGTCTCCTCTTGAATTTATTATCCAATGGTTTATATTGGCAAGTATATTTATCTCTTCCTGCATGGCATCTTGTTTCTTAAAGATATAGTAATGTTTCATAATAAAAGCAGCTCTAATTAATCATCATATTATTTGGACTTTGGAGAGTGTTATTTCAATTCTGTCAGAGTTGTAGTACAAGAGTAATTCAATGAAAAAGTATTCCCCTCCCGTCCCTTTTACTGATGTAACACTGCTCAGCCAGATCAGAAGGGAGGTGCCCAGGCAGCCTGCAGAGAGGGACAATCTTCAATTAAGATAAGGGAAAAACCTGAAAAACTTATCAAGGGGGACAGGGCTTTCATTGTTCTCATAGGAAGAAGATTGTCCCCTGCTGTTATCTGTCTGGTCTATGGACTGCATTCCACATCTGAGAAGAGATGGCTTACACTAGGTAAAAGGGGCGGGAGGGGAAACTTTGCTTGTAAATATCTCTCAAACCATAAAGGTTTGAGAGATAAGACTTATATCGTTCTTCATGTTTTTTTAATGCCTACAAAATAAAATAAAGATAAAACGAAGTATTGCTATCCCTTTAAGATCTCCAGGAAGTAAAGGAAGGGTAGGAATATCAATCTGGCTGTTTTATCCCCTCTCCCAGCAAGATTAAAGAGTGGGAACTCTGCATGCACCTCATGGATGCTCTACTTTACAACGCTGAATACAGAGATCAATCTTTGGTTGACTGTTAAAGCCTTGCCATGGGCAATTCTTATTTGCCATCACTTGAATTTGAAACAAAGGGTACTTGAGAAAACAGAATTGTTGTTTTTTAGTTTCCTTTCCTGGCCCTCACGAGTTCTTTCTTCCCACGTTTTTATTTTGCTCGTTTGCTTCTTTACGCTTTCCTGCACCTCATTGAATTCATTAGATTCTCTATAGTGAGCTTAAGAAAAAGCATTTAAAGCAAAAGACGAGAGACACGGTCTTTACTCTGTGAAAAAAATGAATTGTTGACAGACGTAGTCAAAGTCACAGTAGTACACATTGAAGAAAACACTCATTATTTATAAATAACAAACACCCTTAATAATAACAATCTAGCAATTACCATACCAAGACTAACACATCCTAATTGCCACTACTTGCTCTTTTGCCTTGCTTAAACAGATAACATCTTCTAGCACAGAGATGGACATTTGAGAATGAGGTCCACAATTCTGGTTACTCAAATTAAATTAATGGATCTATTTGACACATTAAAAACAGGACTAAGCCTTGGGATGGGCTTCATGTCTCATTATAATAGATAGAACATTTTGGTATTTGTATAGAGATAGATCTGTTCAAGTCACAGACTAACTTCACACCTCTGTGTTTATGAACATTTCCTTGTTCCCAGGACTTTGATCTAACCCTGTGCATATCAATTCATATCTTTGTAGACTGTATGTTTAATAAGTTAATTGACCCCCACTGTGTACTCATATACTTTGGTTCAAATGTATGTCATACTCCGTAAATATAAATTCAGTTTTACTCTAGCTTTGTTTGTTAACCCATGTCTGAAGAAAGGGCCTTAGTATCCTGAAAGTTTGCACTTGTTATGTACTCAGCCATTAAAAGGTATCACCTTTATACCACTCTTGTTTTTTGCTACACTGAATCCAATCTACTCCACTGGCTAACACTGTACCATCTTTTTTCTGGGTTACTCAAATGGAAACTCTTAAAGGGATAGTAATACTTAAAATGTAAAAAAAAAATATGTTGTAGGGTTTGTTCCCCTGAGTAAAACAAGAGTACTCCCACTGCTGAAAGGTGTTTCATTCAAAAGTTATTAATTTGAATTCTTTAGGTGCAATATCACAGTGGCCTGAAATTGTACAGTGGCGCTCTGGTCCCGGGACCATAAATCTCCATAGGATGGTGTAGCAACAGCGCCACTGTACAATTTGTGGCCACTGTGATATTGCACCTAAAAAATTCAACTTTGAAAATTAATAACTTTTGAATGAAACACCTTTCAGCAGTGGGAGTACTCTTGTTTTACTCAGGGGGATAAACCCTACAACATATTTTTTTTTACATTTTAAGTATTACTGTCCCTTTAATGGCCTATTTGAACTTGCGGCAGAGGCACCTTAGTGCACTTGCAAATTGTTACCACTGCACATGACCACTACTTCCTGTGTCAACCTATTACCTTTTTAATGACCATTGCTACTGACTTCCACCTGCCTTGACTCATTGCCTATTGAATGACTACTGCTTCTGTCTGGTGTCTGCTTCAACCCTGTGCCAGTTAAATTACCACTACTTTTGTCTGCCACCTGTCACACCTTCAGCTTGTTAATTGACTAACAGTTTTGCATTGTGAGTACCTGTTATTAAACTCACTCAAGGTCAACAATGTTCTCCAGCTTCTTGTGGCCTTCTATCTTCTCTACTCCCAATAATTACGTCTTTGAGGACTTTTGTTAGGTTGTTCTGATTCCCTTGCATCAGTTGCATTGCTTGTTAGTGACTGGTTGGTTGGTTGGTTGGTTGTACCCTATAACTGTGCTTGTTTGCTGTAATTGGCAGCTGCTTTCTCTCCTGTTTTCCATCTCCTAACCATTCAGAGATCTTCTATATCTTCTGGCTCAGGACTCAGAGACCAGTTTTTTAGGTAAGTGGTTATAGTGCCAGTCATGCCCTGCAGGTCCACTACTTTGTCTGTTTTGACTGTGAGAGGGCAAAACTTTTGCTGGTCAGTGTCCAGGACCTTACCCACTTAAACATATGTTTTATTTATTTGTTTAATCCCTTGTTCAAGGTGTGATGACCCACCACTGGTTCATCTTTCAATCCAGCACTTCATAGCATCTTCCAGTCTGAAAGTAGATGGTCATGCAAAACTCAATTTTGATTTATATTTCAACCACCCCCATGCACAACACACTTGATTGGTTCCCATCTGCAGTTGTTGCTAAGTAAGCAATCGGCCACTTACCACTTGTTCTTTTGTCAGAAGGAAACTCATTTACAATTGTGTTATCAAGTTTATATTACACTTTTACAGCAAATATATTAAGCATATATTTCCTGATAATGTATCTGCATACTGCGCATGCATTGTGCTACTTCTGGATAAGCAAAATACACCTCCCACTCTACGAATCACCCCATCGAGTACGGATTTAAATAACCGTGTTGGTAATAGGATACAAATGCATACACACATACTCACTCTGTGTTATATGAGGAGTGATGTGACTGCAACATATCATAATGCCATATTTGTAGGCAATAGTCCATTTATAATAAGCATGACATATTGCAATAATTACCACTCAGGGATCGTGCATACAAGGAACCTTAAATATGAATCTGCCTGGATCTGTTTTACAGTGAAACCTAAGCTGAAATGGGTGTATCAGGAATCCAGTATATCAATCTCAGTCTGCTCACCCTTCATCCATAACGTCCAAATTTAGATATAGCCCATTTGTACCACACCAAGAAAAAAATCAAAATAAGTATTTTAATAACCTATTCTTAAAGGGATAGTAACACTTCGTTTTAACTTTATTTTATTTTGTAGGCATTAAAAAAACATGAAGAATGATATAAGTCTTATCTCTCAAACCTTTATGGTTTATGAGATATTCACAAGCAAAGTTCCCCTCCCCGCCCCTTTTACCTAGTGTAAGACATCTCTTCTCAGATGTGGATCAGGTTGTATGACAGTACAGATAACAGAAGGGGACAATTTTCTTTGTATGAAAACAATGAAAGCCCTTCCCCCCTTGAAAAGTTTTTCAGCTTTTTCCATTATCTTAATTGAAGATTGTCCCTCTCTGCAGTCTACCTGGGCATCTCCCTTCTTATCTGGTTGAACAGGGGGGGGATACTTTGTTTGTGAATATCTCTTAAACCATAAAGGTTTCAGAGATAAGACTTATATCATTCTTCATGTTTTTTTAATGCCTACAAAATAAAATAAAGTTAAAATGAAGTATTACTATCCCTTTAATCTAAAATACAGCATTGTCTGACACGTGGATGATGGATTATACATTTTTTGCTCGCAAAGTTGAATGAAATAAATAATTCTAAATTAATGATAATGAAAGAAACTATGAAAGCTATTATAGAGTTGCTGCCTTCAAAGTTAAATGAATGTTTATAAATTATTGTTAATGGATGAAAAATGAATAGTCTCATAGGACTGATAAATTAGTAGGCTATTATGTTGTAGCAGATTGGATACAACTTGACATGTCAGACAGTAGACCTCTCAGCACCCACACCATCTAGACCAGAGAACATGTGTGAGGCAGCAAATCTAACAGATAGAAAGCAAACAAGTAACACATCAATCAGATCCTTGTCTGTATCAACTGGGAAAACAGGCAAGCTGGATACACCAACCTGACCAGAAAAAAGGATAACCAGAGCGAGAAATGAGTGGGAGCAGAAGGTGGGTGAGAGCCCCCAGATGGAACCGCTAAGAGCATCCCAAGAGCAAGGTGACAGAAGTAAGCCAGTTTGTACATGTGCACTTGTTGTTTAAAGGAACAGTAAACGTTCTTTATGAAGAAATATATATTGTATGAATTTTACTTAAGTAAGGGTACTCCCACTGCAGAGAGATTTATATTTCCAGAGTTATTACAGTTGAAACCCATGTTTTTTTACATTAGCAGTGCCCTCTAGTGGTCAAATTCTAATTAGATTTCCTCTAATGGAGAGGAAAGTCAGAAAAGTCATAGACATACAGTTCTCCATAGAATGTGATAGAAACTGCTGAGTCACTTCCTGTCAGTTAGAACTATCAGGAAGTAAACACAGTAAATTCACTTCCTGTCAGAACTATCATGAAGTAACACAGTAAATTCACTTCCTGTCAGTTAGAACTATCAGGAAGTAAACACACAGTAAATTCACTTCCTGTCAGTTAGAACTATCAGGAAGTAAACACAGTAAATTTGCTTCTTGTCAGTTAGAACTATCAGGAAGTAAATACAGTAAATTCACTTCCTGTCAGGTAGAACTATCAGGAAGTAACACAGTACATTCACTTCCTGTCAGTTAGATCTATCAGGAAGTAAACACAGTAAATTCACTTCCTGGTTATTTGAACTGCTATAAATTTTGAATAAAACATCTGACAGCGGCGGGACCTTGTTTTATTCAGCAGGAAAAGCTCTGTAAAATATGTGTTTTCATAAAAAAATGTTTACTGCTCCTTTAACAGTGGGTGACTATGGTTCTTGGGAAATTACCATAATTCTAACTAACCCAAAACATTGGGTGAGACTAATCTAGGCAATTTTGTTTCTAATTTCTATGGGACTACTCATTTTTTCATCCATTAATAATAATTTAAATCATTCATTTAACATTGAAGGTAATAAGTGTATATTTAGGTTCATTGGACTATTCATTTTTTATTTATTACCAGTAAATGATAATAATTTATTTTGTTCAACATCGGAGGCAATACTGTAAATCTGTCATAAACTTTTCAGGCAATATGTTTATATGTTAGATTAGGTAGAGTGGGGGATATAGGTCATAAAAGGTAGGAATTTGATATTAGTTTTTTTATTTGCATTTTTTTATATGTTTATTATTAACCCCTTAACGACCCTTGATGGTCCTTGCATGTCATGGGCAGATTTGCATTAAGGACTCACGACGTGCCAGGACCGTCATGGAATTCAGGGCTCCCTGTGCGGCTGCATGCCCTGAACCGGATGCGAGAATAAGCGACCTTAAGCGATGGCCGTATGCGAGATTGGCAGTCCTTAAGGGGTTAATATTATTTATTTTAACATGAATTACTTAATATAAACTCATCACAATGCAAAATTGTACTAATTATGGTCATCAAGACTTGTTAATCAGTTCTCTTCAGCCTCATATGACCGAGCTCACATAAAGGGAACTTTGACCTTGAAATTATTCTTCCATAATTTGTTAAAAGGAGCAGTAAACTTTTATTTATGAAAACACATGTTTTACAGAGCATTACCTGCTGAATAAAACAAGGTCACTCCAATCGCTGTCAGATGTTTTATTCAAAATTTATAGCAGTTTAAATAATCAGGAAGTGAATTTACAGTGTTTACTTCCTGATAGTTCTGACAGGAAGTGAATTTACTGTGATTACTTCCTGATAGTTCTAACTGATAGGAAGTGACTTTACTGTGTTTACTTCCTGATAGTTCTAACTGACAGGAAGTGAATTTACTGTGTTTACCTCCCAATAGTTCTAACTGACAGGAAGTGACTTTACTGTGTTTACTTCCTGATAGTTCTAACTGACAGGAAGTGAATTTACTGTGTGTTTACTTCCTGATAGTTCTAACTGACAGGAAGTGAATTTACTGTGTTTACTTCCTGAAATTTTCTGACAGGAAGTGACTCAGCAGTTTCTATCACATTCTATGGAGAACTGTATATCACTGACTTTCCTCTCCAATAGAATCTAACAGGAAAACTAATTAGATTTTGACCACTAGAGGGCACTGCTAATGTAAAAAACATGTGTTTAAACTGTAATAACTCTGGAAATATAAGTCTCTCAGCAGTTGGAGTACCCTTAACTTACTCAGTAGGAAATCCCTACAATATATATTTTTTCATAAAAAAGTTTACTGTTCCTTTAATAGAAGACCTTTTTGATACTTTGTGAATGTATACAAGGCCCTATCTGACCATGGGTGAGGTTATTTCTGATTGGCTCTAGCCAATCCCAGCTATGATTATAAATTCTAGGGACTCTTTTCCTATGGCTTTAGCAGCTCCACTCACAATTCTAAAGGGTGGGGTTCATTCTCTATGGGTCTAATCTGCCTGTCATGATTCTAAAGGGCATATCTCTTAAGGGATGGTGTTCTTTCTATCTATGGATCTAGTCATCCCCATCCATGATTCAAAAAGGTAGATCTCGCATGCTATGGGTCTAGCCAGTCCACCCCATGACTCTAGAAGGCAGGACTTTCTCTGTATATGTTTAACAAGTTCATCATGGGATCTTAAAGGGAAGTACTCTCTTTATTAAAGGTCAGGAATCACTCTCTATGGCTCTAATCAATCTCACCCATGATTCTAAACATCAGGGATCATTCTCTATGGCTCTAACAATCTCCCCCATGATTCTAAAGGTCAGGGATGTCTCTTTATGGCTCTAACCGGTCTTTCCTATTACTCTAAACTTCAGGGATCGCTCTCTATGGTTCTAATCATCTCACCCATGATTCTAAAGTTTAATGATCACTCTCTATGGCTCTAACCAGCCTCACCCATGATTCTAAAGGTCAGAGGCCACTCTCTATGGCTCTAACCAGTCTAGCACATAATTCTAAAGGTCAGAGATCACTCTCTAACTCTAACCAGTCTCAGCCATGGTTCTAAAGGTCAAGGATTGTTCTCTATGTCTCTAACCATCTCGCCCATGATTGTGAAGTTCAGGGAACACTCTCTATAGCTCTAACCAGTCTCACCCATGATTGTAAAGATCAGAGGTCACTCTCTATGGCTCTAACCAGTCTCACCCATGATTGTAAAGGTCAGGGAACACTCTCTATGGCTCTAACCAGTCTCGCCCATGATTGTAAAGATCAGAGGTCACTCTCTATGGCTCTAACCAGTCTCCCCCATGATTGTAAAGGTCAGGGAACACTCTCTATGGCTCTAACCAGTCTCGCCCATGATTGTAAAGATCAGAGGTCACTCTCTATGGCTCTAACCAGTCTCGCCCATGATTGTAAAGGTCAGGGATCAATCTCTAGGCTCTAACCAGTCTCACCCATGATTGTAAAGGTCAGGGAACACTTTCTATGGCTCTAACCAGTCTCACCCATAATTGTAAAGGTCAGGGATTAATCTCCATGGCTCTAATCAGTGTCACCCATGATTCTAAAGGTCAAGAACAACTTTCTATGGCTCTAACCAGTCTCACTCGTGATTCTAAAGGTCAGGGATCACTCTCTATGGCTCTAACCAGTCTAACCCATGATTCTAAAGGGTAGGTCTATCTACCTCTATGGATCTAACAGGCTCCGCCCATGACTCTAAAAGGTTTTATACATTCTCAGATTAGTTAAATGTCCTATTCGGTGATAGACAACAGTATAGTTTAAATTTTTTAAAAAAAGTAAATAGATATAATTGGCTGCTACATAAATGACATTTGACTAGATAATTAATTCTGTAGAGACACTGAATGCTGGAGGGTGTGCACAACACATTGTAAAGCAATGAGTTATGCCCCCCCCCGGCACCCAAAGGGTTAAGTGGAGAAATTCTGAATGTAGCAAAGCAGCTGAACCATAAGGTGCAGTTACTGTACTGCTTCCATCAAGTCCAGCCCATGTCATATCACTCGTTTGCTCCAGAGGAAGGCAAAAAAAACTCCCAAAAAACAAAAAAATTAAAGCCATTTCCAATTAAGATCTAAATGGGTAAAAAAAAATAATCCTTCCTGTCTCCAAAAGGCAATTGGATATTTCCCTGGATCAATATCCTGTCTGCTTTAAAGGAATAGTAATGTCCCAACAAAAGTATCAGCAAAATGGTTGCTGGAATAAAAGAATACTTAATGGCCTTACTTGTATCTCTCAAACCTTGATGGTTTGAGAGATGTAAGAAAATAAAGTCCTCCGTTCCCTCCCCTTTCTGCCTGACTAGCTGTAAAGCAGTCAGAGGCAGAACCTGGTTGGACGACCAGACACGGCTCTTCAGGAATGCTGGCATCGAGGTACCTAACTATGAATACCTCATTGGAATGGTCTACAACATGTGCTTGCAAACCAGGCACACATTGTAGACCATTCTGATGAGGTATTCATAGTTAGATATCTCGATGACAGCACTCCTGAAGAGCCGCCGTCTGGTCCCGGAAGCAGGATCTCATGCCATCAGCTATACAGCTGACACATGAAAAGGGGGAGGGAGTGGAAGACTTTATTTTCTTACATCTCTCAAACCATCAAAGTTTGAGAGATAAGAGTAAGGCCATTAAGTATTCTTTTATTCCAACTACCATTTTGCGGATACTTTTGTTGGCACGTTACTATCCCTTTAAAGCCAGCTATCATAATTCTCAATATTGTTCTGTACTAGATAGGTATCCATTACTTCTTTAAAGCAATTACAGTATCTGCAAGCACAGTATCCCAAGGCAAATAACTCTATAACTTTACTGCCCTTACTGTAAAAAATCCCTGATTTTGTTTTAATCAAATGCACCTTTCATCTAGTCTAGTCTTAGTGGTTAAAGCCCATTTAAAACAACAGACATTTTTATTTATCTCCAAATGGTGTCATTGGTTTGCTACAAAATTGTTATTTTCTAGTTTCTTGAATACAGCCCTTAGTAGATATTTCCCGTTATGTTTTTGTCTTTGATATAACATCTAAATATATTTCTTGACTTTATTAATCTCCGAAAAAAGCATCATTTAAGTTAAATGCCAAACTGAATACATTAGAATCTTATTATGTTAATTTATTCTAATTTTATCTTTCAGGAGCTGTTTATAAAACAATTAACTTTTCTCTGCATCTCCACCCCCCCCCCCCACTCCATGCTCTGTCAATCTCCAAAATAATAAATAACCTTAGCAGATAAGGGAGCATTGTAAGAAATTCTTACAATTATTACATGTTGGTTATATGGATTTAAAGGGATAGTAATTGTAACATTGAAAAAATATATGTATTTCACGATTTATCTTGCTCAGTTCATTTAAACAAGGGAACTCCTAGTTCTGAGTTCTTAGAAATAAGTTAAAAATGCACAAGAATAATCTAAAAGTATGCCTGTGAAATGACGGACTTGACACAATGTTGTTGGTTGATATGCTGTCCTATTCTTTTGTAGAAAACAGAAGTTTTAAAGGGATAGTAATACTTTACTTTTACTAATCCCCATTTTATACAATTTAAAAAAAGATTGTTAATGCCCCAAATCGCATCTCTCAAACCTTTATGGTTTGAGAGAAAATCAATTCCAAAGTCTCCCCCTCCCTCTCTTTCCCTGATATCAGCGTCTTGCTGACTGCCCGGGAATCCGATCCTGGGGCCATCCGGAGGCTCTGCAGCAGTGCCGAGATCTCGTTAATGAAGAAAAAATATTTCACTTCAACGGTCTTCTACGTGTTCTTGGAAACCAAGCACACATAGAAGACCTTTAAAGTGAATTTTTGTTTTTTCATCAATGAGATCTCGGCACTGCTGCAGAGCCGCCAGATGGTCGTACGACAGAACACTGCTGGAGTCAGCTACAACGCTGATCTCTGGGAAAGGGGAGGGAGGGGGAGATTTTGAAATTGATTTTCTCTCAAACCAAAAAGGTTTGTGAGATGCGATTTGGGGCATTAAATCTTTTTTAAGTTGTATTAAATGGGGATTAGTAAAAGTAAAGTATTACTATCCCTTTAAAGAACCATTTTCAAGTGCTCCACCCTGCTGATATATCCTGACTTATCCCAAGCTGCAATTATTTTTCAAAAAAAAGGTGGGCCAAAGATGTAGATGGAGGTGCTTAGTGTCATGGGCAGACGGCTGGGAACATCATATGGTAAGAAGGTTTACTTGACCACAGATATGTAAGCTAGTGGTCAGAGTGCTATATGACGGTCACTACTCACTGAGTGGACAGCTGCATAGCGTTGCAGCAGAATCAGGTTCATTTCCTCAGGCACTAGTAGAGAAAGACAGCAGAGTGGTAGCAGAACTTTGAGAGACAATTCCACAAAGATAATATGTTTAAAGGGATAGTAATACTTCGTTTTAACTTTATTTTATTTTGTAGGCATTAAAAAAACACGAAGAACGATATAAGTCTTATCTCTCAATCCTTTATGGTTTATGAGATATTCACAAGCAAAGTTCCCCTCCTGCCCCTTTTACCTAGTGTAAGACATCTCTTCTCAGATGTGAGTCTGGTTGTATGACAGGACAGATAACAGAAGGGGACAATTTTCTTTGTATGAAAACAATGAAAGCCCTGCCCCCCTTTTACCTAGTGTAAGCCATCTCTTCTCAGATGTGGAATCCAGTCCATAGACCAGACAGATAACAGAAGGGGACAATCTTCTTCCTATGAGAACAATGAAAGCCCTGTCCCCCCTTGACAAGTTTTTCAGCTTTTTCCCTTATCTTAATTGAAGATTGTTCCTCTCTGCAGTCTACCTGGACACCTCCCTTCTGATCTGGTTGAACAGGGGGGGGATACTTTGTTTGTGAATATCTCTTGAACCATAAAGGTTTGAGAGATAAGACTTATATCGTTCTTCATGTTTTTTTAATGCCTACAAAATAAAATAAAGTTAAAACGAAGTATTACTATCCCTTTAATGAACTGCAGCAGGTAACAGACAAATGAATTGTACCCCACTCATTGAAGTTGGCTTTTTGTCTGCTGAAAATGGCTACACTGTAATAGCCACCTTATGAAATGCAGCTATGGTACATGTACCCTGTTTCACCCATGTCATCAATCTAATTGCTGCTCAGTTGCTCTCAGAATCTGAAACCATCAAATGAATGCCAAACATTATTAGTAAAATCTATGGGCATTTCAGCCAGTGCTCGCAATGCAGTACATTCCATGCAGGAACGTAACCATGTGTACCATTACCAGCTTAAAAGGATAGTAAAGTTTCATAATAAAAGCATCTCTAATTAATCTTCATAGCATTTGGACTTTGGAGAGTATTATTTCAATACTGTCAGAGTTGCAGTACAAGAGTAATTAAATGACAAAGTATCCCCCTTCTGTCCCCTTTTACTGATGTAACTAGGGTTGCCACCAAGCCGGTATTTTACCGGCAGGCCGGTAAAAAATTGGCTTCTGTCCAATGTTAAGTCTATGGAGGGAATACCATGGCCGGTATTTTTTTGAAGAAAAGGTGGCATCCCTAGATGTAACACTGCTCATCTCAGAGCAGAAGGGAGGTGCCCAGGGAGATTGCAGAGAGGAACAATCTTCAGATAAAGGAGCAGTAAACTTATTTTTATGAAAACACATATTTTATAGAGCTTTTCCTGCTGAATAAAACAAGAGCACTCCCACTGCTGTCAGATGTTTTATTAAAAAAATAGCAGTTTAAATAACCAGGAAGTGAATTTACTGTGTTTACTTCCTAATAGTTCTAACTGACAGGAAGTGAATTTACTGTGTTTACTTCCTGATAGTTCTAACTGACAGGAAGTGAATTTACTGTGTTTACTTCCTGATAGATCTAACTGACAGGAAGTGAATTTACTGTGTTTACTTCCTGATAGTTCTAACTGACAGGAAGTGACTCAGCAGTTTCTATCACATTCTGTGGAGAACTGTATGTCTCTGACTGTCCTCTCCATTAGAATCTAACAGGAAATCTAATTAGAATTTGACCACTGGAGGGCACTGCTAATGTAAAAAAACATGGGTTTAAACTGTAATAACTCTGGAAATATAAATCTCTCAGCAGTGGGAGTACTCTTATTTTACTCAATAGGAAAATCCCTACAATATATATTTTTTCATAAAAAAAAAAGTTTACTGCTCCTTTAAGATAAGGGAAAAAGCTGAAAAACTTATCAAGGGGGGCAGGGCTTTCATTGTTCTCACAGTAAGAAGTTTGTCCCTTGCTGTTATCTGTCTGGTCTTACAACCAGATTCCACATCTGAGGTGAGCAGTGTTACATCAGTAAAAGGGACGGGAGGGGGATACTTTATCATTCAATTACTCTTGTACTACAACTCTGACAGTACTGATATAACACTCTCCAAAGTCCAAATACTATGATGATTAATTAGAGCTGCTTTTATTATGAAACATTACTATCCCTTTAAAATTGAGATCCCCTGCCAGTGGAATTCCATGCTGAGCGTCCAGTACCTTTTGTATGAACAGAGCAAGACAGCTAATGTGCAGGTATTGTGAGCACCTGAAACATTTTAAGGAGGCTTCCTTGATGGTTAGTCATCAGTGAGATACTACCACTAATATATTTACTACAGAAAAAAAATTAAGAGCAAGATCATTGATAATTATAACAAGAACATATACTAGAACCAAATCACATGTAAGCATGCTTTGAGCAGGATCCTTTCATATTCTTTATTAAAGGGATAGTAATACCTGAAAATAAGTTTATTTTATATTGTAGCTAAAGATGAGCGAGCACCCCGATGCTCGGGTGCTCGGGTGCTCTGACCGAGCACCCCCTGATGCTCGAGTGCTCGGCCGAGCACCCGAGCCCCATTCAAATGAATGGGAGCACTCGAGCATTAAACCAGGCACCCCCTGCTCTGATGAGCGGAGGGTGCCTGGTCAATGTCCCCCTTCATCTCCGCTATGCCCCTCTTCCACAATGTCCCCCTTCATCTCCTATGCCATAGCGGAGATGAAGGGGGACATTGTGGAAGAGGGGCATAGCGGAGATGAAGGGGGACATTGTGGAAGAGGGGCATAGACTCTATGCCCCTCTTCCACAATGTCCCCCTTCATCTCCGCTATGCCCCTCTTCCACAATGTCCCCCTTCATCTCCTCTATGGCATAGGAGATGAAGGGGGACATTGTGGAAGAGGGGCATAGCGGAGATGAAGGGGCACATTGTGGAAGACGGGCATAGCGGAGATGAAGGGGGACATTGTGGAAGAGGGGCATAGAGTCTATGCCCCTCTTCCATAATGTCCCCCTTCATCTCCGCAATGCCCCCTTCATCTCCGCAATGCCCCCGTACCTCCATTCCCTGGTGGTCCAGCGGAGCGTCTTCGGATCTGTGCCTCTTCCGGCACAGATCCTCTTCACCCGAGCATGTCGGGCGAGCACATGGCGGTACTCGTACGAGTACCGCCATGTGCAGAGCAGAGCGATGCTCGAGCCGATCCGAGCATCGGCCGAGCACGCTCGCTCAACACTAATTGTAGCCCTTAAAAAAACCGTGAAAGATGATATAAGTCTCATCACCCAAACCTTTATGGTTTGGGAGATATTCACATGTAAAATATAGTATAGTTCACTTTTCCTTTCTGTTTCAGCCAAGTCTGCCATCTAGTGGACAGATTTAGAATTCGGTCCACAGAGCAACCGGCAGCTCTTTAGCAGTGCCGAGATCACAATCTTTGAAAAGAACTACTTAATTGGAACTGTGTACAAACTGTGCCTGGCTTGAAAGCACACTTTGTAGACCATTCCAATGAAGAAATTCTTTTTAAAGATCATGATCTCAGCACTTCTGGAGAGGCACAGCCGGTCGGGTGACCGGATTCCAAATCTGAAGGGTGGAGCAATGACATCACTCCAGGGGAAACTTTACTTCTGAATATCTCCCAGACCATAAAGGTTTGGGAGATAAGGCTTATATCATTTTTCATGGTTTTTTAAGGGCTACAGTATAAAATAAACTTATTTTCAGGTATTACTATCCCTTTAAAAACAAGGAGGAATACATTTTTGCTCCATTGCTGGACCCCAAACAAACTTTCTGAATTTGTGTCAAGGTGGGAGCAGCAACACTCTGGGCCGTATGTTCAAAGGGATAACGACAAAAATTGTTGTATGACAGACAAAAATAAGTAATTGAATGCATGAACGACATATTTTCTATATACGCCAAAAAACTAGTAATATCCGTTGTGTACAACGCAACTCCAGAATTGCTGGGCAAAGGGGCAGGACAAGGGCATGGCTAAACAATTCTCCAGTGTCATATAGAGGAAAAGAAAATTTGTCGTAACTAATGAAAAAAAAAATGTCTTTCAAAATTTGTACATTAGGAAAAAAGTGGAGGGAATGTGTTCTGAATGTGAGAATTTTTGTCTTTAGTTAAGACTTTTGTCGTTCAGTCAGGACAAATGACATTTCTAATCACAACCGACACTCTCTGAAAGTATTAATGATCGACACTGTACTTTGAAAAGTCGTTACAAACGACAAAAGCTATTTCGCTACTTCTTTGCACATGTGGCCCTCTGAGAATCAGATTCTATGAAAGCATGTAAAGAAATTCTTATAGACTGAATAGACCGCTGTATTGTGGAGGGTGAAAGAGAGAAATGTAGAGACAAAAAACTAGAATTCACAGTGAAAAGAAAGTAAGCAAATTGATTGTACCCTCAGCATCAACATCAACTGCATCACAAGAATCTGCAGAACATGTCATCACCCAAGTAAAGTAACGAGTCTCTGGTGCGGCAGTCTAATATTGGGCCACAGTGCCACCCAGCAATGGCCGCGGTGCAGTCATGCACAGTAGACACTGCCCGCGCTGTGGCTGATCCAGAGCAAGGAGCTCCGAATTCAGACCGTAGTCCTCTCTGCACACCAAAGGACTACGGTCTGAATTTGGAGCCCCACTCCGTTATCAGCCGCGGTGCGGGCAGTCTGTAGTGCACATGACTGCAGCGCACGCAGACGTCTCTACTGCGCATATGAAACAAAAAATAGGTCGGAAGCAGGAGAGGGAAACAAAAGCAGAGATTCCCCCTCATTCTATCCACCCAAAAGCTGCTCTTATTAAAGGGATAGTAAAGTCCCCAAAAAAAGTATCCTGTAAATGGTAGCTGCAATAAAACAACACTTAATGCGCTTAATCCTTTCTCTCAGACCGTTATGGTTTGAGAGAAATAAGAAAATAAAGTCCTCCGTTCCCTCCCCTTTCTGCCTGATGAGCTGTAAAGCTGTCAGAGGCAGAATCCGGTCACCAGACTGTAGGCGGCTCTTCGGGAGTGCTGACATCAGGATATCTAACTATAATTACTTCATCGGTATGGTCTACGTGTGCCTGGCTTGCAATCACGCGTTGTAGACCATTCCGATGAAGTAATCATAGTTAGAGATCTCGATGACAGCGCTCCTGAAGAGCCGCCATCTGGTACCGGAAGCAGGATCTCATGATGTCCGCTGTACAGAGGACACATGAGAAGGGGAAGGGAGCGGAGGTCTTTATTTTATTACATCTCTCAAACCATAACGGCTTCAGAGAAAGGATTAAGCGCATTAAGTGTTTTTTTATTACAGCTACCATTTAGAAGATACTTTTTTGGGGACATTACAATCCCTTTAACCCTTTGAGTGCCAGAGGGGTACGCAACGCATTGCAAAGCAATGCGTTGCGTACCCCTCTGGCACTCAAGGGGTTAAACCTTATTGTCTAATTTTTTTTTTTTTAATTTTCCAGAATTTTTTCATAACAAATTCTGTCCTCCAGATTTAGACCTCCTTCATTCTTTACACGGTCTAAATCTATCTTTCCACTTACTATGTTACAAATATATTTTATTTTATAATTGTCACGATGGTATAATTCCTGTGTCCCCAGATCAATATTTTCCCATGATGACTCCCTGTCTCTTCACCTGAACTAACAGATCAGAGAACAGACTCAAAGTGGGTCTTTAACTGCCTCAGTGCAATGGATTCTGGTGGGGAGTTGAACAGGACTGGAAAGGCTTCCAAAACACAACGGCCATATGTTCAAGGAAGTAGTGAAATAGCTTTTGTCGTTTGTAACGATTTTTCAAAGTACAGTGTTGTTGGGATCATTAATATTTTCAGAGCGTGTCGGTTGTGATCGGAAATATGTTGTTTGTCCTGACTGAAACTGTCGTATGTAAAGACAAAAAATGTCTTAACTAACGACAAAATATATCTTAACTAACGACAAAATTGTATTAACTAAAAAGAAAACTTCTCACATTCAGAACAGCACATTCCCTCCACTTTTTTCTTAACGTACAAATTTTGTCTTTTGTAAGACATTTTTTTGTCCTTACTTACGACAAATTTTCTTTTCCTCTATACGACACTGGAGAATAGTTTAGCCCCGCCCTTTTCCTGTCCCTTTGCCCGTCAATTCTGGAGTCGTGTCGTACACAACAGACATTACTAGTTTTTTGGCGTATACTCTATGAAAATGTGTAGTTCGTGCACACAGTTACTTATTTTTGTCTTTCATACGACAATTTTTTGGTCATTATCCCTTTGAAAGAGAGATAGTTCATTAAATATACAAATGTCAAAACAGGGCAGAGAAAGGGAGGCATGAGTGCAGCAAAGGGGGTCATGAATGGGGCAGAAGAAGGGAGGTAGGATTGGGGCAGAGGGAGATGCACAGTCTGGGGGCAGATATAGAGAGATATCCACGAGGCACACAGTGCACTTTTTTTTCTGTTTGGAGATGCATAGCTGCTGGGCCCTCCAAAAACACTGTGAGTAGACATGATAAAGTTTATTATAACAGTCATTTGGAATCTGACCTTTCCTGTAGATTTGGTCCCTTTCCAGATGCAAAAATAGCAAACAGTCCATGCTGCAAGGAGGCACAATGCCAGTTCCCAGCGGAGATTTCCAATATGTTCAATCCCATCAGATATGGATAAGACTCTGCGTCTGTAAAAGATAAAACAGGTTTGTGATCAAAGAATAAATATATAGATATTATACATATAAAGTAGGTCTGTCAATACAATTCATGGTATAAAAAAATCTGCAGCACAGAGGACAAATTCATTTATTTAGAAAACTAGTTTCAAAGGTCGCATACACAGGCTGATCCGGAGCGGGGAGCTCCAGATGGCTCACAGCCTGTCTGTACTCCTGGCTCCGGCGCATTGGAGGCGCTGGGAGACAGTTTGTCACGCAGCCGCCTCCGCTGCTGCCCCGGAGCCGGGAGCACAGACAGGCTGTCAGCCTTCCGGAGCTCTCCGCTACGGATCAGGCCGTTCTGCGAGTCCCTACTGCACATGTGCGTTTACGCACACAGTAAGCAACGCATTCTAGGACTTGATGTTACAGGATTACCTCCCCCACTCACTGACACTGATCAGCAAAGCATTACCCACCTCCCCTAGCACTGACTTCCTGTCTTATCCCTACATTACCTCCCCCACTCACTGACACTAATCAGCAATGCATTCTCTACCTCCCCTAGCACTGGCTTCCTGCCTTATCCCTACATTACCACCCTCCCCACTTACTGACACTAATCAGCAATGCATTCTCTACCTCCCCAATCACTGACTTCCTGTCTTATCCCTACATTACCTCCCCACTCACTGACACTGCTCAGCAATGTATTACCCACCTCCCCTAGCACTGACTTCTTGTCTTATCCCTACATTACCTCCCTCCCCACTCACTGACACTGCTCAGCAATGCATTACCCACCTCTACTAGCACTGACTTCCTGTCTTATCCCTACATTACCTCCCCACTCACTGACACTGCTCAGCAATGTATTACCCACCTCCCCTAGCACTGACTTCCTGTCTTATCCCTACATTACCTCCCTCCCCACTCACTGACACTATTCAGCAATGCATTCTCTACCTCCCCAATCACTGACTTCCTGTCTTATCCCTACATTACCTCCCCAATCACTGACTTCCTATCTTATCACTACACCAGTTGCAAAGCCCGTATACACAGGCTGATCCGGAGTGGGTTGATCTGGAGCGTGGAGCTCTGGATGGCTCACAGCCTGTCTGTGCTCCCGGCTCCGGGGCAGCAGCGGAGGCGGCTGGGTGACAGTTAAGCTTTTTAATGCTTGAGACATCTCCAACAAATGACTTTGTTATTTAGTATTCAAGCTTTAGGAGTAATAATGCTTTTCTATTATTATTTTTTGCCATGTCTATGTATCCAGGTGAGATGTGAGTAGTGTTCTATGACTGATCTAGAACTAATCCACATATAACCGGCATCCTATTCCTTCTCAGCTCAAAGTGATGAAATACAACAGTACACAGATAGGTGTATAATATATTCCATTAAAGGGATAGTATTGTTTCATAATAAAAGCAGCTCTAATTAATCATCATAGTATTTGGACTTTGGAGAGTGTTATTTCAATTCTGTCAGAGTTGTAGTTCAAGAGTAATTCAATGATAAAGTATCCCCCTCCCGCCCCTTTTACTGATGTAACACTGCTCAGCCAGATCAGAAGGGAGGTGCCCAGGTAGACTGCAGAGAGGGACAATCTTCAATTAAGATAAGGGAAAAACCTGAAAAACTTGTAAAGGAGGGCAGGGCTTTCATTGTTCTCATAGGAAGAAGATTGTCCCCTTCTGTTATCTGTCTGGTCTATGGACTGTATTCCACATCTGAGAAGAGATGACTTACACTAGGTAAAAGGGGCGGGAGGGGAAACTTTGCTTGTGAATATCTCTCAAACCATAAAGGTTTGAGAGATAAGACTTATATCGTTCTTCATGTTTTTTTAATACCTACAAAATAAAATAAAGTTAAAACGAAGTATTACTATCACTTTAAAACTGGAGGTAATAGTAAAAATAAGTAAAAATAACTGATAAACCCACACATGTACCTCAGCTATTCTATAGCTGGTGAGGCACATGGAACAACGAGGGTTGGTGGCCAAAGCTCACGTTTTGGGCAAATGCTCGTTCTTGTTCTTTGTTCCCACAACCCGCACTAAATAGCAAGAATTGTGGGAACATCAAAGGAAAAAAAACATCTCTCATTGTTTGACACAGTATCAAACAACGAGAGGGAGCTCAAAAAATTCAGAAATTTAACACCTGTCATCCACTGTCCCTCTTCTTCTTTAGTCTTCTTTCTCCTGTTCTTCCTCTCTTCTCTATTAAAAAAATAAATCCTTTACTTCAGCATATGTGTTCAAGAAAAATTAAGCCTCCCAAAGATGCGGCAAATAGATGGCATCTTCTTCTTTGGTTTAAAAAATAAAATGTTTTTTAATGTTTTCTTTTTAAAACAAATGTATGAAATAAACATATCCAATATCCCCCCCTTTGCCTCTGCCTCCGCTGGTGGTGGAAGGCATTTACACAGGCAGACCCTGCCCTTCCCTACCTCTCGAACTGTTGCCTGAGTCAGACTGTCAGAATTGTGAACCAAGACTGACCTTTATTTGCCAGTCTAGGTTCAAAATAATTGGCAGCTTCCAATTGGCTGTGAGGTGCTTACGCACCTCCCAGTTAATCAGCTTCTACCCTGGTTCATCATCCCTCCACTAGAAGCTGATTGCATAAGCACCTCCCAGCCAGTTGGAGGCTGCCAATTATTTTGCACCTAGATTGACATATAAAAGCCAGTTTCGGTTCACAGTTCTGGCAGTCTAAGGCAACAGCCAGAGAGGTAAGGAAGGGAGGGTCTGCCAGTGTAAATGCTTTCCGCCACCAGCAGACAGCTCAGGCGGAGGCAGAGGGAGGGATATTGGATACATTTATTTAAAAAAGAAAACATTAAAACATATTTTATTTTTTAAAAAAACATTTAATTTTTTTAACCGAACAAGAAGATGCCACCAATTTTTAACCCTTGGAGTGACAGAGGGTTACCTCTCTGACACTCAAAGGGTTAACTGTCGCATCTTTGGGAGGCTTAATTTTTTTTTAACACATATGTAGAACTAAAGGACTTTTTTTTTTATTAATACAGAATAGAAGACAAGAGAGGAAGAACAGAGGAAAGAAGAAGAAGATTGCCATGATCCCGCTAGACAACAGGATTACTGGTAAGTTTTTATTTGTCGGGAAATGTGTGAAACTGTTTGTAGATTAACGCTATGAGTGGCAGTGGAGTATGCAACACTGTATAATGCATTGCATACTCTCCTGCCCTCATAGGGTTAGTCTTTTTCTATTTTTCTACCATGTGTTGGAAACCAGTTTTCCAACACATACCGGTGGTTTTCACAGCGTGTTAGGGGCTCTGCTCCTTACACAGACTTTTGTTCTGAGCTTTTATCTTCATATCACAATGATTTACCAGTAAATTTTCTTTCCACTTTAGTGCAGGTTTGACATAGTAACATAGTATCATAGTAACATAGTAATTCAGTAACATAAGTAACACAGTAATATAGTAACATAGTAACACAGTAACATAGTAAAATAGTAACACAGTAACATAGTAACACAGTAACATAGTATCATAGTAACATACTAACACAGTAACATAGTAACACAGTAACATAGTAATATAGTAACATAGTAACACAGTAATATAGTAACATAGTAACACAGTAACATAGTAAAATAGTAACACAGTAACATAGTAACACAGTAACAGTGTCATAGTAACATAGTAACACAGTAACATAGTATCATAGCAACATAGTAACATAGTAACACAGTAATATAGTAACACAGTAACATAGTAACATAGTAGCACAGTGACATAGTAACACAGTAATATAGTAACATAGTAACACAGTAACACAGTAATATAGTAAGATAGTAACATAGTTGATGAGGCTGAAAAAAGACATGTGTCTATCAAATCCAGCCCATGCCAAAAACACCCTTGTTGATCCAGAGAAAGGCAAAAAATAGCCCTCTGGAGACATTACCAATTTAGCCCCAAGTGGGTAAAAAAATTCCAAATGGCAGTCAGATAGTTTCTTGGATCAGCATCCTATCTGCATTGAAGACAACTTAATATTGTTCTGTGCTAAATAGGAATCCATTGCTTTTTTGAAAGCAGCTGCATTATCTGCAAGTACAACATCCTGAGGCAAATAATTATATAGCTTTACCGCCCTTACTGTAAAGAATCCCTGCCTTTCCTCTAGTCTTAATGGGTGACCTCTTGTTCTTAGCTCAGCTCTTTACGTAAGTAATTCATTGGATAGTTCTTCTTTATCAAAAGTCTATTCCTCACTGTTCTATATTTATTTTAGCAAATCTAACATTTTCATGTGTACATTCTCTAATTCTCCATAGTTTTGGTGACAATTACACTTTTAAATGTGTTTTCAATCAAATAAAATCATTTGGCTTTCAAACCAATAAAACAATCATGGGGACATTTCTGTAACAACTGGCGGCTGTAGTTGAACCTAATTTGGTAATGGTAGTTTTATTCACATTGAAAAAGAAAGAGGACAAAGAGGATTTGATACGCGAAATATGATTGTTGCTCCTTGTAATTAGCACCCTTGATGATCCTCAAAGCTCAGCTGAACAAATGTATAACGAGGTGGAGTACTAAATCACCAATTATGGTCTCTAGTAACTGAATACAATCATTATGTTTTACTGTGTGCTTCACAACTTGGCCATTAAACATCTACAACAGCCAGAGGGGTGCACAACACATATGGGCTAAAGGTATAGTAATACTTAAAGGAGAGGTAAACTTTTTTTATGAAAAAATATATATTGTGGGGATTTTCCTATTGAGTAAAATAAGGGTACTCCCACTGCCGAGAGATTTATATTTCCAGAGTTATTACAGTTTAAACCCATGATTTTTTTACATTAGCAGTGCCCTCTAGTGGTCAAATTCTAATTAGATGTCCTGTTAGATTCTAATGGAGAGGAAAGTCAGAAAAGTCAGAGACATACAGTTCTCCATAGAATGTGATAGACACTGCCTGTCACTTCCTGTTAGTTAGAACTATCAGGAAGTAAACACACAGTGAATTCACTTCCTGTCAGTTAGAACTATCAGGAAGTAAACACAATAAATTCACTTCCTGTCAGAACTATCAGGAAGTAAACACAGTAAATTCAGTTCCTGATTATTTAAACTGCTATAAATTTTGAATAAAACATCTGACATCGATGGGAGTTACCTTGTTTTATTCAGCAGGAAATGCTCTATAAAATATGTGTTTTCATAAAAAATGTTTACTGCTCCTTTAAGTATTACTATACCTTTAGCCCATATGTGTTGTGCACCCCTCTGGCTGTTGTAGATGTTTAATGGCCAAGTTGTGAAGCACACAGTAAAACATAATGATTGTATTCAGTTACTAGAGACCATAAACAAGGGAACTCCCACTGATGAAAGGTGTTTTGTTCAAAAGTTATTACAGCTCAAATCTGAATTTTCTAGGTGCAGTATCAAGGTGGCCTGGCATTTTACAGAGGTGCTGTTTCTACACCATCCTGTGGAGATTTATGGTCAGCTGACCAGAGCTGTACATAGGATGGTATAGCAACAGCGCAACTGTACAATTTCAGGCCACTGTGATGCTGCACCTAAAAAAATCAATTTTGAGCTATAATAACTTTTGAATAAAACATCTTTCAGCAGTGGGATTCGCCTTGTTTTACTCAGGAGGATAAACCCATCAACATATTTGTTTTTTATATTTAAGGTATTACTATCCCTTTAATGATAGGCTCTCACATTATCCATAGCAGAGAAGCTTAAAGGAGCAGTAAACTTTTTTTTTATGAAAACACATATTTTACAGAGCATTTCCTGCTGAATAAAACAAGGTCACTCCCATCGCTGTCAGATGTTTTATTCAAAATTTATATCAGTTTAAATAATGAGGAAGTGAATTTACTGTGTTTACTTCCTGATAGTTCTAACTGACAGGAAGTGAATTTACTGTGTGTTTACTTCCTGATAGTTCTAACTGACAGGAAGTGAATTTACTGTGTGTTTACTTCCTGATAGTTCTAACTGACAGGAAGTGAATTTAGTTCTAAATGACAGGAAGTGAATTTACTGTGTTTACTTCCTGATAGATCTAACTGACAGGAAGTGACTCAGCAGTTTCTATCACATTCTATGGAGACCTGTATGTCTCTGACTTTTCTGACTTTCCTCTCCATTAGAATCTAACAGAAAATCTAATTAGAATTTGACCACTAGAGCGCACTGCTAATGTAAAAAAAACATGGGTTTAAACTGTAATAACTCTGGAAATATAACTCTCTCGGCAGTGGGAGTACCCTTATTTTACTCTATAGGAAAATCCCTAAAATATATATTTTTTCATAAAAAAAAAGTTTACTGCTCCTTTAATTTAAGTGAAAGCAATTAGTCACTTAGGGGTGGAAGAGCCACATATAAGGTAGAAGAACACCAACTTCTCCCTACAATGGGGATAAGAAAACACCTGGTTTACATGGGATGTTTAATCCTTGGCGTGTCCGAAGGGTATCCAACAACATTGGTTAGCAAAGCATTGGATACCCCTCTGGCAGTCAAAGGGTTAATGCAATGGACACCTCTGTACCATTCAAAGGGTTAAAAGTCACATTTAGACCAATGGGAAGTTTTATTTCTCTCTTATGGCGCAGATAGGGTAACCACATTTCCCTTCTGCCATTCCGGGACGTGGTCACCCTAGTTGCCCCTTCATACCTTGAGTCCCTGGTGGTCTAGCGGCGTGGAAAGTGCTCTGTGCCTCCTCCGGCACAGAGCTGAAGCTCCCGCGCGCTGTGCTCAGTAATGCAGAGCGCTGGGAGATGATGTCATCTCCCAGCGCTCTGTATTACTAGAGAGCTTGCCTCCAGGAGATCAGGTAAGCTGCATTGCCGCCCTGGATGTCAGCCTGCAAGCGGTGTGTCATATCTTGGACGCCGCGAGGGAGCGCTGATTTATGCTACCAAGCGCTCCCTCGCGGTGTCCATGATGTGACACACCGCTTGCAGGCTGACATCCAGGGCGGCTTGGCTTCATTCCGGGACACTTCATTGTCCCGGTTGAAGATGACCCGGGACGCGGGACATAGCCCTGAAATAAGGGACAGTCCCGGACGTTCCAGGACCCGTGGTCACCCTAGGCGCAGATGGTTTGCGTTAGAATTGCTCCAGTTTCCTTTAGTGTACGAGCTCAAAGGATTTTATTCAATAGAAACATAGACTATGACGGCAGATAAGAACCATTCGGCCCATCTAGTCTGTCCATTTTCCTACTGTAAAATCCTCAAACCTTATTTGGTCCTTGGTCTTTTCTTATGGTAAGGACAGCCTTATGCCTATCCCATGCATGCTTACATCCCCTCACTGTATTAACATCTACCACTTCTGCTGGTAGACTATTCCACTTATCTACCACTTCTGCTAGCAGGCTATTCCACTTTTCTACCACTTCAGCTGGCAGGCTATTCCACTTATCTACTACCATCTCAGTAAAGTAAAACTTTCTTACATTACGTCTAAACCTGTGTCCCTCTAGTTTTAGACTATGGCCTCTTGTCCTAACATTTTTACTTCTTTGAAATGTCTGTCCCTCCTGCACTTTGTTGAATCCCTTCATGTATTTGAATGTATCTATCATATCCCTTCTGTCTCTTGTCTCCTCCAAGCTATACATGTTCAGATCCTTTAGTCTATCTCCTGATATTTCTTTTCCTGTAAACCAGTCACCATTTTAGTAGCCCTTCTCTGAATTTTCTCTAGAGTATCTATATCCTTCTGGAGATGGGGTCTCCTGTACTTTACACAATACTCTAGAGTATCTATATCCTTCTGGAGATGGGGTCTCTAGTACTGTACACAATACTCTAGAGTATCTATATCCTTCTGGAGATCGGGTCTCCGGTACTGTACACAATACTCTAGAGTATCTATATCCTTCTGGAGATGGGGTCTCCAGTACTGTACACAATACTCTAGAGTATCTATATCCTTCTGGAGATGGGGTCTCCGGTACTGTACACAATACTCTAGAGTATCTATATCCTTCTGGAGATGGGGTCTCCGGTACTGTACACAATACTCTATAGTATCTATATCCTTCTGGAGATGGGGTCTCCGGTACTGTACACAATACTCTAGAGTATCTATATCCTTCTGGAGATGGGGTCTCTAGTACTGTACACAATACTCTATAGTATCTATATCCTTCTGGAGATGGGGTCTCTAGTACTGTACACAATACTCTAGGTCTCTGGTACTGTACACAATACTCTATGGTATCTATATCCTCCTGGAGATGGGGCCTCCAGTACTGTACACAATACTCTATAGTATCTATATCCTTCTGGAGATGGGGTCTCTAGTACTGTACACAATACTCTAGATGAGGTCTAACTAGAGATCTGTAGAGTGACATGACCACTTCCCTTTTTCTGCTACTAATGCCCCTAGCTATACAACCCAGCACCCTGCTTGCATTCCCTGCTGCTTTATTACATTGCCCGCCTACCTTTAAGTCATTAGAAATAATTACTCCCAAATCCCTTTCCTCTGTTGTCTCCGATAATCAATAATAATCCACAGAGATACAATTCTGAAGCCATTCAACTGCACCAGAGGGAACTGCAGATCATTTCAGAACAAGAAAGGATTCAGTATGTTTGCAGACTGGAATTTGCTGTATATTATTAGTATGCACCTATTGTTTCCTACTGTCAGCAAAGCCTTACATTTTCTTTACTGATAAGATCATTAATTATAAGAATAATACCCGGATATTTGTGGTCAGTTCTATGTCAAATGTTTCACTTATTGGAAAATAACAAAATAACTGACATTTTAATACATGGGCATGTCTAGGGGTTTCTGTATTAGGGAACTGTATATTGTATCCCCAGAAGGCCAGGTTTATAGAAAGGAACAGTGTAATAGAGTTACATAGTTGATGAGGCTGAAAAAAGACATGCGTCCATCAAGCCCAGCACATGCCAAATCACTCCTTGTTGATCCACAGGATGGCAAAATAAACCAAACAAATAATAAAAAAAAAAAAAAAAAAAAAAAAAAAACAAGTAATTTCCAATCAATCACCAAGTGGGTAAAAAAAAATCCTTCCTGACTCCAAATGGCAGTCAGATATTTCCAGCGTCCTATGTGGACAAAATTTAAAGGGATAGTAATAATTAAAATGTAAAAAAATACATGATGCAGGGTTTAACCTCCTGAGTAAAACAAGGGTACTCCCACCGCTGAGAGATATTTTATTAAAAAATTATAACAGCTCAAACTTGAATTTTTTAGGTGCAATATCACAGTGGCCTGAAAATTTACAGTGGTGCTGTTGTTACACCGTCCTATGGACTGCTCTGGACTGTAGACCATAAATCTCCATAGGATGGTGTAGCAACAGCGCCACTGTAAATTTTCAGGCCACTGTGATATTGCACCTACAAAATTCACGTTTGAGCTGTTATAATTTTTTATTAAAATATTTCTCAGCAGTGGGAGTACCCTTGTTTTATTCAGGGGTATAAACCCTATAACATATATTTTTTTACATTTTAAGTATTAATATCCCTTTAAACAAACTGGCTGTGCTTATGATCACACTGAATACAGACAATTGTGGAACACTTACACAAAGCAAACAAAATGAGCCAAAACCCAATATTTTACTGACAACTTGAACAGTAACATATCAAAACCAGCCAAGTTTTAGAAGGTTATTAAAAATATTTACAACATCCCTTACTATTTCACCCCTCCACTATAAAAATATGCAATGAAACAAAATAGTGTCCCATATCAAGAGCTAATGCAATCAAAACTATTTTGTTGGATGTGCCACCTCCCTGATTGCACAGAATAAAAGTAATTTGGAAGAAATATTGCACATTAAATCGGAACTACCACCCTACAAAATCTTGTGACATCTGAACGCCTGCGCTGTCAGTCCCAGCCGGGTCTAAAAGGAGTCGTGCAGACGTCACAACGGCAAGAAGTCCGCGCTCCGTGCTACTGTCAGCCATAGAAGACAGCATAAATCTATTAAATAAGGTAATATTTCTGGCGACTAGTGCTACTAAGCAGCTAGTCACCAGATGGGGACTTAGTTAAGCTAAGATTCTGTCGGGTGGTAGTTCCGCTTTAAACAATCTCTGTCACCTTCAACCTGGTCCAAAGATACTAGTGAATTCAATTCCTAACAGTAACTGATAGAGAAATATATGACCACCTCCTAAACCCAAAAATGAAATCGCAATCTGGCCCTGAGCAACTAGCAGTAATGTTACTAAAGCTCAGTGCCTCGGCCATTGCCAGTCTTATTGCATCCCTAATGAATACCTCATTGTCATCTGGGTATATGCCTAAAACGGGAAAGTGGCAAGAGTTGTGTCTATCCACAAAAATAGTGGTAAAAATGTGGTATCAAATTACAGACCAATTTCATTACTCCCCACATTATCTACAGTACTGGAAAAATAAGTCCACATACAAGTATTTCAAACTGTAGCAAAAACAAGAAAATAAGGTGCTCCTAGTGCAATAACTTAGGTGATCAACCCACAAATTCCCCTTTGAAACTGTACTCACAATTTTGCGAGGTCAACTCAACAGTTAAATGTTAGTTGACATACACACTTGAGGGATATTTTCATATGCCGTCCACTACACAGCAAGAATGTTTTTCTTCACAATGCCGCTCCTCAAAACAACTCAAAGGAAGTACAATACATGTAAACAAAATGGAAAACAGAAGAGGGCGCCTGATGGTGCCTATTATCCTTTTTAAACAATTTATAGAGTATATGATAGTATTATACTCACAAAGGTAATGGCTGCGGAAAGACTTATATCATACCACAGCTAGTTAGGCATGTAGAGAAATTTCCCTGTCTCTGCTCAGGTAGCTGTATTCAGGATGATGAAATTCACCACTTTGCTGCTAATTATTTTTAATAAAATAAAAGCCATATAAAATAATTGGAAATATACACTAATAAAATAGTATTAAAACAAAATACTGGCAATCTGTAATAACGTTTCGTGGTACTAAGACCACTTCTTCAGATTTAGCTCTAGCCAAAATGAACTCAACAAAGCAGCAATACAACAACTTATCTTTAAAAACCTTTTCTTTTCTCTCTATTGGAGTGTTCGATTCAAAAACAATTGGTCAAGATAATTAAAATCATTTGAAAATGATTAGCTGTGGTATGATATGTCTTTCCGCAGTCATTACCTTTGTGAGTACAATACTATCATATACTTAAAAAGGATAATAGGCACCATCAGGCGCCCTCTTCTGTTTTCCATTTTGTTTTAAGTATTTCAAACTGTCTGCTTCAGTCAGGCTTTCATCCAAATTACTCAACAGTCATGGTCCACTTAATAACATGCAATGATATCCAGACTGGAATGGAAAAAAACTCACTGCAGCTACTTTCTAAGATTTTAAAAAGGCCTTTGATACAGTAGAATAATATTCTGATAAGTAAACTCAGACGTTCAGGATTGGTCAATCATTCTCTAAACTGGTTCTCTAAGGCTCCATTCTGGGCCCTCTTCTGTTTTATTTCTATTTACAAATGATCTGCCTATGGTTTGCATAGCAAATTCTGTGCACATGTATGCAGATTAGCCTATAATCTAAAGCAGGGCTTATAATTTTAAGTCCTTTGCTATTAGCCAGACCTGAAAAGTTACACACCACTGCAACACATAACATACCCACCAGGGCTGAATTTCTACTCGCCAGGGCTAAATTTTCACTCTCTATTAGCTAGTGGCGAGTGGAAATTTTGAGCCCTGATCTAAGTTATTTTCCTGTTATCCAGAACCATTTTCAAAACAACCATTTTTAAAACATTTTCAAACAATTTTAACCCCTTAATGACCGGCCAATCGGCACGGCGTGGTCAGTTAAGGACCACGGAGCATTTTTTTTTGCTCCTTCCATTTCCGGACTCCCCGAACGGCTTGCATCCGCGGGGGGAGCCCGGAATTCCATGACGGTCATAGTACGTCATGGGTCGTTCAGTCAGATTTACCCATGACGTATTATGACTGTCAAGGGTCGTTAAGGGGTTAAACAATCACAACAACAGATTCTGACAGGAATTAGTTTTGAAAATAGTTTTGAAAATGGTTCTGGATAACAGGAAAGTAATCTCCCTAATCTGCATAGTTGTAACATAGTAACATAGTTGATAAGGCTGAAAAAAGACATGTGTCCATAAAGTCCAGTCCATGCCAAACACACCCCTGTTGATCCAGAGGAAGGCAACAAAAAAAACCTCTGGAGCAATTTCCACTTGAGCCCCAAGTGGGTAAAAAAAATTCCTTTCTGACTCCAAATGGAAGTCAGATATTTCCCTGGATCAACATCCTATCTGCATTGAAGCCAACTGTCATAATTGTCAATATTGTTCTGTGCTAGATACGCATCATTGCTTTTTTGAAAGCAGCTGCATTATCTGCAAGTAAAACATGCCGAGGCAAAGAATTCTATTGCATTGCCACCCTTTCTGTAAATAATCCCTGCCTTTACTTTAGTTAAAAGTCCATTTCCTCTAGTCTTAATGGATGACTTCTTGTTCTTAGCTCCACTCTTTGTGTAAATAATTAACTGGCTAGTTCTTTGTATTGACCTTTTATGTAAGTGTAAATGGTAATCATATCACCCCTTAGACGTCTCTTCTCTAATGTAAACAAACCCAGTTTGGCTAGTCTCTCTTTGTAACTCAGATCCTCCAATCCCTTTATCAGTTTTGTTGCATGTCTCTGCACCTTTTCCAGGTCAGTAATGTCTTTTTATAGAACAGGCGCCCAAAATTGTACTTTATATTCTAGATGAGGCCTAACCAAGGATTTATACAGAGGTAGGATAATATTAGCATCCCTTGCTTCTACACCTCTTTTTATGCAGGCTAGTACTCTATTTGCTCTTGCAGCAGCTGAGTGACTCTGCACACTGCTGTGAAGACTATTGTCTATCAGTACTCCTAAGTCTTTCTCTAATCTATACTAAAAAATGCAAACTTATCACAATACTAAAATATCACAGGCAAATATCTCTGAAGTTCAAAGATGGATAGCTAAACTCAAACTATTATTAAATGGTCACAATGTTATTTGGTGCAAATAACAAACTAGGTAAACTCTGCTAAACCCATGTAACCATTTTAACAAAGTATAATCATAACATGGCCTCGGTTGACTCCTACAAATATATTGTTATTTGGTTTGACCGCAACCTAACTTATGGTCTTCATATTGATAAATTAATATCAAAACATTATCCTAAAATAGGTGGTCTGTTTACAAACAAATCCTGTTTGTCACCTGGTAGGAAAATGCATTGTTCAATAGATTTTAATGCCAGTTATAGATTAAATGGCTCCACAGCTAACAACTCACGGACTATTCCAAACTTCCTGAGAAGTATGATCACTCCAGATCTCCATATTAACTATAACCTCCACTCCACTACTAACAACTCACTGACTATTCCACACTACCTGAGCAGTATGATCACTCCAGCGCTCCATACTAACTATAACCTCCACTACTAACAACTCACTGACTATTCCACACTACCTGAGTAGTATGGTCACTCCAGATGTCCATACTAACTATAACCTCCACTACTAACAACTCACTGACTATTCCACACTACCTGAGTAGTATGGTCACTCCAGATGTCCATACTAAGTATAACCTCCACTCCACTGCTAACAACTCACTGACTATTCCACACAATCTGAGAAGTATGATCACTCCAGATCTCCTTACTAACTATAACCTCCACTACTAACAACCAACTGACTATTCCACACTACCTTAGTAGTATGGTCACTCCAGATCTCCATACTAACTATAACCTCCACTCCACTGCTAACAACTCACTGACTATTCCACACAATCTGAGAAGTATGATCACTCCAGATCTCCTTACTAACTATATCCTCTGCTCCACTGCTAACAACTCACAGACTATTCCACACAACCTGAGTAGTATGCTCACTCCAGCTCTACATACTAATTATAACCTCCACTCCACTGCTAACAACTCACTGACTATTCCACACCACCTGAGCAGTATGATCACTCCAGATCTCCATACTAACTATAACCTCCACTCCACTGCTAACAACTCACTGACTATTCCACACTACCTGAGCAGTATGATCACTCCAGCTCTCCATCTTAACTATAACCTCCACTCCACTGCTAACAACTCACTGACTATTCCACACCACCTGAGCAGTATGATCACTCCAGATCTCCATACTAACTATAACCTCCACTCCACTGCTAACAACTCACTGACTATTCCACACTACCTGAGCAGTATGATCACTCCAGCTCTCCATCTTAACTATAACCTCCACTCCACTACTAACATCTCATTGACTATTCCATACTACCTGAGCAGTATGATCACTCCAGATCTCCATACTAACTATAACCTCCACTCCACTGCTAACAACTCACTGACTATTCCACACTACCTGAGCAGTATGATCACTCCAGATCTCCATACTAACTATAACCTCCACTGCTAACAACTCACTGACTATTCCACACTACCTGATCAGTATGATCACTCCAGATCTCCATACTAACTATAACCTCCGCTCCACTGCTAACAACCCACTGACTATTCCACACTACCTGAGCAGTATGATCACTCCAGATCTCCATACTAACTATAACCTCCACTGCTAACAACTGACTGACTATTCCACACTACCTGAGCAGTATGATCACTCCAGATCTCCATACTAACTATAACCTCCACTACTAACAACTCACTGACTATTCCACACCACCTGAGCAGTATGATCACTCCAGATCTCCATACTAACTATAACCTCCACTCCACTGCTAACAACACACTGACTATTCCACACTACCTGAGCAGTATGATCACTCCAGCTCTCCATCTTAACTATAACCTCCACTCCACTACTAACATCTCATTGACTATTCCATACTACCTGAGCAGTATGATCACTCCAGATCTCCATACTAACTATAACCTCCACTCCACTGCTAACAACTCACTGACTATTCCACACTACCTGAGCAGTATGATCACTCCAGATCTCCATACTAACTATAACCTCCACTGCTAACAACTCACTGACTATTCCACACTACCTGATCAGTATGATCACTCCAGATCTCCATACTAACTATAACCTCCGCTCCACTGCTAACAACTCACTGACTATTCCACACTACCTGAGCAGTATGATCACTCCAGATCTCCATACTAACTATAACCTCCACTGCTAACAACTGACTGACTATTCCACACTACCTGAGCAGTATGATCACTCCAGATCTCCATACTAACTATAACCTCCACTCCACTACTAATAACTCACTGACTATTCCACACTACCTGAGCAGTATGATCACTCCAGATCTCCATACTAACTATAACCTCCACTACTAACAACTGACTGACTATTCCACACTACCTGAGCAGTATGATCACTCCAGATCTCCATACTAACTATAACCTCCACTCCACTGCTAACAACTCACTGACTATTCCACACCACCTGAGCAGTATGATCACTCCAGATCTCCATACTAACTATAACCTCCACTCCACTGCTAACAACTCACTGACTATTCCACACTACCTGAGCAGTATGATCACTCCAGCTCTCCATCTTAACTATAACCTCCACTCCACTACTAACATCTCATTGACTATTCCATACTACCTGAGCAGTATGATCACTCCAGATCTCCATACTAACTATAACCTCCACTCCACTGCTAACAACTCACTGACTATTCCACACTACCTGAGCAGTATGATCACTCCAGATCTCCATACTAACTATAACCTCCACTGCTAACAACTCACTGACTATTCCACACTACCTGATCAGTATGATCACTCCAGATCTCCATACTAACTATAACCTCCGCTCCACTGCTAACAACTCACTGACTATTCCACACTACCTGAGCAGTATGATCACTCCAGATCTCCATACTAACTATAACCTCCACTGCTAACAACTGACTGACTATTCCACACTACCTGAGCAGTATGATCACTCCAGATCTCCATACTAACTATAACCTCCACTACTAACAACTCACTGACTATTCCACACTACCTGAGCAGTATGATCACTCCAGATCTCCATACTAACTATAACCTCCACTCCACTACTAATAACTCACTGACTATTCCACACTACCTGAGCAGTATGATCACTCCAGATCTCCATACTAACTATAACCTCCACTACTAACAACTGACTGACTATTCCACACTACCTGAGCAGTATGATCACTCCAGATCTCCATACTAACTATAACCTCCGCTCCACTGCTAACAACTCACTGACTATTCCACATTACCTGAGCAGTATGATCACTCCAGATCTCCATAATAACTATAACCTCCACGTCTAACAACTCACTGACTATTCCACATTACCTGAGCAGTATGATCAATCCAGATCTCCATACTAACTATAACCTCCACTACTAACAATTCACTGACTATTCCACACTACCTGAGCAGTATGATCACTCCAGATCTCCATACTAACTATAACCTCCGCTCCACTGCTAACAACTGACTGACTATTCCACACTACCTGAGCAGTATGATCACTCCAGATCTCCATACTAACTATAACCTCCACTGCTAACAACTGACTGACTATTCCACACTACCTGAGCAGTATGATCACTCCAGATCTCCATACTAACTATAACCTCCACTCCACTACTAATAACTCACTGACTATTCCACACTACCTGAGCAGTATGATCACTCCAGATCTCCATACTAACTATAACCTCCACTACTAACAACTGACTGACTATTCCACACTACCTGAGCAGTATGATCACTCCAGATCTCCATACTAACTATAACCTCCACTCCACTGCTAACAACTCACTGACTATTCCACACCACCTGAGCAGTATGATCACTCCAGATCTCCATACTAACTATAACCTCCACTCCACTGCTAACAACTCACTGACTATTCCACACTACCTGAGCAGTATGATCACTCCAGCTCTCCATCTTAACTATAACCTCCACTCCACTACTAACATCTCATTGACTATTCCATACTACCTGAGCAGTATGATCACTCCAGATCTCCATACTAACTATAACCTCCACTCCACTGCTAACAACTCACTGACTATTCCACACTACCTGAGCAGTATGATCACTCCAGATCTCCATACTAACTATAACCTCCACTGCTAACAACTCACTGACTATTCCACACTACCTGATCAGTATGATCACTCCAGATCTCCATACTAACTATAACCTCCGCTCCACTGCTAACAACTCACTGACTATTCCACACTACCTGAGCAGTATGATCACTCCAGATCTCCATACTAACTATAACCTCCACTGCTAACAACTGACTGACTATTCCACACTACCTGAGCAGTATGATCACTCCAGATCTCCATACTAACTATAACCTCCACTACTAACAACTCACTGACTATTCCACACTACCTGAGCAGTATGATCACTCCAGATCTCCATACTAACTATAACCTCCACTCCACTACTAATAACTCACTGACTATTCCACACTACCTGAGCAGTATGATCACTCCAGATCTCCATACTAACTATAACCTCCACTACTAACAACTGACTGACTATTCCACACTACCTGAGCAGTATGATCACTCCAGATCTCCATACTAACTATAACCTCCGCTCCACTGCTAACAACTCACTGACTATTCCACATTACCTGAGCAGTATGATCACTCCAGATCTCCATAATAACTATAACCTCCACGTCTAACAACTCACTGACTATTCCACATTACCTGAGCAGTATGATCAATCCAGATCTCCATACTAACTATAACCTCCACTACTAACAATTCACTGACTATTCCACACTACCTGAGCAGTATGATCACTCCAGATCTCCATACTAACTATAACCTTCACTGCTAACAACTCACTGACTATTCCACACTACCTGAGTAGTATGATCACTCCAGATCTCCATACTAACTATAACCTCCACTCCACTACTAATAACTCACTGACTATTCCACACTACCTGATCAGTATAATCACTCCAGATCTCCTTACTAACTATAACCTCCACTGCTAACAACTCACTGACTTTTCCACACTACCTGAGCAGTATGATCACTCCAGATCTCCTTACTAACTATAACCTCCACTGCTAACAACTCACTGACTATTCCACACTACCTGAGCAGTATGATCACTCCAGATCTCCATACTAACTATAACCTCCACTCCACTGCTAAAAACTCACCGAGTATTCTCCTCTACCTGAGTAGTATGTTCACCCCAGCTGTCTACTAACTTTAACCTCAGCTCGACTGCTAAAAATTCACTACAAATCACTACAAGAAAGAAGCTGGTCAATCTGACTTCTCCTTCAGATCTCCAAAAACCTGGAATAACCTACCCGAAAGAATCAGATCTTGTCCCAGCCTAAAATCCATAAAAACAGCTGCTTCTTTGTATATAAAAGAACATATAACTATATAAAATATGTATTATGCATGTCTTTGTATATATGTATTTGTGTATACATAGTTACTCAGTGTAAATATGTAGCTTTTTATTGTAAAAACTCTACAGAACATAGCTGAAAATGAAAGAAATCTCAATATAGTCTTCCTGGTAAACATTTTCTAAACATATAAATGAGTGAGAATTGTCATTCCCCCTAAACATGGTGTATTTGGTTTGGTTTCCAGAACTGCTTTTGTTTAGTTCGATCACTAAGACCCCCATGTTGTCTTTCTTTCTAAGATGTGCTGGAACACAGAGAGGCATTTTTCATACAGATCAGTATGAGCATTTTCACACTGAATATTGTAAAAAACAACTAGCTGGATGAAATTGGTTCTGAAAGCTGTGTGGTCTTGTTATTGCACTTGCTATGAGGCTGTTCTCAAAATGTCTCAGCCACGTCCTTCCCAGAGGCTTGAACAGCGTCAGTTTCTCCTGGGAAATCGCTCGGCTAACTGGCTTTTTAATTTTCACTTTCAAAACATGTTCCTCAATAGTGTGTTTCCAATGCCACCTACACATTTCTATAGAATATGAGGAATATTGTACAGAAAAGAGATTGCTGAAATTAGATCATTTCTCTACAGTTTTTTTTTTAATTTCTAAATGTAGGTTGTAGATGTGGAGATAATAGACAATTGAATAGAAATTTCATCTGACAAAGTTCAAGTTTTAAGGAAACCAGTCTTGATAACAATTCAAATACATTTTTTCTATTAAGAAAATATTTATTATTGGCCTTTAATGCAGAGAAAAACAAAGGGTATTTTGTCTTCTAGGAGATTATTCACAAGATATTATAGATTAAAGCAGAACTTGCATTCATTAAACTCATGGGGACTAGCTCTGAAATAGATGTCTTACCTTTAAAAAAATAGCCAGTGAAAAGGAATTGCTCCCGTTAGGAGACCGGAACCCAGGCTACAGCGCAGACATCTTGTCCGCTCGCCTGCGCTGTCAGTCCCGGTCTCCACTGAGTAGCACTGCAGTGTACAATATGTTTACCGGACGGGACTGACGGCGCAGGTGAGCGGACCGCACTAACATGCCACATTCCATTTCACGGGGCTATTTTTTTCAAGGTAAAACATCTATTTCAAAGCTAATCGCCATGCTTTTAATGAATGCATGGTGACAAAGAATGAACTGAAAGCTCCTCTTTAAGATAATGTGATTTATTTTTCATTAAAAATTAATATACTTTTAAACCAAAGCTAATTTAGGAGACAATGCATGGTTTTTACTTTATGTTTACCAAGATGTTATGAGACACTAATTCCTTGTGCCACAGTAAATGCCTTCCCCAAACAGTCAGGAAAGAGTCTGAGCACGCGACACTGGGAGCAAGCTAGGAGGGAGGGTCCATGTCTCTCCCGAGTTTATATCACTGATGCAGTGTGAGTGAGCTCTGAGCATGCTCCTGTATTTATCTTTAACTCCCTCCTTACTTCCTCTTTTTCTTACCCCTGGTTACCATTATCATCAGCAGAACACTGTGAGAGGAAGTGGTCTGAATTCAAATGCAGTAGCATGCTCAGTACTCACTCATATTGCATCAGCGATACAAGGGGAGGAGAGACATGGAGTCTTCCCTCTACCTTGAACCTAGTGGTGTACAGAGCTGGTTCATGTGCAAGGTGACCTAGATGCCCACCTAGGGCCCGGTGACTCGGGGTGCCAGCTGGCCCAAGCCCAGCCAATAATTGTGCATGCTACTTCTTCCCGCCCTGCACGCATGTCCATAGTTTTGGCACACTGTCTGTCACACAGCAAGCGTACGCGATCGCTCTCCTGCAAAAAAAAAAACAAACTATGCTCCATCCCTTTGGAACACTGCTAGGCCATTGAAGAATGGGAGAGCAGGAGAATGAACACAATTGGTGAGTCTTTTTTTTTATTTTTTTAGCCAATCTATCTTGTCTGTGTGGTTGTGCGTCGGTGTGAGATCTCCAGATAGTCTTTATAGACTGACCACAGATGAATGAGTATACTCTTAAGTACAAATAAAGTGCTAGCATAGACATTGAAAAAATATACTTTCCTGCTTCTAGTATAAAATAATATTCTTGGCATAAGAAAAAAATCCTAGTTAATAATTATCTTTGTTTTCATTCTGTATTGTGATATATTTGACTCATATTTGTGTGACTGCACCCCTTTAAATGAGACCAGCAATACAGTACACCATCACATGACACCAGAGTAACATTACACCATTTCTTCCCATCTATAGAGCATAACACTATTGCATGAGACCAGCAGAGGAATGTACCATTACATGTCACCAGAAGAGCAATAAACTATTTCATCCCAGCAGCAGAGTAACACAACATTACATACCACCAGCAGGACAATACACCATTATATACCACCAGCAGAGCAATATACCTTTAAATGCCATGCACAGAGCAATACATTATTACCTGAAACTAGCACAGAAATGCTTAATCATGTCTCCAACAGAGTAATACATCATTACATTCCACAAGCACAGCAATACACCATAACATGCCATCAGCAGAGAAATAAACCATTACATGACACCAGCAGAGGTGTACACAATTATAGGTAATCAGAAAAGTGATACACCATTACGTGCCACCAGGAAAGCAAATACAATATTACATGTAACATTGACAACAATGCTCATTACATGCCACCAGCAAAGCGATACTCCGTTACATGTAACTGCACAACAAAGGACTATTACATGCCACCAGCAGAGCTGTACACCATTACATGTAACCTCCACAACAAAGGACCGTTACATTCCACCAGCAGAGCAGTACACCATTACATGTAACCTCCACAACAAAGGACTATTACCTTCCACCAACAGAGCTGTACACCATTACATTTAACTGCATAACAAAGGACCATTACATGACACCAGCAGAGCAGTACACCATTACATGTAACCTCCACAACAAAGCACCATTACTTTCCACCAGCAGAGCTGTACACCATTACATTTAACTGCATAACAAAGGACCATTACATGTCACCAGCAGAGCAGTACACCATTACATGTAACCTCCACAACAAAGGGCCATTAAATGCCACCAGCAGAGCAGTACACCATTACATGTAACCTCCACAACAATGGACCATTACATGCCACCAGCAGAGCAGTACACCATTACATGTAACCTCCACAACAATGGACCATTACATGCCACCAGCAGAGCAGTACACCATTACATGTAACCTCCACAACAAAGGGCCATTACATGCCACCAGCAGAGCAGTACACCATTACATGTAACCTCCACAACAAAGGACCATTACATGTCACCAGCAGAGCAGTACACCATTACATGTAACCTCCACAACAAAGGACCGTTACATTCCACCAGCAGAGCAGTACACCATTACATGTAAACTCCACAACAAAGGACCGTTACATTCCACCAGCAGAGCAGTACACCATTACATGTAACCTCCACAACAAAGGACTATTACCTTCCACCAACAGAGCTGTACACCATTACATTTAACTGCATAACAAAGGACCATTACATGACACCAGCAGAGCAGTACACCATTACATGTAACCTCCACAACAAAGCACCATTACTTTCCACCAGCAGAGCTGTACACCATTACATTTAACTGCATAACAAAGGACCATTACATGTCACCAGCAGAGCAGTACACCATTACATGTAACCTCCACAACAAAGGGCCATTACATGCCACCAGCAGAGCAGTACACCATTACATGTAACCTCCACAACAATGGACCATTACATGCCACCAGCAGAGCAGTACACCATTACATGTAACCTCCACAACAATGGACCATTACATGCCACCAGCAGAGCAGTACACCATTACATGTAACCTCCACAACAAAGGGCCATTACATGCCACCAGCAGAGCAGTACACCATTACATGTAACCTCCACAACAAAGGACCATTACATGTCACCAGCAGAGCAGTACACCATTACATGTAACCTCCACAACAAAGGACCGTTACATTCCACCAGCAGAGCAGTACACCATTACATGTAAACTCCACAACAAAGGACCGTTACATTCCACCAGCAGAGCAGTACACCATTACATGTAAACTCCACAACAAAGGGCCATTACATGTCACCAGCAGAGCAGTACACCATTACATGTAACCTCCACAACAAAGGACCGTTACATTCCACCAGCAGAGCAGTACACCATTACATGTAAACTCCACAACAAAGGGCCATTACATGTCACCAGCAGAGCAGTACACCATTACATGTAACTTCCACAACAATGGACCATTACATGCCACCAGCAGAGCACTACACCATTACATGTAACCTCCACAACAAAGGGCCATTACATGCCACCAGCAGAGCAGTACACCATTACATGTAACCTCCACAACAAAGGGCCATTACATTCCACCAGCAGAGCAGTACACCATTACATGTAACTGCACAACAAAGGACCATTACATGCCACCAGCAGAGCAGTACACCATTACATGTAACCTCCACAACAAAGGGCCATTACATGCCACCAGCAGAGCAGTACACCATTACATGTAACCTCCACAACAAAGGACCATTACATGTCACCAGCAGAGCAGTACACCATTACATGTAACCTCCACAACAAAGGGCCATTACATGCCACCAGCAGAGCAGTACACCATTACATGTAACCTCCACAACAAAGGGCCATTACATGCCACCAGCAGAGCAGTACACCATTAGATGTAACCTCCACAACAAAGGACCATTATATTCCACCAGCAGAGCAGTACACCATTACATGTAACCTTCACAACAAAGGACCATTACATTCCACCAGCAGAGCAGTACACCATTACATGTAACCTCCACAACAAAGGGCCATTACATGCCACCAGCAGAGCAGTACACCATTACATGTAACCTCCACAACAATGGACCATTACATTCCACCAGCAGAGCAGTACACCATTACATGTAACCTCCACAACAATGGACCATTACATTCCACCAGCAGAGCAGTACACCATTACATGTAACCTCCACAACAAAGGGCCATTACATGACACCAGCAGAGCAGTACACCATTACATGTAACCTCCACAACAAAGCACCATTACTTTCCACCAGCAGAGCTGTACACCATTACATTTAACTGCATAACAAAGGACCATTACATGTCACCAGCAGAGCAGTACACCATTACATGTAACCTCCACAACAAAGGGCCATTACATGCCACCAGCAGAGCAGTACACCATTACATGTAACCTCCACAACAATGGACCATTACATGCCACCAGCAGAGCAGTACACCATTACATGTAACCTCCACAACAATGGACCATTACATGCCACCAGCAGAGCAGTACACCATTACATGTAACCTCCACAACAAAGGGCCATTACATGCCACCAGCAGAGCAGTACACCATTACATGTAACCTCCACAACAAAGGACCATTACATGTCACCAGCAGAGCAGTACACCATTACATGTAACCTCCACAACAAAGGACCGTTACATTCCACCAGCAGAGCAGTACACCATTACATGTAAACTCCACAACAAAGGACCGTTACATTCCACCAGCAGAGCAGTACACCATTACATGTAACCTCCACAACAAAGGACTATTACCTTCCACCAACAGAGCTGTACACCATTACATTTAACTGCATAACAAAGGACCATTACATGACACCAGCAGAGCAGTACACCATTACATGTAACCTCCACAACAAAGCACCATTACTTTCCACCAGCAGAGCTGTACACCATTACATTTAACTGCATAACAAAGGACCATTACATGTCACCAGCAGAGCAGTACACCATTACATGTAACCTCCACAACAAAGGGCCATTACATGCCACCAGCAGAGCAGTACACCATTACATGTAACCTCCACAACAATGGACCATTACATGCCACCAGCAGAGCAGTACACCATTACATGTAACCTCCACAACAATGGACCATTACATGCCACCAGCAGAGCAGTACACCATTACATGTAACCTCCACAACAAAGGGCCATTACATGCCACCAGCAGAGCAGTACACCATTACATGTAACCTCCACAACAAAGGACCATTACATGTCACCAGCAGAGCAGTACACCATTACATGTAACCTCCACAACAAAGGACCGTTACATTCCACCAGCAGAGCAGTACACCATTACATGTAAACTCCACAACAAAGGACCGTTACATTCCACCAGCAGAGCAGTACACCATTACATGTAAACTCCACAACAAAGGGCCATTACATGTCACCAGCAGAGCAGTACACCATTACATGTAACCTCCACAACAAAGGACCATTACATTCCACCAGCAGAGCAGTACACCATTACATGTAACTTCCACAACAATGGACCATTACATGCCACCAGCAGAGCACTACACCATTACATGTAACCTCCACAACAAAGGGCCATTACATGCCACCAGCAGAGCAGTACACCATTACATGTAACCTCCACAACAAAGGGCCATTACATTCCACCAGCAGAGCAGTACACCATTACATGTAACTGCACAACAAAGGACCATTACATGCCACCAGCAGAGCAGTACACCATTACATGTAACCTCCACAACAAAGGGCCATTACATGCCACCAGCAGAGCAGTACACCATTACATGTAACCTCCACAACAAAGGACCATTACATGTCACCAGCAGAGCAGTACACCATTACATGTAACCTCCACAACAAAGGGCCATTACATGCCACCAGCAGAGCAGTACACCATTACATGTAACCTCCACAACAAAGGGCCATTACATGCCACCAGCAGAGCAGTACACCATTAGATGTAACCTCCACAACAAAGGACCATTATATTCCACCAGCAGAGCAGTACACCATTACATGTAACCTCCACAACAAAGGACCATTACATTCCACCAGCAGAGCAGTACACCATTACATGTAACCTCCACAACAAAGGGCCATTACATGCCACCAGCAGAGCAGTACACCATTACATGTAACCTCCACAACAATGGACCATTACATTCCACCAGCAGAGCAGTACACCATTACATGTAACCTCCACAACAATGGACCATTACATTCCACCAGCAGAGCAGTACACCATTACATGTAACCTCCACAACAATGGACCATTACATGCCACCAGTAGAGCAATACACCATTACATGTAACCTCCACAACAAAGGGCCATTACATGTCACCAGCAGAGCAGTACACCATTACATGTAACCTCCACAACAAAGGACCGTTACATTCCACCAGCAGAGCAGTACACCATTACATGTAAACTCCACAACAAAGGACCATTACATTCCACCAGCAGAGCAGTACACCATTACATGTAAACTCCACAACAAAGGACCATTACATTCCACCAGCAGAGCAGTACACCATTACATGTAAACTCCACAACAATGGACCATTACATTCCACCAGCAGAGCAGTACACCATTACATGTAACCTCCACAACAATGGACCATTACATGCCACCAGTAGAGCAATACACCATTACATGTAACCTCCACAACAAAGGGCCATTACATGTCACCAGCAGAGCAGTACACCATTACATGTAACCTCCACAACAAAGGACCATTACATGCCACCAGCAGAGCAGTACACCATTACATGTAACCTCCACAACAAAGGGCCATTACATGCCACCAGCAGAGCAGTACACCATTACATGTAACCTCGACAACAAAGGACCATTACATTCCACCAGCAGAGCAGTACACCATTACATGTAACCTCCACAACAAAGGGCCATTTCATGCCACCAGCAGAGCAGTACACCATTACATGTAACCTCCGCAACAAAGGACCATTACATGCCACCAGCAGAGCAGTACACCATTACATGTAACCTCCACAACAAAGGACCATTACATGTCACCAGCAGAGCAGTACACCATTACATGTAACCTCCACAACAAAGGACCATTACATTCCACCAGCAGAGCAGTACACCATTACATGTAACCTCCACAACAAAGGGCCATTTCATGCCACCAGCAGAGCAGTACACCATTACATGTAACCTCCGCAACAAAGGACCATTACATGCCACCAGCAGAGCAGTACACCATTACATGTAACCTCCACAACAAAGGACCGTTACATTCCACCAGCAGAGCAGTACACCATTACATGTAACCTCCACAACAAAGGACCATTACATGCCACCAGCAGAGCAGTACACCATTACAGAAGGAATTACCTGGTAGTTTCTTTTTAGAAAATCACCCCTATTGCTTCACAATTTGCATACCTCCCAAGTGTCCCTCTTTAGGAGGGACAGCCCCTCTTTTGGACCCATATCCCACTGTCCCTCTTTCCCACCCTGATGTCCCTCTTTTTAGGAGATCAGATTGCATGGTGTGTATATAGAAGTGTATCATACTGCGCCACAGCCCTAAAACTCACATTATTGTTTGTTTAAATGTCAGTATATCTGTTTATACATTAGTCTGTGTAACTAAAATACTTGGATTTTGTTATAAGTTATTTATTTGGTTACACAAGGAGGTATCAATAGGTCATGAAATAGCCTAAAACTTCTGGGTAACATCCCACCCACCAGCCACGCCCCCAGCAACACCCCCTAAAACACAAGTGTCCCTCTTTGGCAATTTGGAATGTTGGGAGGTATGCAATTTGTTGAACACCCGTGAGTCAAACGTGTCAACCATTTTTGCACATCCTTAACCCTTTAAGTGCCAGAGGCTTTTTAAAAGCATTTCTTTGCAATGTGTTACATAACCCTCTAGTAGTCAAAGCGTTAATGTGTATTTTTACAGTTTCCCTTTTCTCCCATGAATCAGAAGTAGCTGAACTGGCGAATCTTCTGCAGATTTGTATTTGGTCATCAGAGCAATGGATCTGATCACCTCTAACAGTATGTAAGAGGTTCTGTTCCATGGAGCTTACTAACGAGGTGAATAATTAGGCTTTCTGTAGGAGGCGTTGAGGCTAAGGTGAGCGCATGTCCATTTAATCAGGGACACAGTGCACACACTGCAGGGTTATACTGATCACTGCACAGCCCTGCACAATGAAGTTGTCATAAGTGTCCTTGATTTAAAGCGAAATGTGGTCAATCTCGGAGGCCAGAACAGCACAGCGTTAAGAACCCTAGAGGTCCATGGCACAAGTGTGAAGGTAGGCTCCCAAGTATAGGGAAACATTTAGGATCCTCTTGAGTTTAGTTCTAACCTTTGTTTTCCAATTACATACTTATGGAAAAAGTAACCTTGTCTATGTATTCTGCATCCACAACAGCATCACTCTTCCCAGAACAACTGCCCAAATCATTAACTTAGGTCCATTCTGTAAAACTGGGACTTTTGGGAACCTAGAAAGAAACATGTGTGCTCGCATATGGGGATAGTGAAAACTCCTTTTTTTGGCTGAAATTCTTGCAGATAAAAAAATGCCTTTTACAGTTTTTTTCTGTAGAAAGATATTAAGGTTCCACCGTATCACTGCCACCAATGGAATTCCCTCAAGAGCTTTTCCAGTTTCCACCAACATGAAAATTCCTGCTTCAGTATTACTACTGATGAGTACTGAAGTGCACAACTCCACAGCTGAAAGGTAAAGGGATAGTAATACTTCATTTTATCTTTATTTTATTTTGTAGACATTAAAAAAACATGAAGAATGATATAAGTCTTATCTCTCAAACCTTTATGGTTTAAGAGATATTCACAAACAAAGTATCCCCCTCCCGCCCCTTTTACTGATGTAACATTGTTCAGCCAGATCAGAAGGGAGGTGCCCAGGTAGACTGCAGAGAGGGATAATCTTCAATTAAGATAAGGGAAAAAGCTGAAAAACTTGTCAAGGGGGGCAGGGCTTTCATTGTTCTTATAGGAAGAAGATTGTCCCCTGCTGTTATCTGTCTGGTCTATGGACTGGATTCCACATCTGAGAAGAGATGGCTTACACTAGGTAAAAGGGGCAGGGCTTTCATTGTTCTCATAGGAAGAACATTGTCCCCTGCTGTTATCTGTCTGGTCTATGGACTGGATTCCACATCTGAGAAGAGATTGCTTACACTAGGTAAAAGGGGCAGGGCTTTCATTGTTCCCATAGGAAGCAGATTGTCCCCTGCTGTTATCTGTCTGGTCTATGGACTGGATTCCACATCTGAGAAGAGATGTCTTACACTAGGTAAAAGGGACGGGAGGGGAAACTTTGCTTGTGAATATCTCTCAAACCATAAAGGTTTGAGAGATAAGACTTATATCGTTCTTCATGTTTTTTTCATGCCTACAAAATAAAATAAAGATAAAACGAAGTATTACTATCCCTTTAAAGTTATTAACATTCTTACAGCAGCATATGTCTTGAGAAAATTGCTAGCACACTGAGTAGTCCAATGGCAACTTACGGTTAGTAATGTCTTACATAAATAAAAAGTAATATTGTAGATAATCAAAAAATAAATCCATTGATGCTAGACCTCTATGGTTGGAGAGATATAATGTTTTAAAGTTCCTCCTCCCTCCCCTTTCACTGGCTTCAGTCTCTAGCTGACAGAAGAAGATCCAGCAGGCGACTCTTCAGCAGAGCCGAAATAGCGTGATCTACAAATAAATAGCGTAATCTACAAATGAATACTTCATTGGAGCGGTCTACAAAGTGTGCTACAAAGGCACACTTTGTAGACCGTTCCAATTAAGTATTTATTTGTAGATCGAGCTATTTCGACTCTGCTGAAGAGCCGCCTCGAGTCGGCCGACACAAATCTCCTGCTGTCAGCTTTACAGCTGCCATCAGTGAGGAGAGAAATTTAAAATGTTACATCACTTAGACCATAAAGGTTTGAGCGATCAGACCGGCATCGATTGATTTCTTTTTTGATTATCTACGATAATCATTACTAACTGTTACGGTTTTCTGACACTCAGACAACGGTAAAAAGTAAAAACACAGTTTTATTGAAATAATGGTTAAAGAACAGCGCCCCTGGGGGCCAGGACAGGTATAAATGGTAATGACCATATACAGGCCCAAGTATGTATAATGAAATTTATACTGATCAGGGAAGCAACATTGAGGGGTTAATGTAGAGAAACTGAACAGTCTCAGTAAAATTGATTAGCCAATGCCCAGTAGGTAATATCAGTCTCTTGATGGTGCAGAGGAAGGTGTATTGTGTGACTGAACTGAATCACTCTCAGATAGCTGTGCAATGGAACGCCCCATCTGACCAGCAAGATAGACCAGAGCTGAGCCAATACCACCTTAGTGGGATTATCAGGAGGAAAGCTACTGCAGGAGCTAATGGGACCAGAACCTGAATCGCCCTCAACACTCTCACGGAAGTAACCCTGCATTTGCCAATGGAACCAGAGCTCTAAATACCCCTTGGGTGCCAGAATGGAGCAACACTGCACAAGCAATTAACGAGCCAGAGCACTGGTAGTGCGGTGGATAGCGTAACACATTGAGCACTTGGAGACCAGAGCCGGGACACCCTTCTGGTGCCGTACGGAGCACACACTGCAAGAGCAAACTGGAGGTACCAATGCCAACCGGCGCAACCACGGTGCTGACCGAGCACCGGAATGGTCAACTGCACTGCTAATGTGAATGGATAGGTTAGGTCTTAAAGGCACAGGCTCAGAAAGTGTTAATGGCTCGAACGGAACACAAAGGCTTGGCAAGTGTACTAGGATAGGCTCAATTAACGGAGGCTACCAGAACAGCAAGGGTTAATGCAGGTTCGGTAATGGAGACTACAGCTCAACAGCGCTATGAGGATAGGCTCAGTGCAACAGGAGGCAACAGCTCGGTATATAGAGAGATGATTAGCCAGAGCGACACAAACACAGTTCAGAATGTCGCTGGAAGGTGACCGGAATCACACGGGAACACAGGATTAGATCACTGAGCAGGAACATCAGCCGGAACCGGATCAATACACGAAGCAGGAACGTCAGCCAGAGCCGGGTCAATCACGGAGCAGAGTCGTCAGCCAGAACCAGGTCAATCACGGAGCAGGGTCATCAGCCAGAACCGGGTCAATCACGGAGCAGGAACGTCAGTCAGAGCCGGGTCAATCACGGAGCAGGGTCGTCAGCCAGAACCGGGTCAATCACGGAGCAGAGTCGTCAGCCAGAACTGGGTCAATCACGGAGCAGAGTCGTCAGCCAGAACCGGGTCAATCACGGAGCAGAGTCGTCAGTCAGAGCCGGGTCAATCACGGAGCAGAGTCGTCAGTCAGAGCCGGGTCAATCACGGAGCAGAGTCGTCAGTCAGACCCGGGTCAATCACGGAGCAGGAACGTCAGTCAGAGCCAGGTCAATCACGGAGCAGGGTCGTCAGCCAGAACCGGGTCAATCACGGAGCAGAGTCGTCAGCCAGAACCGGGTCAATCACGGAGCAGAGTCGTCAGCCAGAACCGGGTCAATCACGGAGCAGAGTCGTCAGTCAGAGCCGGGTCAATCACGGAGCAGAGTCGTCAGTCAGAGCCGGGTCAATCACGGAGCAGAGTCGTCAGCCAGAGCCGGGTCAATCACGGAGCAGAGTCGTCAGTCAGAGCCGGGTCAATCACGGAGCAGGAACGTCAGCCGGAACCGGGTCAATCACGGAGCAGGGTCGTCAGCCAGAACCGGGTCAATCACGGAGCAGAGTCGTCAGCCAGAGCCGGGTCAATCACGGAGCAGAGTCGTCAGTCAGAGCCGGGTCAATCACGGAGCAGGAACGTCAGCCAGAACCGGGTCAATCACGGAGCAGGGTCATCAGCCAGAGCCGGGTCAATCACAGAGCAGAGTCGTCAGCCAGAACCGGGTCAATCACGGAGCAGAGTCGTCAGCCAGAACCGGGTCAATCACGGAGCAGAGTCGTCAGCCAGAACCGGGTCAATCACGGAGCAGGAACGTCAGCCGGAACCGGGTCAATCACGAGCAGGATCAGCAGAATAATCAGACGAGCAGGGTCGGTACACAGGAACACAGGAACAGAGCAACAAAGCGCAGGATCAGGAACACCACGAAAGGGCAACTGACAAGTGCCGTGACCCCAGTATATAAAGGAACATCCTGGACGGGCCAATCAGCCTCCTCCAATGCACAGGTAACAACAAGAGAGATTGACAGGGAATCACGGGGACTGTGCTACTAACCCTTTAAGCCTTCAAAAAATGATTAGGTTGCTTGAGACCTCCGTTTCAAGCTGGTGAAGGGGAGAGAGCAGGGGGTTATGCTTATTGTCCTACAGCAACATAAGCCTTGAGAAAACTATTAGCAGGCTGAGTCAGAGGCGTAACTAGAAATCACCTGGCCCTGGTGTGAAAATTGCCATGCCCCCCCCCAACCTCACGCCCTCTCCTGTAGATCATTGCCCCAATCTGTATATTACTGCCCCCATGCCGTCTCCTGTACATATTTCTGCCCCATGCCGTCTCCTGTATATCACTGACCCCCATGCCCCCTCTTGTATATCACTGCCCCCTCCTGTTTTCATTATTGGCCCACCAAGCCCTCTCCCATACATCACTGCCCCCTACCCTCTCACATAATAAATATGCTTGGCTACCAGTTTTTAAAACAATCCGTTGATTATTCTGCTTGTCAGGATCTTAAGACAGTGTCTTCCTGAGATATTGGGGCAGACAAGTCTTATGATTAATAAGGGTAAGGAAAGTATTACTGAGTGACCTGGCACTCAAAGGGTTATCAGAGCCCTGTCTCCTATAGGATGTCTTCACTTCCTATGTACACGGCGGAGGCCCACAGAGCAGACAATACGATAAACACTAAACAGGGCTCTGATAACCCTTTGAATACCAGGTCACTTAATAATATTTTGCTCACCCTTATCAAATACCTCTCAAGTGTCCCTCTTTTACACCCAAATCCCTCTGTCCCTCTTTCCCACCCTGATGTCCCTCTTTTTAGGAGATCAGATTGTGTGTTGTGTACTGAGTCCTAAGGCAACAATGGTCTTGAAAAAAATATGTTAGAACACTGAGGGCTACAGCAACATAAGCCCTGAACGACTGTTAGCAAGCTGAGGCACATGACAATATAAGCTTGAAAAATTGTTAGCAGGCTAATTTTGGGAATAGAGAAAGAACACAGTGGCAGCAAAAGTCCCTGATCTCTATCCTGGGGGGGCATGGTTTCACATTGTCAACAAACCTGACCGTATAATGTTTCCAGCCCTTTGCCCATGACAATAACCACTTATTTGTACAACACTGGCATCCTTAAAAATAACTGTGACTTGGGATGTTTCAGCAGGGTGCAAAACATAAATTCTTTAAGCCTCTGTTTTCAACAAAAGAATGTCAACATATTTCAAATAATGAGGGTTTTGTTGCATAGTTTGTTCAAAATAAGTGAAAATAAAGTTTTTAAGACTTTAGGAAACAAAGAAGAAGAATTAAATAGTGGGGTGGAAGTCAATGATGTTGATACTGCTACTAATGACCAAATTAATGATGATGATGTTGTGAATCTATTGTTCTCCCCTTCTTCTGATATAGATAAAATAGAGAGAGAGATAAAAATATGACCAGAAAATTAGCCATACCTCCCAAGTGTCCCTCTTTAGGAGGGACAGTCCCTCTTTTAGACCCAAATCGCTCTGTCCCTGTTTCCCACGCATGTCCCTCTCTTTTTAGGAGATCAGATTATGTGGTGTGTATATAAGTGTATCATATTGCTCTACAACAATAAAACTCACTTTAATGTCTGTTTAAACATCAGTATATCTGTTTATAAATTAGTCTGCATAAATAAAATACTTTGGTCTTGTTCTACATTATTTATTAGGTTATACAAGGAATTGTCAATAGGTCATGAAATACCCTGAAAAGTCTCTGTAATGCCCTGCCCATCAGTCACGCCCCCAGCAAGACCCCCTAAAACAAAAGTGTCCCTCTTTGGCAATTTGAAATGTTGGGAGGCATGAATTAGCTGAAAGGAAAAGGCTCAAAATATGTTAAAGTTGGCTTACCTCTCCGAGGTACCCCATTTTAAGCAAGTCCTATCTGATACGTATTGCCCGTATTGCCATCATTATGCTTTATATTACAAGATAAATCTGTCTAATGCCTTTATAGCTGAACTGAGCTACCTCATGAACCGGAACACCCACTACTACGATCTGCGTGGAGCCTGTATAATACACCTTTCCAATCCTCACCGAGTTTTCCATTTTCATTTACTCAAATGACTCAGAGTGATTACAGGCAAAATAATGACATGTACTATGACTTTAAAACACCTCTTGCAATATAAAACTGTGCATCCTATATAATATAAAGTCCTAGAATGCGTCGCTCACTGTGTGTGTAACCGCACATACGCAGTAGGGACTCGCAGAACGGGCTAATCCGGAGTGGGGAGCTCCGGAAGGCTGACAGTCTGTCTGTGGTCCCGGCACTGGGGCAGCAGCAGAGGTGGCTGGGTGACAAACTGTCTCCTAGCGCCTCCACTGCTCCCGGAGCAGGGAGTACAGACAGGCTGTGAACCATCCGGAGCTCTCCGCTCCGGATCAGCCCGTGTATACGGGCTTTGTAACTAGTATGTATATATTTTAGCACATTTAGACTGATAGGAATGTTCTAGTCCTTGAGGATCCCATCCACTCACTGCTAAGGATCCTTGTTTGAATGCAGTTCATCCATGAAGGCATTAGATAGATTTAGCTTTCAATATAAAGCATTTTTATAAGCCATAATGATGGCAATACATATTAGATAGAAAAAAATGTAAGGAAAGGTCCTCAGGGCAAAAGACGCCCAAAGCAACCTACCTAAAAGGAAAACTTATTTAGAAGAGGCACTCAAAAGGTAATAAAGAAAATGTGAGCTTTATTAACCCCTTAACGACCCTTGACGGTCATAGTACATCAAGGGTCGATCTGACTAAACGACCCATGATGTAATATGACCATCATGGAATTCTGGGCTCCCCCCGCGGCTGCACGCTGTTTGGGGAGTACGGAAGCGGATTTTGAAAAACAAAAAAAATGCTCCGTGGTCCTTAACTGACCACGCTGCGCCGAACGGCCGGTCGTTAAGGGGTTAACAGATCCAAAAAATATACTCTCAGACAAGCTAAAAACAATTAAAAGATAGACATAGACAGGCAACTAATAAATTATATTTACCAGGTATATAAATATATAATGGATAAGAAAACCAAAAAAGTGAAAACACAAAAAGACTCAAATCAGCTCAGACAAATACACAACAGCCTAATGAGGTGCAATACAAACAGGTACATAGTAAAGTGACAAAGAAACAATTATACAAAATAGATGTGAATTAAATGTATAATTATCTCTATAAAAATCAATAGATAGACACACTGGGAATAATAGTGGAAGCCGTCTAGATGCCTAACACCCAGCAGTACAGCAGTAGATATTATTATTATTATTATTATTCTTTATTTATATAGCGCCAACTAATTCCGCAGCGCTGTACAATTGGGGAATAGACATACAGAGATATTAAATAGTACAATCAGATGTGGAGAACAGGAGGATCAGAGGGCCCTGCTCGTGAGAGCTTACAGTCTAGAGGAAGGTAGGTTTGATACAGAAGGAGTAAGTGCTATTGCGTTTAAGTGCCTCCTGCCACATGAACTGCCAGTCAGTGGGTGGGAGTGAGAAGTGCCATTGAGTGCAGTAGTCCGTGCAAGGGGTGAATCTTGGTGATGATGTTTATGGAGGCAGTTGATAGGCCTCCCTGAAGAGGTGAGTCTTCAGGGGGCGTCTGAAGATTTGAAGGCTGGGGGAGAGTCTGATGGGACGGGGGAGGGAATTCCACAGCTCAGGTGCAGTACGGGAGAAGTCCTGTAGGCGGGAGTGGAAGGATAAGATCTGTGGAGAGCAGAAGGTCATGTGCAGAGCGAAGATGGCGGGCGGGAGTATATTTGGAAATGAGAGATGAGATATAGGGGGGTGCAGTGTTAGTGAGGGCTCTATAAGCTAGCACCAGAGTTTTGAATTTTACTCTGTATGCTAATGGGAGCCAGTGTAGGGACTGACAGAGGGGTGTGGTGTTAGAGAAGCGATGAGTGAGATAGATACTGATGATAACAGCGGTCATGTAAAATCCATTCCTCCAAAGACAAAAGTGACCCTACACTTAGATAGTGATGGGTGAAAAGTCTAATTTGTGGAAAACCAGCAATTTACCGCTCTCTGTGCCTTTTTGCTAACACTGAAAACTTCCAGAGAGGACGCTGACAATTTCAGCATATTCTCGAGACATATGTGATTCTATGGCTACCAATACAGTGGGACAAGGTATGTGTGTTACTATGGCTACCAATACAGTGGGACAAGGTATGTGTGTTACTATGGCTACCAATACAGTGGGACAAGGTATGTGTGTTACTATGGCTACCAATACAGTGGGACAAGGTATGTGTGTTACTATGGCTACCAATACAGTGGGACAAGGTATGTGTGTTACTATGGCTACCAATACAGTGGGACAAGGTATGTGTGTTACTATGGCTACCAATACAGTGGGACAAGGTATGTGTGTTACTATGGCTACCAATACAGTGGGACAAGGTATGTGTGTTACTATGGCTACCAATACACTGGGACAAGGTATGTGTGTTACTATGGTTACCAGTGCAGTGGGACAAAACCGGGGTGTCACTTTGTGTGGTTCTATGGCTACCAGTGCAGTGGGACAAGACTGGGGGTCAGTATGTCTGGTTCTATGGCTACCAGTGCAATAGGACAAGACTGGGGGTCAGTATGTCTGGTTCTATGGCTATCAGTGCAATAGGACAAGGCTGGAGGTCAGTATGTGCGGTTCTATGGCTACCAGTGCAATGGGACAAGGATGGGGTCAGTATGTGTGGTTCTATGGTACCAGTGCAGTGGGACAAGGCTGGAGGTCAGTATGTGTAGTTCTATGGATACCAGTGCAGTGGGACAAGGCTGGGGGTCAGTATGTGTGGTTCTATGGCTACCAGTGCAGTGGGACAAGGCTGGGGGTCAGTATGTGTGGTTCTATGGCTACCAGTGCAGTGGGACAAGGCTGGAGGTCAGTATGTGTAGTTCTATGGATACCAGTGCAGTGGGACAAGGCTGGGGGTCAGTATGTGTAGTTCTATGGATATCAGTGCAGTAGGACAAGGCTGGGGGTCAGTATGTGTGGTTCTATGGATACCAGTGCAGTGGGACAAGGCTGGGGGTCAGTATGTGTGGTTCTATGGATACCAGTACAGTGGGACAAGGCTGGGGGTCAGTATGTGTGGTTCTATTCCTACCAGTGCAGTGGGACAAGGCTGGGGGTCAGTATGTGTGGTTCTATGGTACCAGTGCAGTGGGACAAGGCTGGAGGTCAGTATGTGTGGTTCTATGGCTACCAGTGCAATGGGACAAGGATGGGGTCAGTATGTGTGGTTCTATGGATACCAGTGCAGTGGGACAAGGCTGGGGGTCAGTATGTGTGGTTCTATGGCTACCAGTGCAATGGGACAAGGATGGGGTCAGTATGTGTGGTTCTATGGTACCAGTGCAGTGGGAGAAGGCTGGAGGTCAGTATGTGTGGTTCTATGGATACCAGTGCAGTGGGACAAGGCTGGAGGTCAGTATGTGTGGTTCTATGGATACCAGTGCAGTGGGACAAGGCTGGAGGTCAGTATGTGTGGGTCTATGGATACCAGTGCAGTGGGACAAGGCTGGAGGTCAGTATGTGTGGTTCTATGGTACCAGTGCAGTGGGACAAGGCTGGAGGTCAGTATGTGTGGGTCTATGGATACCAGTGCAGTGGGACAAGGCTGGAGGTCAGTATGTGTGGTTCTATGGCTACCAGTGCAGTAGGACAAGGCTGGGGAGGTCAGTATGTGTGGTTCTATGGATACCAGTGCAGTAGGACAAGGCTGGAGGTCAGTATGTGCGGTTCTATGGCTACCAGTGCAATGGGACAAGGTATGTGTGTTACTATGGTTACCAGTGCAGTGGGACAAAACTGGGGTGTCACTTTGTGTGGTTATATGGCTACCAGTGTAGTGGGACAAGACTGGGGGTCAGTATGTCTGGTTCTATGGCTACCAGTGCAGTGGGACAAGGCTGGGGTCAGTATGTGTGGTTCTATGGCTACCAGTGCAATAGGACAAGGCTGGAGGTCAGTATGTGCGGTTCTATGGCTACCAGTGCAATGGGACAAGGCTGGAGGTCAGTATGTCTGGTTCTATGGCTACCAGTGCAATAGGACAAGGCTGGGGGTCAGTATGTGTGGTTCTATGGCTACCAGTGCAATAGGACAAGGCTGGAGGTCAGTATGTGTGGTTCTATGGCTACCAGTGCAATGGGACAAGGCTGGAGGTCAGTATGTGTGGTTCTATGGCTACCAGTGCAGTGGGACAAGGTATGTGTGCTACTATGGCTACCAATACAGTGGGACAAGGTATGTGTGTTACTATGGTTACCAGTGCAGTGGGACAAAACCGGGGTGTCACTTTGTGTGGTTCTATGGCTACCAGTGTAGTGGGACAAGACTGGGGGTCAGTATGTCTGGTTCTATGGCTACCAGTGCAGTAGGACAAGGATGAGGTCAGTATGTGTGGTTCTATGGCTACCAGTGCAGTGGGACAAGGCTGGAGGTCAGTATGTCTGGTTCTATGGCTACCAGTGCAGTAGGACAAGGATGAGGTCAGTATGTGTGGTTCTATGGCTACCAGTGCAGTAGAACAAGGCTGGAGGTCAGTATGTGTGGTTCTATGGCTACCAGTGCAGTAGGACAAAGCTGGAGGTCAATATGTGTGGTTCTATGGTGACCAGTGCAGTGGGACAGGGCTGGGGGGTCAGTAAATGTGGTTCTATGGCTACCAGTGCAGTAGGACAAGGCTGGAGGTCAGTATGTGGGGTTCTATGGCTAGCAGTGCAGTAGGACAAGGCTGGAGGTCAATATGTGTAGTTCTATGGCTACCAGTGCAGTGGGACAGGGCTGGAGGTCAGTATGTGTGGTTCTGTAGCTACCAGTGCAGTGGGACAAGGTATGTGTGCTACTATGGCTACCAATACAGACAAGGTATGTGTGTTACTATGGTTACCAGTGCAGTGGGACAAAACTGGGGTGTCACTTTGTGTGGTTCTATGGCTTCCAGTGCAGTTGGACAAGGCTGGAGGTCAGTATGTGTGGGTCTATGTCTACCAGTGCAGTAGGACAAGGCTGGAGGTCAGTATGTGTGGTTGTATGGCTACCAGTGCAGTGGGACAAGGCTGGAGGTCAGTATGTGTGGTTGTATGGCTACCAGTGCAGTGGGACAGGGCTGGAGGTCAGTATGTGTGGTTCTGTAGCTACCATTACAGGTATTCAACAGATTTTTTTGCTAATACTGAAGGGGTTAATAATGCTCTTGCTTCTGCCATATGCCAAAATCAGCGGTATCGGGAAATTGTCAAATCCATATTAAGCCCTTAACGACCGGCCACGAAGGCGATCACTAAAGGACCATGGAGCATTTTTTTTTTTTGATGATCCAATTCCAGGCTCCCCCGAACAGCCGCGCGGGGAGCCCTGAAATCCATGCCGGTCTAGGTACGTCATGGGTCGCTCAGTCACTTTTTACCCATGACGTACCATGACTGTCAAGGGTCAATAAGGGGTTAAAGAAGAGAAAACAGCTAGATGCCTGCGTTAATGTTACATTTGCAATCTTTGAGCCGAGTTAGAAGAGTAAATTCTCTCTGGCGACTTATTTTCATTAAAAAAAAAAAAGGAACAACGGCTCAATGGGATAATGTAGAAGTATTTGGACCAGGAAAGCCTGTATCTTTCAATAATAAGCGCTGCTAATTGAAATGCAAATTTTCCTTCGTACAAAGATCCGGTTTGTTTTCACTTCTTAGAACGTTAAAGGCAAAATAAAACAACCATCTCTTCCACTCTACATGTGTCAGGGATATATCTGACGCATAGTGATGTTTTGTGTTGGATACCTTGTTGGCACTCAAGGGGTTAAATTCATTTACCGTCTGGGAAATCTGTCCACAGATATTTTATAGAGAGGTTGAATATTTAAAGATTCAATGATTTAGTGCCTTCAGTTGCTGGCAAAAAAATGTTATGGATCTAGCTGAAAGAATGTCTGTATGCATGTATGCTGAATTTTCCACTTTGTTATTTGTACCAAAATTGCAAAAAATGGCACTGCAAGTGGCCAATCTGCCGTTATGTACAAGCAGAATGATTTTGCAAGGATAGACCTCCCCAGACTCAGCATTTTATGGATACTGAGCCTGGGAAACAGGACTATAGTAACATAGTAACATAGTAGATAAGGCTGAAAAAAGACATGCGTCCATCAAGTCCAGCCCATGCCAAAAACACCCACTATGTGCCTATAATGATCACCCCCTAGCATCCAGATGTGAACCCAGTCACCACCCCCACATTCAGAGCTGCTTTAACTGCAGGCAAAGTGGGCATTTTCCCAGGGCACACTCTTGAAAGGAGGCCCACAGACAAAGGCACCATTACTAACCAGTGGGGACAGAGCAGACAAGCAAGGTCGGTCTGGTCTGGATCAGCAATGCCGGTGGGCACGTGTCAGCTGAGAGCTCTCACGGTTCCATAGTATTTTCCAGTCTCTGTGCATTTGATGCCACTGAAAGTCACCCTCAGATATTCAGTGGCAGTATGGCAGAGACCGGAGCATATACATTGATTAAAAAGTGCACCACGCCGTTAAATTTATTCAGAATGCATCTCCATTTGCAATATAAAAGCATCAATATTTATTGAAAGTATAACATTTGCATACAATTCATACCTTTGATTCATCCAGGTAGTATAGGAGAAAGTTAGTGGGCACCTTTCCACAGATATCTCTTATAAATTTTGGATCAAAATGTTTCGCGTACAGGGCCGGATTTATAATTAGGCAGAGTAGGCATCTGCCTACAGGCGCACCCCACAGAGGGGCACCTGTCAGACTAGTTGAGATTGGGGTTTTTTGTTTTTTTTATTGATTATTGTACAGGTATATCTGTACTCTAGTAATTTCTGACGCCCTCATCATGTAGCGCTGATAAGTGTCGGTCGGAGGCTCCAGCATTTACTTGTTTCCGTGAGGGGCGGTTTGGTGGTTGCACATTCAAGCTCACTGTGTCCTGTCATGGCGGTGGAAGCCAACCGCTGGTGAGATTCATGAAACTATCCGGCAGAGCAGCAGGCAAGAAACAGAGAGTGATGTAAGGCAACAAAATGTACAGGGTGATGAAGTGTGTGAAGATAAACACTTTGTTTGTTACCTTTCTCTGCATTATGCCTTTTGGATTTTCAGACACGCTTAGTATTGTACAAACCAATGGCATTGCCTCCCTGAGAGATTTATTGTGATGTGCTTGGCTTTGCTGTTTGGATAACATGTTAATGATATTGAATTTGGTTGTAATCTTTTCTGCATCCCATTATTGACACTGTTTCAAAATTTCCTTGAAAAATATATATGCACCGCACAGAATGGGGAAGGATCATAAGAGGGGGTGGGGGAACACGGAGAAGGGCAGGATTTACCCCAAAACGTTTTGCAATTTTTTTTTGTGGGGGTGGGGCGCTTCAGATTTCTGCGCCGACAGGCTCCTGAGATGTAAATCCGGCCCGGTTCGCGTATAGACACGCTTCCTCATGACCAACTAAAGCTCAAAGTGCCAGAGCCAGTATGTTTGAATCAAACTGCATCCAATCATAGTCAAGTATCTCAGCTTCTAATTATCAGCTTAAATAATCACAAGTGTTTAAAGAGACTGCAACAATCTTGAATCACTAATTAACCTCTTCAATACTACATGGAACCAAGTTTGTCAACATGCACATACAAAAACACATGTATACTCATGATTTATAATATTTAGCTCCCGAGGAAGTAACCTGGCGTTACGAAAAGCGTTGAGCAATTGTATATTTTTTATATCATTTTTATTCATTTTATTTTCTGTAACAAGATTTCATATCTGTTTTTAAGTTTTTTTTTATATTAATTGTATATTGAACTTCAATAAATCAGTATCTGACACTGCACCACGAAGCTATCTTTAATTTTGGAGTGCACATGGTATTCTAAAGTCCCCTGTGCTAAGAATCCAGTTTCCTCTCCCATAAGAGGAGTATTTTGGGATACTTAACTCCCCGATATTCGGTTACTGGAAAGAAGGCAAAAGGGGGATAAAAGGAGGAACGTGGAAGAGATACACAGGAGGAAGATACTTGTTTATACCTAAAAGAAACCTACCTGGGGTTTATACCAGGAGAGCCTAATACACTGAGAGGTAGTACAATAAACCTCTCGAACAAGTGAGTGCACTCATATAAGAGCGCAGGGTGCTGGTGGAGGTCTTTACTGATTTATGAAATACTATGCTTAGAGAGACTTCTGCGCTTTTGTTTTTATTTTTGATTTTGTATATAGAGCTTGATTCTGGGGATCCTCGACCCAACCCAAAAGCTGCGAATGAACCATCTAGGCATATACGAATGGTCCTGCTTTGTTGTAAAAAGATTGCTTGCCTAAGACTATATGTGAACATTGTGTAGTGTTTATATTTTGTTTTGTGATTACACTAATATTGTCTACTATCTATATTTATTAAGTACTATAGTTTTTCTCTCCTTTTCCATAATCCATTCTCAGTGGTGAAGGTTTAAGTGGCACTCTCATTGTTTTGGTGTATTTTGGAACAACATATTGGTGTTAGCCCACTCTATACCTATTGGTATATCATGTACACTCATGCATCTATCAAGGCCTCCATATATACAAATTTCAAAACTGTTACTAAATAGATGATAAACACTTCAAAACAACGTCACTTATAAATAGATGCCTGCTGTATACTTCAAAGCAAAAAAATTCTACTAATTTTTAACCAAATATAAACATATGAATATACATTTATATGCACATTGACCCCTCGGACTATCATTAACCATTGGAGAGGAAAAGAAGGTCCAAAAGATGTATAATAATTATTAACAACGACCTTTTCAGGAGCAATGATTCTTTTCTATTAAATAGTGTATTATCAAACCATACAACTCACATATCAATTATATATAACATAGTAAATTAGTAGTAAGATAGTAAATTAGGTTGAATAAAGACACAAGTCCATCAAGTTCAACCTTCTCCTCATACCCCAGTAACTGAGAATTTTATAGCTTTCCTGCTACCAATTAAATTAGTTTTTATCAGAACTTCCTGATCTGCCTACTAATAAACAGTATAACTCTGTATGTTCCCTTTTGAAAGAAATGTATCTAATCTTGTCTTGAATGTTTCCATTGTATCTGCCATAACTACCTCCCTGGGCAATTAATTCCACAATTCAACAGACCTTACCGTAAAAAAACCCTTCCTCTGCTGAAGTCTAAACCTCCTTTCCTCTAATCTCAAGGGGTGTCCCCTGGTCACCTGATCAGGCCTTGGAATAAATAGGTCACCGCAGAGATCCTTGTATTGACCTCTCATATACTTGTACAATGTGATAAGGTCTCCTCTTAGTCAAAGGTCTCAAATATACAGAACAAAAATAGAGGACCATATAGATATTATATTTAAATATACTCCATCAAATGAATCGTACATTTCTTATGCATATCTGAAAAAAGACAGCATACTGCCTGAGGGGCGCGAGGCAAGGTCTGGAGGAGGCTGTAAGTTATTTTGTATTAATTATTTAGCAATTAACTTGGTATTTATATGTGTAGTGTGTGGATTTCTTGCCATTTGCCCTGAGGAAGGTCCCTATGAGGACCGAAAGCGCTAGGCATGAATGCAATAAAGTAACAGTTTTTCTTTGCTACATAAAGCTTCTTGAGTGCTGTCTCATATGAAGCCATGATCAACCCAGGCTGAGTATACTTGAAGTATACATGAAGAACGATATAAGTCTTATCTCTCAAACCTTATCTCTCAAACCTTTACGGTTTGAGAGATATTCACAAGCAAAGTTTCCCCTCCCGCCCCTTTTGCCTAGTGTAAGCCATCTTTTCTCAGATGTGGAATCCAGTCCATAGACCAGACAGATAACAGAAGGGGACAATCTTCTTCCTATGAGAAACCCTGCCCCTCTTGACAAGTTTTTCAGGTTTTTCCCTTATCTTGATTGAAGATTGTCCCTCTCTGCAGTCTACCTGGGCACCTCCCTTCTGATCTGGCTGAACAGTGTTATATCAGTAAAAGGGGCGGGAGGGGATACTTTGTCATTTAATTACTCCTGAACTACAAATCTCCAAAGTCCAAATACTATGATGATTAATTAGAGCTGCTTTTATTATTAAACATTACTATCCCTTTAAGAGAGGGACATTGTTACACTGTATTGTACAAGAATATGTGAGATCAATACAAGGGTCTCTCAAGTTAAATTTCTATTCCAAGACATGGGAAAGTAATGAGGCACCACCCCTTAAGGTTATAGAAAAGGAAGGTTCAGCTTTAGCAAAGGAAGAAGTTATTTACAGTAAGGGCTGTAATATTGTTGAATTCACTACCAGTGAATGTGGTGGCGACGCATACAATAGATTAATTTAAATAAGGATTTTATTTCTTAAAGAAAGAGGCATATAGGGTTACATTATGCATCAACCTATTAAATCGGAGATAGATATGTTAAATAGTCAAACATCCATCTTACATTCGTGAAGGATTATTTTGTTAGTTTAATTTCCATTTCTGGAATATACAGCGGCAAAGGTGGAACTTGATGGACTTATGTTCAAACATTTTTCAGCCTGTTTAATGCCCGGATTGAATTGTAGGTAATCGCTTTATTACTGGTTCTATCTGCAAAGTCTGCCATAGGCTTCAATAGGAATCTGAGACCTACCTACAACGGAATCCACTAGTAGCCACATGTAACACAGTACTAGAAGGTGTGTGAAAAGTAATGAAAGATAATGATGCAACACTAAAAGAAAAATTTGCTGAATGGCCAATCCTCACACGAAACCTCAAACGAAAATTAATAAGCAGGAAACTCCCCATTCAGTGGGACAAGATCATGCAATGGCACTGCCCACAACCTTGCAAACATATAGGAACATAGATGATGAGGCTGAAAAAAGTAATGTCCATCAAGTCCAGCCCATGCCAAATCACTGTTGTTGATAAGTCCAATAAAAAGGTATTGCCAAATACCAAAGAACTCATATCTTTGTAGACATTACTGTGTACTATATTCACTCCTTAACCCCTTAAGGACCGGCCATGCATGGACCTTTTTTTTTGCGATCGGATTCAGGGCTCCCCGAACTGCGTGCAGTCACACGGGGAGCCCTGAATTCTATAACGTACATTTGCATCCTTGGTCCTTTAGGGACATCCACCCTGTGACATACATGTACGTCATGGGTCGTTAAGGGGTTCAAAACCTTCGATGTGCCAGAACTGTCAAGCCTGGTCCAGCACTTAAGCACCAGTGACTGTCCCGGCACTTCACGGAATTCCAGAATACATTGCACACAAAAAAATGCCTCATGGTCCTTAACGGCCAGTCATGTGCCATGTCAGCTGGTCGTTAAGGGTAACGACCAGCGTTCCAGGGAAGTGACCTTCCCTTAAAGTGTTAGTAATGTCTAAAAAAAAGTTTTTTGCATTTAGAAGAGCTCAAAAAGCTGATCTAAATGCAAAAAAACGTATCTCTCAAACCGCTATGGTTTAAGAGATACGGGCGTTTGAAGTTTCATTTCTCCTACTGACAGCTGTAAAGCTGTCAGCAGGAGATCCGTGTCGGTCGACACGGTGGCGCTTGAGAAGTGCCGGGATCTCGTTACTTACATGGAATTCCTTCATTGCAATGGTCTAAAACGTGTGTCTGAACACTAGGCCTGAACACTAGGCACATGTTTTAGACCATTGCAATGAAGGAATTCCGTGTAAGTAACGAGATCTTGGCACTTCTCAAGCGCCACAGTGTCGACCGACACGGATCTCCTGCTGACAGCTTTACAGCTGTCAGTAGGAGAAATCAAACTTTAAACGCCCGTATCTCTTAAACCATAGCGGTTTGAGAGATACGTTTTTTTGCATTTAGATCAGCTTTTTGAGCTCTTCTAAATGCAAAAAAGTTTTTTTTAGACATTACTATCACTTTAAGAACTGATTTGATTGGTGTAGGTGTGCCGACACACATGATCTGTAGGGGACTGAGAGAGACCGCTCTGATCTTGGATTGGTCAATATCAGACCCTATCTGTGCTTACAGTGCTCCCGCAGTGACGTGATGTAACAGGACAATCACCGGTCCTTAAGGGAAAAAAACTCAATTGAAGCCATTTCCAGTTAAGCTTCAAGTGGTTAAAATTACTTCCTGACTTCAAATGGCAGGAAGAACATCCCATCTGCTTTGAAGCCAACTGTCATAATTCTCAATATTGTTCTGTTAACAAATCCAACATATCCATCCATACCACACGGACTTTCTACATCACAAGATGATACTAATGCACATACAAGAATGTAACATACACGAATGAATGCAATAAGCGCTACCAAGGCTCCTACATTTGGGAAACATGGCAAAAATTACAAAGCCAGTATGAACAACCACCGGCACACAATAACAAATCACAATGAAGACAATTACTGCAGTATAGATAAGCACCATTTTCCTCCACCAGATCACTCAATGAACAGTCTTAAATTCAGGATCCTTAAACATTATTTTCAAAGCATCCAAAAAAGAAAAAAAAACTCAAATGTATTAAAGGGATAGTAATACTTAAAATGTAAAAAAAACTATGTTGTAGGGTTTATCCCCCTGAGTAAAACAAGAGTACTCCCATTGCTGAGAGATCTTTCATTCAAAAGTTATTAATTTTCAAAGTTGAATTTTTTAGGTGCAATATCACAGTGGCCTGAAATTGTACAGTGGCGCTGTTGCTACACCATCCAATGGAGATTTATGGTCAACTGACCAGAGTTGTCCATAGGATCGTGTAGCAACAGCGCCACTGTACAATTTCAGGCCACTGTGATATTGCACCTAAAAAAATTCAACTTTGAAAATTAATAACTTTTGAATAAAACACCTCTCAGCAGTGGAAGTACTCTTGTTTTACTCAGGGGGATCAACCCTACAACATATTTTTTTTTACATTTTAAGTATTACTATCCCTTTAACACAGTGGTATAATATTAATACTTGCTTTATTCATGGTGCACATTTGGATAATTCGTATGGATGGAGCGCAGGTCTATTTTTTGTTTTAGATTTTTGCTTTAGGGCTTGGCCTTAGTTTTTGGGGCTTGGAGAACCCCTCATTCCTTTCTACTACTTATGCTTTATTCGCTTGGGCTCTTATTCTGGATTTGTATATAATATATGTATATGTTATGGGGAGCTTGCGCTGTGAGTCTTTTTTTTTGCTTATCCAAAAAATAAAGACATTTGAACTACAGATGATAGTTATTTAAAGTGGACCTGTCACCTTAATTCAAGTCCGCATATTAGAAAACTGCATTAAAAACTGCCTATATGTCGTGTTAATCAAAAGGCCAGCAAGTGTACAGTTCAGGAGATATTCATACTTTTATTTCTGGGGAAAGTGAAAGTAAACACTTCCTAGTACCGCATAGAGCTGCATTAAAGGGATAGTAATGTTTCATAATAAAAGCAGTTCTAATTAATCATCATATTATTTGGACTTTGGAGAGTGTTATTTCAATTCTGTCAGAGTTCTAGTACAAGAGTAATTCAATGACAAAGTATCCCCCTCCCGCCCCTTTTACCGATGTAACACTGCTCAGCCAGATCAGAAGGGAGGTACCCAGGTAGACTGCAGAGAGGGACAATCTTCAATTAAGATAAGGGAATAACCTGAAAAACTTGTCAAGGGGGGCAGGGCTTTCATTGTTCTCATAGGAAGAAGATTGTCCCCTGCTGTTATCTGTCTGGTCTATGGACTGGATTCCACATCTGAGAAGAGATGGCTTACACTAGGTAAAAGGGGGGCAGGGCTTTCATTGTTCTCATAGGAAGAAGATTGTCCCCTGCTGTTATCTGTCTGGTCTATGGACTGGATTCCACATCTGAGAAGAGATGGCTTACACTAGGTAAAAGGGGGGCAGGGCTTTCATTGTTCTCATAGGAAGAAGATTGTCCCCTGCTGTTATCTGTCTGGTCTATGGACTGGATTCCACATCTGAGAAGAGATGGGAGTGTTCTCACTATTTGAACTGAGTTTAATTTCTGATTTGGAACGTCTTTGTATTTTCTACTTTTGTTCCTCAAATCTAACATACTTATTTAATAAATGTAGTAAATTGTAGCAATCTTTAGCCCCATAGCACTTGTTTTTGGTTTCTAAATCTTCTGTAAATTCCCATCTCCCTCATCTTCTCTCTCGTCTGCATTCAAACTACTTCTCAGACACCCTTTATTTATGTATTGTCCGATTTAGTTACTTAAATGTCACCTTTTCTACCCATGCTTGACAAAGACACCATAATATCCTGAAAGCTTGCACTTCCTATTTAGTTAGACATTAAATGTATCACCTTTGCATCCCTCTTGTGAATTCTTTATTGCAAAATAATTCTGAATCTGACCCTTCCTAGACTCTCCTTGTAAGAGTCCTAGATTGTTATGTAAATTGGGAACTCTGCATTGTTTGGAACAGACTGTGTGATTGAACTGACTTTGTGATTCAGTATTTCTTGACCTGAGGCAGAGAGTTGATCTCTCGGAAGCTTAACTTGAAATATATAACTGTTATATATAACTACTAGCAACATGGGACGGCGTTGCCCGTCATGTTATGACCATTGGGCGCACGTGTTTGAAATGCAGACACACTGATAAACACAGACATGTGCAGCATACAGGCAGACACATAACATACATCCCAAGTGTCCCTCTTTAGGAGGGACAGTCCCTCTTTGAGGGCCAAATCCCTCTGTCCCTCTTTCCCACCCTGTTGTCCCTCTTTTTAGGAGGTCAGACTGTGTGCAGGGCCGGCTCCACCTATAGGCGAGGTAGGCGCCGGCCTAGGGCGCACACGTACTGGGGGCGCGGGCATGCAGCGGAGAAGAGGTGCGCCCACACACACCATGCCAGGAACCACAACACAGTCAGGTCTGTGTTGCTACAGCGCTCCCTCATCTGGTCGGATCTTTAGTAATGAAGAGCGCGCTGGGAGTCATGATCTCCCGCCGCGCTCTCCATTACTGAAGAGAAGACTGCGCGGGAGATACAGGTATATGATGGGGGGCAAGTTGGAGCTGAGGGGGCATAGTGGAGCTGAGGGGGCAAGTTGGAGCAGATGTGGGGAAAGTGGAGATGATGGGGGCAAGTTAGAGCTGTTAGGGGAAAGCTGGAGCTGAGGGGGCATAGTGGAGCTGGTGGGGGCAAGTTGGAGATGATGGGGGCAAGTTGGAGCTGATGAGGGTCAAAGTGGAGCTGATGAGGGTCAAAGTGGAGCTGAGGGGGGGCAAGTGGAGCTGAGGGGGGGCAAAGTGGAGCTGGTGGGGCAAGTTGGAGCTGCTGGGGGCATAGTGGAGCTGATAGTGGAAAGTTGGAGCTGAGAGGGCATAGTGGAGCTGGTGGGGGCAAGTTGGAGCGGATGGGGGGCAAAGTGGAGCTGATGGGGTAAGTTGGAGAGGATGGGGGGCAAAGTGGAGCTGATGGGGGTAAGTTGGAGCTGAGGGGGCAAAATGGAGCTGGTGGGGGCACGTTGGAGCTGATGGGGGCAAGTTGGAGTTGATAGGGGCAAAGTGGAACTGGTGGGCCAAAGTGAAGCTGATAAGGGGCAAGTTGGAGCTGGTGGGGGGCATCTCTTACAGGCATCTCCAGAACAGGGGCAGAGTGGCTCAGGGGACAGAGAGAGGACAATCATGAAAAGAGGTTGGGTATAAGTAGGTGGGGTATAAAGGGGTGGGACACAAGGGGCGGAGCGAAATGGGCGGCAAAATTAGGTTTTGCCTAGGGTGGAAAAATCCTTGCACCAGCCCTGACTGTGTGGTGTGTATTACTTTGCTCTACAGCAATAAAGCTCATATACATATTTTTGTAAACTTCAGTATATGTGTTTATACATTAGTCTGTGCAAATTAAATACTTTGGTCTTGAACTAAATCATTTATTCAGTTACATAAATAGCCAGTAATAGGTCATGAAATAACCTAAAAATTCTTACTAATGCCCCGCCCACCAGCCACACCCCCAATAATATCACCTAAAACTAACGTGTCCCTCTTTGGCCCTGTGAAATGTTGGGAGGTATGCACATACACACAGTGAGCGGCAGAGACATGCAAAACACATGTACACACAGACACACTGGAGATGCACACATGGACACACATATGTAACAGAGATGTACACACAGACACGCAACATATATGAGCATAAACACATGTGCTCATGAGTTGTGTACCCCTCTGGCACTCAAAGGGTTAAGGTACAGAGAGGCATGTCAGAGTTAAATAGCAGTGGGAAGTGTGTTCATACCTGGGAACACTGACTTGTGAAGTCCCTAGAGGGGACTGATGTGGTGCTGATGTGGAGAGACAAATGGGGCAAGCTGGGTTAAAAGTGGGTGGGGCTTAATCGCGAGTAGGGGGCGGGGCTTAACATAAATGTGAAAAAGTGTTAGTAATAGGCTGGGGAAGGAGGAGAAGTGGGAGGGGAATGCAAGTTTACAGTGTGAGGGGTTTGAACACACTCCATGAGGGGTAAAACTTGATACAGAACCCTGTGGCAGTCAGTGGGTTAAGTGTGAATCTGATGGCTGTCTGTCCTGTGTCTTGCATGGCAAATGGTGACAGTGAAGAAGTAATTCAGCAATGAGGGCCTACCTTAACACTTTGAGTGCCATTTTGTTCCCCTGGTGATGCAGCACCGTTCAGTGGCTTTACTACAGGTCCTGCTGAGGCCACTGGGAGTCAAGGTGAGTGACTGTGTGTCAGCCATATTTCTTTCTGGCTGTGTGTGTGTGGTGGTGCTGTGTGAGTGTGTATGAGTGTGTAATACCTGTGAACTTTGACTTGTGGAGTCCCTCATGTGGTGCTGATGTGGAGAGAGCAATGGGGCAATCTGGGTTAAAAGGGGGCGGGGCTTAATCGCGAGTAGGGGCGGGGCTTAACATAAATATGGAAAAGTGTTAGTAATAGGCTGGGGAAGGAGGAGAAGTGGGAGAGAAATGCAAGTTTACAGTGTGAGGGGTTTGAACACACTCCCTGAGGGGTAAAACTTGATACACAACCCTGTGGCAGTCAGTGGGTTAAGTGTGAATCTGATGGCTGTCTGTCCTGTGTCTTGCATGGCAAATGATGACAGTGAAGAAATAATTGAGCAATGAGAACCTACCTTAACCCTTTGAGTGCAATTTTGTTCCTCTGGTGCTGCAGTACAGGTCCTGCTGAGGCCTCTGGGAGTCAGGGTGAGTGACTGTGTGTCAGCCATATTTATTTCTGGCTTTGTGTGTGTATGTGGTGCTGTGTGTGTGAGTGGGGGCATGTCTGTATGGTGCTGTGTAAGTGGGGCATGTGTGTGTGTGTGTGGTGCTGTGTGAGTGGGGCATGTGTGTGTGGTGGTCTGTGTGTGTGAGTGGGGCATGTGTGAGTGGGGCATTGTGTGTGGTGGTCTGTGTGTGTGAGTGGGGCATGTGTGTGTGGTGGTCTGTGTGTGTGAGTGGGGCATGTGTGTGAGTTTGGTGCTGTATGAGTGAGGCATGTGTGTTTGTCTGTGGTGTAGGAGCAAGTGGCGGCCATATTGTTTTTTTCTGACTTTGATAGTGGTGGGCGGGCTGCATAGTGGGGGCGGGCCAACTCCCTGCATGATTGAATCACCCAATAGGAATAGTAACTCCTGCTTTATGCCTCCCCTGGGTGTGTTTTGGCAGGCACAAAGTCTTCTTTTATATATATAGATAGTCCAATAAAAAAGGTATCACCAAATACCAAAGATCTCATGTCTTAGTTAGCATAACTATGTAACTACAGTATTACCTTATTCATTAACCCCTTAAGAACCCTTGACTTACCGGGACTGTCTAAAGTTATAAGTGGGGTGCCGAAGGGTTCAGTCCTGGGCTGAATGCTTTTTAGTTTGTTTATTAATGATCTAGAAGTGGGAATTCAAAGTAGCGTCTCAATATTTGCTGATGACACTAAGCTATGTAAGGAAATACATACAGAGCTGGATGGTTTTTCCCTACAGAAGGATTTAGATAAACTAAGTGAATGGGCAGAAAAGTGGCAGATGACATTTAATGTAGATAAATGTAAGGTTATGCCTTTGGGCTTTAGAAACAAACTTGCTACATATACTCTAAATGGGAAACAACTCGGGGAATCCTCATTAGAGAAAGATTTAGGAGAACTGATAGACAATAGACTTCACAGCAGTGTGCAGAGTCACTCAGCTGCTGCAAGAGCAAATAGGGTACTAGCCTGCATAAAAAGAGGTGTAGAAGCAAGGGATGATAATATTATCCTACCTCTGTATAAATCCTTGGTTAGGCCTCATCTAGAATATGGAGTACAATTTTGGGCGACAGTTCTTGAAAAAGACATTACTGTACTGGAAAAGGTGCAGAGACGTGCAACAAAACTGATAAAGGGATTGGAGGATCTGAGTTATAAAGAGAGACTAGCCAAACTGGATTTGTTTACATTAGAGAAGAGACGTCTAAGGGGTGATATGATTATCATTTACATATATATTCAAGGTCAATACAAAGAACTATCCAATGAATTATTTATGCAAAGAGCTGAGCTAAGAACAAGTGGTCATCCATTAAGAGTAGAAGAAAGGTGCTTTTGACTAAATCAAAGGTAGGGATTCTTTAAGTTAAGGGTGGTAAAGCCATGGCATTTTTCCAAAAAAGCAATTGATGTCTATCTAGCATAGAACAATATTGAGAATTATGAAGGATGGCTTCAATGCAGACAGGATGTTGATCCAGGGAAATATCTGACTGACATTTGGAGTCAGGAAGGAATTTTTTACCCACTTAGGACTAAATTGGATATGGCTTCAGAGGGCTTTTCTTTTTGCCTTCCTTTGGATCAGCTGGGATGATTTAGCATGGGCTGGACTTGATGGACGCATGTCTTTTTTCAGCCTCGTCAACTATTTTATTATGTTACTATGTCACGCCTGGTCCAGCACTTCAGCACCAGTGATGGTCCTGGCACATCATGGAATTCCAGAATCCATTGCACAAAGAAAAAAAAAATGTTGCAGTCTGCATCGGCTGGTTGTTAAGAGGTTAACGACCTGCGGTCCAGGGATGTAAACTTCCCTTAAGGACCGATTTGTTTGGTGTAGGCGTGCCGGCACACATGACCTGCTGTGTGTACCGGTGTGCCAAGTGGGGGTCTGAGAGAGACTGCTCCGGTTTTGGAGCAGACAATTTCAGATCCTGTTTGTCCTTACAAGTACTCCCCCAGGAGCGCTGCAAGTAAAAAGCACATTATGTGCCAGAACCATCGCCGGTCCTTAAGGGAAAAAAACATGTGTTGTTCCTGGCACATCACCTGTCGTTAAGGGGTTAATCTAGGGGTAGAATTCTGAAGCAAAATGACTGGTTCTCTAGGTTGATGTTAAAATTCCACAAATTTGAATTGATCTAAATGGTTCTCTAACCCCTTGAATTCTGATTCTTTATCATCTGAACTGGCAGTGATGTAAGTATACAGTGAGGCACGTGTAGTAATTTCTAGAACAATTCCGGAGTAAACCAGTGGGAGAGTTAAACATTCCCAAATTTCTCACTGATGTAAATGAGACTTTTAACTCCTTGAATGTTAGAGAGGTCTCTAGCATTCAAGGGGTTAAAATACCCAGCTAAAAAGAAGCTTTAAAGGGATAGTAATGGTTAATTTTAAGTTAATTTAATATTGTAGACATTAAAAAAAGGTTATCATCTATGTAAGTCTGATCTCTCAAACCTTTATGGTTTGAGAGATATAACTTGCTAAAGTTACCTTTTCCTGGCTGTTTTACTCAAGTCTGCCATCTAGCTGACAGCTGCAGATTCCAGTCATTTGACCAGACAGAGGCTCGTCAGCAGAGCTGAAATCACGCTATTTAGAAATAAATACTTCATTGGAACAGTCTACAAAGTGTGCATGCAAGCCAGGAACACTTGTAGACCATCCCAAATTAAGTATTTATCTTTAGATATTGTTATATCAGCGCTGCTGAAGAGCCACATCTGGTCAAGCGACCAGAATCTGCTTCTGACAGCTTTACAGATCATCAAGCAGAAAGGGGAGGGACCAGAGAACTTTATTTTCCTATAGCTCTCAAACCATAATGGTTTGAGAGATACGAATAAGTGCAAGTATTCTATTTTAATTGTATATACCGTATAGTTAATACTTTTTTCTGACATTACTATCCCTTTAAATTGTTTCCTAAGGGAAAGTTTGTTTGGCTGGGAACGACTCCACTTGTTTATAATACATCCCCATCAAAGCATTGTTATGTTACCGACAACTCATGTACATTAAATTACTGCCAATTCTCATGCATCAGACTCATTACACCCAGATTATATATATTTTACATAATCACTGGTGGTTTCCAGGATACAATGTTTTCTAAAGAAATCACCCAGTATCTGCCTTTGTATAATAAATATATCGGTGACAGACGTTATCTTCTGCTTCATGGGTTTCAATAGAAATTACAGCAGTAAAACTCTCTTTTCAGTAAATTGATATATCTTTAATCTACATAAAACAAGATTATTACCTGGTTCCCAGTCTGTGTGTCTGTTTTCTGCATAACACCCACACACTGAATACATTATTCATGAAAGACAAAGATTTTGTTGCCTTTGAGCTAATATTATGGACAGATTTGCAAAGAATTAAGCCGCTCTAGGGGTGAGATGTTCAGAAACTGGTGGCAACTGAAATTGTCTGTAATCAGAATAAAATAGTTCTTATGTACGTCACGATCCGTCATTTCTCAGACATGTTTCTGTCCGTTTTTGCATCCAATTCCGCCATCCTTGTCAAAGGGGAAAAGTTGCCTTAAAAGCTGGTATGATTTAATCTACCATCATACTGTAAGGTATTTTCAGAAAAAAATACTAGTTTCAATGTCACTTTTTTGTCTAATTAACATAATTTTTTCCAGACAAAATAAAAATGGTCTAAACTTGGAGGACAAATTAAAGTAGCCAATAGGGAGGAACTCCTATTAAAGTGTTAGTAATGTCTAAAAAAAACTTTTTTGCATTTAGAAGAGCTTAAAAAGCTGATCTGAATGCAAAAAACCGTATCTCTCAAACCCCTATGGTTTAAGAGATACGGGTGTTTAAAGTTTGATTTCTCCTACTGACAGCTGTAAAGCTGTCAGCAGGAGAACTGTGTCGTGCCTGAACACTAGGCACACGTTTTAGACCATTCCAATGAAAGGATTCTGTGTAAGTAAAGAGATCCCGGCACTTCTCAAGCGCCAGCGTGTCGACCGACACGGATCTCCTGCTGACAGCTTTACAGCTGTCAGTAGGAGAAATCAAACTTTAAACACCCGTATCTCTTAAACCATAGCGGTTTGAGAGATATGTTTTTTTTGCATTTAGATCAGCTTTTTAAGTTCTTCTAAATGCAAAAAAGTTTTTTTCAGACATTACTAACACTAAATAAAGATGTAGAAAAAAAGGCAAGTAGTGGGTAAAATTTGAATGTTGGCAAATGCAAGAAGTATGGTAGATAAAATAGGAGAACTAGAATTGCTGGAGGTTAATGAGCATTTAGACCTAATTGGTATAACAGAAACATGATAGAATGATGCACATGATTGGGCTACAAATATGGAGGGCTATTCCCTGCTTCGGAGAGACAGGATGAATAGAAAACAGGGAGGTGTGTGCTTATACTTCAAACCAGAGCTAAATCCAATTTTGAGGGGTGATATTACTGAGGAAACTGGTCAAAATGTGGAGTCCTTGTGGGTAGAAATTGAGACTAAATGTGGTATAAAAGGTAAAAAAAAAGGTGTTGCTGGATATATGATATAAACCACCAAATATGTATGAGAATGTTGAGCCCAACTGCTATCATAAATGAGGAAAGCTGTGCATTTTTTGGGCAAACTATAATTATGGAAGATTTTAACTATGCAGAGATCAACTGGAAACATGAGACCTGTCAGAGTGCTAAGGGTAGCAGGTTTGTGAACACACTTCAGGAAAGCTACATGTCACAAATGGTGGAAGTGCCGACAAGAAATAACAATGTATTGGAACTAGTGATAACTATTAACACAGAAATGGTATCCAATATTAAAGGGGAACTACCACCCCGCAAAAACGTTATCTTAATTAAGTCTTCATCTGGCGACTAGCGCTACTAAGAAATATTACCTGGTTTAAAAGATTTTCTACTTATTCGGAGGCTGACAGTAGCAGGAAGCACGGACATCTTGCCATAGTGACGTCCGTGCGCCTGCGCTGTCAGTCCCAGCTGAGTCTAGGAGGCGTTGCTAGGAGCCGGCCGGCTCCAAAAGGGACTGACAGCGCAGGCACATGGACGTCACTATGGCAAGATGTCCGTGCTTCCTGCTACTGTCAGCCTCCGAATAAGTAGAAAATCTTTTAAACCAGGTAATATTTCTGGCGACTAGCGCTACTAAGCGGCTAGTCGCCAGATGAAGACTTAATTAAGATAAAGTTTTTGCGGGGTGGTAGTTCCCCTTTATGGCAGGTGAACATTTGAGAAACAGTGATCACAACATGGTTACATTTGAGGTTAGTCTGGCAAATCAGAACTGTATAGGTTTAACCAAAACTCTTAATTTAAAAAACTTAACATTGTTAAGAGCTTCAATGTGACACTTAGACTGGGATAAATTATTTAAAGGAAAAAATACTGAGAGAAAATGGTCAGAATTTAAACTTAGGTTACAGAAATGTATTCAACAGTATATACCAGTAGGGAACAAATGCAGAAGAAGTAGATCACCACCAATGTGGTTAAAGGGATAGTAATACTTCGTTTTAACTTTATTTTATTTTGTAGGCATTAAAAAAACATGAAGAATGATATAAGTCTTATCTCTCAAACCTTTATGGTTTGAGAGATATTCACAAGCAAAGTTTCCCCTCCCGCCCCTTTTACCTAGTGTAAGCCATCTCTTCTCAGATGTGGAATCCAGTCCATAGACCAGACAGATAACAGCAGGGGACAATCTTCTTCCTATGAGAACAATGAAAGCCCTCCCCTTCTTGACAAGTTTTTCAGGTTTTTCCCTTATCTTAATTGAAGATTGTCCCTCTCTGCAGTCTACCTGGGCACCTCCCTTCTGATCTGGCTGAACAGTGTTACATCAGTAAAAGGGGCGGGAGGGGGATACTTTGTCATTGAATTACTCTGAAACTACAACTCTGACAGAACTGATATAACACTCTCCAAAGTCAAAATACTATGATGATTAATTAGAGCTGCTTTTATTATGAAACATTACTATCCCTTTAACTGCACATGTAAAGAAGGAAATGGCAAGGAAAAAAATGGCAATTAAGTTTTTTAAATCTGAAGGTACAGAACATTTTTGAAATACAGGGAATGCAACAAAGATTGCAAAAAGGCAATTAGAGATTCCCAATGAAAATAATTATGGGAAAACTTATTTTAAGATAATATATTAATTTTGCGAACCTCGCAAGTCTCATAGAATCAATGTGAATGTGTACTATAAAAGTAAACTGGTAACAGAGAGCTGCTGATAGACTGTAGTACAGCGCTTCCCTATTACTAACAGGCAGGGCCGGTGCCACCTATAGGTGAGGTAGGCGCCGGCTTAGGGCGCTCATTCTCTGGGGGCGCATCGGGCCACCACCACTCACCACTTACTGCCAAAGTCAGTGGCATAGCGAGGGGGGTAGCCCAGAAAATGTTAGCCTGCCCGTCTCAAAAAAAAGTACGTTTCGGTGCTCTCCCTTACCTGGCTATTTTTTTAATGTAGCACAGCGATGACTGATTCTCTCTCCCCCTCCGCTCCTTCAGTCCTGGACCAGGATTGAAGGAGTGAAGGGGGAGAGAGAAACAGGCATTGCTGTGCTACATTAAAAAAATAGCCAGCCAAGGGAGAGCACCGAAACATACTAACTGGGAGAGCAAGACGTGCAGCGGGAAGCACTGGTCAATATTTATTCTCGAGAGAGAGAGAGAGAGACAGAGACGTGCACCGGGAAGAGTAAGCGGAAGGGGGGTCAATAGGGGATAAAGAGTCAGACGGAGGAGAGAGAGAGTCAAAGGGGTGATCAACAGTCAAGAGGGGGATCAAGAGTTAGATGGGGGAGAAAAAGAGTCAAAGGGGGGATCAACAGTCAAGAGGAGGAGAGAGTCAAAGGGGGGGAGAGTCACACATAGAGAACATACACTCTGTCACACTGATACACATATAGAGAAGCACACACACATACTTACACACTGATATCCTTACAGAGACTCACACACACTGACACACTTATATACATATAGAGAACACACACTCACACACTTATATACATATAGGGAACACATACTGACACACAGATACACATATAGAGAAGCACACACACATACTTACACACTGATATCCTTACAGAGACTCACACACACTGACACACTTAAATACATACAGGGAACACATACTGACACACTGATACACATATAGAGAAGCACACACACACATACTTACACACTGATACACATATAGAGAAGCACACACACATACTTACACACTGATATCCTTACAGAGACTCACACACACACTGACACACTTATATACATACAGGGAACACACACTGACACACTTATATACATATAGGGAACACATACTGACACACACATACACATATAGAGAAGCACACACACATACTTACACACTGATATCCTTACAGAGACTCACACACACTGACACACTTATACATATAGGGAACACACACTGACACACATATACGTACAGGGAACACATACTGACACACACATACACATATATATAGAACACACACACAAACTGACACTTATACACATAGAGGGAACACACTGACACTTAAACACATACAGGGCGGGGCATAAAGGGGTAGGACACAAGGGGTGGAGCCAAGGGGCGGCAAAATTAGGTTTTGTCTAGGGTGGCAAAAATCCTTGCACCAGTCCTGCTAACTGTAGACCAGTTCAAGATCCTGTTATTAGTAGTGGCAAGGACAGAAAATCTTTAATACTTCACCTTTATTAATTCATAAATTAAAAGACCTTTGTGGTCACGATGTTCCCATTTCAAACTGGGATAGTAATAAAAACAAAAAAATCGATGTCTTTGTTGGAGTGTCTGAAGGTGACTCTGTAACTACTGAGTAAAAGACAAATCTAACCCCATGATTATTACTGTAGTTCCAGTCATTGAGTATAGGTCTATATATATATATTAATCAGTATATTCTTATAATAGCGGATAAGCTAATCACAGCCTCTTTAATGTAATAAATAAATCATTTGCTTATAAGCATATGATTTAGAGTCACCTTCAGACACTCCAACAAAGACATCGATTTTTTGTTTTTATTACTATCCCAATTTGAAATGGGAACATCGTGACCATAAAGGTCTTTTAATATATGAATTAATAAAGGTGAAGTATTAAAGATTTTCTGTCCTTTTCAAATACATAGCAAAAACCTTAGGAGGGAGTGCATTGGTCGTTTTAAAAATGAGAAGGGTGAGTTGATTAGAGAGGATAAGGAAAGGCCGATGTTTATATACAAGGAAACAAGGAATGGTAGAAGAGCCTCAACAAGTAACCAATGAAACCATACCATTATCAAATATTGGGTTAACACAAGAGAAGGACAAAATGAAGACTAACAAAGCACCGGGTCTGATGGTACACATTAAAGGGTTCTTCAGGACCTCAGTGCAGTGTTAGAAAAACCCCTCTTTTTACTATTTAAATATTCTCTCACCACAGACCACAAGATTGACATAGATCCAATGTAGTGCTTCTATTTAAGAAGGGAACTCAAAAAGAACCTGGGAATTATAGACCTGTGAGTTTGACCTCTGTAGTGGGAAAACTGCTTGAAGGGATAATAAGGGACTATATTCAGGATTACACCTCAAACAAATAAGAATATTAGCAGGAATCAACACGGTTTTATGGGGAACTGATCATGCCAAACTAATCTTTTCAGCTTCTATGAAGTAGTAAGTAGTAACCTAGATAATGGTAAGGAGGTAGATGTAGTATATCTAGACTTTGCAAAGGCATTTAATAGGGTGCCACACAGGAGGCTGGGGTATAAAATAAGGAAATTGGGGCTAGGGGAGAACCTTTACACTTGGATAGAAAACTGGTTGAAGGATAGGGAGAAGTGTGCAATTGTAAATGGACAATTCTCCAATACAGTTAGGGTAGAGAGTGGAGTATCTCAGGGTTCAGTATTAGGTCTGCCGCTTTTTAACATGTTTATAAATGACCTGGAAATAGATATAGAAAGCAAATTATCAATATTTGTAGATGACACTAAATTATACAGGGTAATTAATTCAGAACAGGATTTGTGTTCTCTACAGAGGGATTTATATAAAATGGCAGAGTGGGCAACCAAATGGAAAATGAAGCTTAATGTGGGAAAGTGTAAAGTCATGCATTTGGGAAGAAAAAAAATTCCATTGCTACTTATAAACTTAATAGAATCATTTTAGGAGACCCGTTGATAGAGAAAGAGCTGGGAATCCTTGTAAATTACAAACTTGGAAACAGTGACCAGTGTCAAATAGCAGCAGCAAAAGCAAATCAAGTCCTGTCTTGCATAAAAATGGGTATTGCACAAAGAGTGGATACAATCATTTTACCATTGTAAAAATCATTGGTAAGACCTCACCTCGATTAAGCAGTGCGGTTTTGGGCACCAGTTCTGAAAAAGGATTTTGTAGAACTGGAGAGAGCACAGCGAAGAGCAACAAAATGAATTAACCCCTTCAGGACCTGTGATGGTTCTGGCATGTCATGGAATTCTAGGATGGCTGCAAGCTGCTCTGCCATCCCAGAATTCATTGCGAAGATTAAAAAAAAGTGCCATGGTCCTTAATGGCCATCCACATCAGGATAAGTGTGTATGAGGAACGACTAGACAAACTTGGTTTATTTACTCTAGAGAAAAGACGACTAAGAGGAGAACTTATCACATTGTACAAGTATATGAGAGGTCAATACAAGGATCTCTGTGGTGAGCTATTTATTCCAATGCCTAAGAAAATAACTAGGGGTCACCCCTTGAGATTAGAGGAAAGGAGGTTTTGACTTCAGCAGAGGAAGGGGTTATTTACAGTGAGGTCTGTTAAATTGTGCAATTTCTTGTCCAAGGAGGTGGTTATGGCAGATGCAATTAATACATTTTAGTGATGAGCGAGCATGCTCGGCCGAACCTCGGTTCGGCTCGAGCATCGCTCTGCTCGGCACATGGCGGTACTCGTACGAGTACCGCATGTGCTCGCCCGCCATGTTCGGGTCTCCTCCCCGCACGTTTCGCGGCTGCTGCGCAGCCAATAAACGTGCGGGGAGGCTCTGAAATCAGTGTAATGCCAGCAGCCATGTTGGCTGCTGGCATTACACTGATTGGCTGGCCAGAACCCGTGATCGGGTGCTTTATAGCACCCGACGCGCGAGTTCGGCTCATTCTTAGCCAGGGAGAGATGCGATCAGGCAGGGAAAGTCAGTGTAGGGAGAATAAAATTGTTGGAACTCTTTCAAGACCCAAAAGTCCTTTATAGGACTGTTGTGTGTGGGGGCAGCATTTATATTTTGTTTGGGGGGGCACAATTTCTTTTTTTTTGTGGGGGGGGATATTTATAAGGTGACATTGTACTAGGTGCACAGAGACAAATATTTCACAGTGCAGTGACAAGGTGACATATTCTGTTAGGTGCACAGGGCCAATTATTTTACAACGCAGCGACAAAAAGGGCCATTTTAAACGTGTGCCTAGCCATAGATAATTGTCACATTCTGTTTAGTGTGCAAATTCACAAATTAACGTCACATATTCCGTTCACTGTGCCTAGCCGCAGATTAGCGTCACATTCTGTTTCGTGTGCCTAGCCGCAGATTAGCGTCACATTCTGTTTCGTGTGCCTAGCCGCAGATTAGCGTCACATATTGTTTAGTGTGCCTAGCCGCAGATTAACGTCACATATTGTTTAGTGTGCCTAGCCGCAGATTAGCGTCACATATTGTTTAGTGTGCAAATTCACAAATTAACGTCACATATTGTTTAGTGTGCAAATTCACAAATTAACGTCACATATTCCGTTCACTGTGCCTAGCCGCAGATTAGCGTCACATTCTGTTTCGTGTGCCTAGCCACAGATTAGCGTCACATTCTGTTTCGTGTGCCTAGCCGCAGATTAGCGTCACATATTGTTTAGTGTGCCTAGCCGCAGATTAACATCACATATTGTTTAGTGTGCCTAGCCGCAGATTAGCGTCACATATTGTTTAGTGTGCAAATTCACAAATTAACGTCACATATTGTTTAGTGTGCAAATTCACAAATTAACGTCACATATTCCGTTCACTGTGCCTAGCCGCAGATTAGCGTCACATTCTGTTTCGTGTGCCTAGCCGCAGATTAGCGTCACATTCTGTTTCGTGTGCCTAGCCGCAGATTAGCGTCACATATTGTTTAGTGTGCCTAGCCGCAGATTAACGTCACATATTGTTTAGTGTGCCTAGCCGCAGATTAGCGTCACATATTATTTAGTGTGCAAATTCACAAATTAACGTCACATATTGTTTAGTGTGCAAATTCACAAATTAACGTCACATATTCCGTTCACTGTGCCTAGCCGCAGATTAGCGTCACATTCTGTTTCGTGTGCCTAGCCGCAGATTAGCGTCACATTCTGTTTCGTGTGCCTAGCCGCAGATTAGCGTCACATATTGTTTAGTGTGCCTAGCCGCAGATTAACGTCACATATTGTTTAGTGTGCCTAGCCGCAGATTAGCGTCACATATTGTTTAGTGTGCAAATTCACAAATTAACGTCACATATTCCGTTCACTGTGCCTAGCCGCAGATTAGCGTCACATTCTGTTTCGTGTGCCTAGCCGCAGATTAGCGTCACATTCTGTTTCGTGTGCCTAGCCGCAGATTAGCGTCACATATTGTTTAGTGTGCCTAGCCGCAGATTAACGTCACATATTGTTTAGTGTGCAAATTCACAAATTAACGTCACATATTGTTTAGTGTGCAAATTCACAAATTAACGTCACATATTCCGTTCACTGTGCCTAGCCGCAGATTAGCGTCACATTCTGTTTCGTGTGCCTAGCCGCAGATTAGCGTCACATTCTGTTTCGTGTGCCTAGCCGCAGATTAGCGTCACATATTGTTTAGTGTGCCTAGCCGCAGATTAGCGTCACATTCTGTTTCGTGTGCCTAGCCGCAGATTACCGGCATATATTCCGTTTAATATGAAGAAGGCGGGTAAAAAGGGAGGGGGAAGTGGACGTGATCCTGATAGTTCAGGGCGCGGGTCAGGACGCGTAGAAACTGTGCCTGGTGCCAGAGCACAAGACAGAAAGACATCCACCATACCTAGCTTCATGTCTCAGTTTACAGGGCGTCGCAGGACATCACTCTCGAGGTCAGACCACTGCGAACAGGTGGTCGGTTGGATTTCAGCTGATACTGCTTCCAGTCGGTTAAGCACCACCCTGTCTTCCACCAAGTCCACTCTCACTAGCCAAGAGTCTGGTCAACATAATCCTCACCCTGATCATCCTTCCTCCCACCATAGAGGGTCTGGCCAAAGAAGTGATCCCACACTGGGATATAGTGAGGAGCTCGTCTCATCACCAATCCTTGATTTGAACCTCTCTCCAAGCACGCTTGCAGAGGAACATGAGATCTTGTGCCCTGATTCACAACCTCTAGAGGGTACCCAATCACAAGAAGATGACAGAGGGGAACGGCATTTAAGGTCAAAGGAAGTGGATGATGATGATGAGACACAGTTGCCATCAAATCAACCACAATTACTGTCTCAAGACCTTGATGAGGAGGATGATACACAGTTGTCAATGACTGAGGATGTGGTGGGATCAAGAAATGAGGAGGATGATACACAGTTGTCAATGACTGAGGATGTGGTGGGATCAAGAAATGAGGAGGATGATCAGAGTGAGGAAGTGGAGGAGGACTTGGTGGACGATGAGGTCACTGACCCCACCTGGGAAGGTGGAAAGCCGAGCGATGACAGCAGTCCTGAGGGTGAGCCATCTGCAGCACCGCAACAGGCTGGAAGAGGCAGTGGTGTGGCTAAAGAAAGAAGGCGACCGCACCAAACCGGCCCGCAAATGTTCCACGGAGCACCCCCTTGCATAAATCTCCCTTGCCAAGGGCTAGGTGTTCCGCGGTATGGCGTTTTTTTAAGGAAAGTGCGGACGACAAAAGAATTGTAGTTTGCAACCTGTGCCACACCAGAATGAGCCGAGGCATGAACACTAGCAACCTCACCACCACCAGCATGATCCGACACATGGCATCCAAGCACCCTAATAAGTGGGAGGAACGCCCGGATCGCCAATCTGTGTCTGCAGGCCACACCACTGCCTCCTCTTCCCCTGTTTTCGGTGCCGGCCAATCGCCTGTCGAAGGCGCAGGCCCGCATACCTCCCGCCCTGCACCTGTACCATCTGAAGCACCATCAGCGACCACATCCACTTCCCTGTCCCAGCGCAGTGTCCAAATGTCGTTAACCCAGGCATTTGAGTGCAAGCGAAAATACCCAGCCACCCACCCACAGGCCATAGCACTAACCTCACACCTTTCCAAATTACTGGCCATCGAAATGCTGCCATTTAGGCTTGTGGACACTGAGTCCTTCCGCAGCCTGATGGCAGCAGCTGTCCCTCGGTACGCAGTCCCCAGCCGCCACTACTTTTCCCGGTGTGCCGTCCCCGCCTTACACCACCATGTGTCCCGTAACATCACCCGTGCCCTGACCAACGCAGTTACTGGGAAGGTCCACTTAACGACTGACACATGGACAAGTGCTTGTGGCCAGGGACGCTACATTTCCCTGACGGCACACTGGGTGAATGTCGTGGAGGCGGGGAGCGACTCGGACCCTGGGATGGCACAGGTGCTACACACGCCGAGGATTGCGGGCCCTACCTCCATCAGGGTTTCCGCCAGCACCTACGTTATTGGCTCCTCCTCCTCCTCCTCCGTTTCCACCTCCGAATTCTCTGCGCGCAGCGCCACTCACCCATCAGCCGGTAGCTGGAAGCAGTGTAGCACTGCAGTGGGGAAGCGTCAACAGGCCGCGCTGAAGCTGATCTGCCTTGGGGACAAACAGCACATGGCCTCAGAGCTGTTGCAGGGGATTAGTCACCAGACTAATGGGCGTAACTTGGTGGCGGCTTTGGAGCTCGGCAAGCTCACACACGTACCATGCCTAGCGCATGTATTTAATTTAGTGGTTCAGCGATTTCTAAAAACCTACCCCAATTTGCATGATCTCTTGACCAAGGTGCGCCGCGTGTGTGCACATTTCCGTAAGTCATCTACAGCTTCAGCCGGCCTGTTGACGCTGCAGCAGCGCTTACAATTGCCAGCTCACCGGCTGCTGTGTGACGTGAGCACGCGCTGGAACTCCACCTTCCACATGTTGGCCCGGCTTTGTGAGCAGCAGAGGGCAGTAGTGGAGTACCAGCTGTTACACGGTCGTCGCCTCTCCGTTCAACTTCCTGTAATCAGAAGTGAGGAGTGGGAATGGATGTCAGACGTCTGTGAGGTTTTACGCAATTTTGAGGAATCGACACAGATGGTGAGCGGCGATAACGCTATTATCAGTGTAACCATCCCACTTCTGTGTCTACTGAAACGCTCGCTGCTCACAATTAAAACCGACGCTTTGCATGTGGAAGAGGTGGAAATGGGGGAGGAAGAGCTTACACAAGGTGATAGCCAGAGCACCCTCACTTCGTCTTCTCAGCGACAATTGGAGGAGGCGGAGGAGGAGGAGGAGGAGGAGGAGGAGGAGGAGGAAGACACGGTTGCCTCCGCTACAGAGGGTAGCCATGGAACTTTATTTCCATCTCTTCAGCGTGGGTGGGCAGCAGAGGAGGAAGAGGATGAGGAGATTGAGAGTCATCCTCCTGGCGAGGACAGCGAAATCTTGCCTGTTGGTACTCTGGCACACATGGCTGACTTTATGTTAGGCTGCCTTTCCCGTGACCCACGCGTTATACGCATTTTAGACAACACGGATTACTGGGTGTTCACCCTTCTGGACCCCCGCTACAAAGAGAATTTCTCATCTCTCATTCCTCCGGTGGAGAGGACAAGCAAAATGGTGCAATACCAGAAGGTTCTTGTCGAAAAATTGCTCCAAAATTTTCCATCTGACAACGCTGGCGGCAGAGTACGTGCTACCTTGGCCAACCGAGAAGGGGAGAAAAGGGGAGCACACAGCAGTTCCGACAAAGGCAGGGCAACACTCTCCAAGGCGTGGGACACCTTCATGACACCCCGCCAGCACCCTCACCCTGATGCGCAGCCTAGTGTCACAAGGAACGAAAAGTTTTGGAAGATGGTGAAGGAGTACGTAGCAGACCGTGTCAGCGTCCTCAATGATCCCTCTGTGCCTTACAACTACTGGGTGTCCAAGCTGGACACGTGGTATGAACTGGCACTCTACGCCTTGGAGGTGCTGGCCTGCCCTGCCGCCAGCGTTCTGTCTGAGCGGGTATTTAGTGCTGCTGGTGGTATCATAACAGATAAGCGTATCCGCCTTTCCACCGAAAATGCTGATAGGTTGACACTTATAAAAATGAACAAGGCCTGGATTTCCCCTGACTTCTCCACTCCACTGGAGGAAAGCCCCGGGTGAACATAAAGTCACTTTAGATATGTTATTTCCAATGATGGGAATACTCTGTATTCCCATTAACCCCTTCCACCCAAAAAACGGGTATATGGTTGACTCTTAATCTTCTCATCCTCCTCCTCCTCTTCCATATGCCCTGTGATATAATTTTTATATAGGGCCAGCTCACCAGCGGGCCCTGTGATATAATTTTTATATAGGGCCAGCTCACCAGCGGGCCCTGTTTGACAATTTTTGTATAGGTCAGCTCACCAGCGGGCCTTCTCATATAATGTTTTATTGGGTCAGCTCTCTAGCGGGCCCTCTCATATAATGTTTTATAGCGTCAGCTCACTAGCGGGCCTTCGCATATAATGTTTAGGATGGTCAGCTCCGCAGCAGACCCTCACCCATAATGTTTTAGATGGTCGGCTCAGCAGCAGACCCTCATTCCTAATGTTTTAGATGGTCAGCTTAGCGGCATGCCCTCGCCCCTAATGTTTTAGAGGGTCACCAGCAGGCCATTAATCCTAATTTTTCAAGGGTGTGTATGATGCCCTCCTTTATGTGTAATAAAGGGTGTATTGGAGTGACATTTCAGTCTAATTTTTGGCAGCCCTTTCACTTAGTGCATAGGCTTTATGAGTGTTGGACCACTACCTGAACTATTGTACCACAATGTGAATGAGGCCCTCCATTTTGTGATATACAGGTTGTATCGGAGTGCCTCAGGTCCTCCCATTGAATTAAATAGGGCTGGGGTGTTCGACAGAGCAGAAGGTAGTTCTTGGCTTCATCCACTAAGTCACTTCGTCACTTTTACTCAATGGATCAGACCCCACTGTTCCGACTATAAATTTTGGACTTAACAAGGGCAAACGGACATGTTGTAAAACCTGTGGTAGCTGCGGCCTCCGTTCCTGAATGCTGTACCTTACCCGGGCCATAACCACGTTGAACACCTGCTTTACGGTGCGCACGTTTCCCTCTTAATCATGGCCCCCAGTTCCGAAAAATCGATGAAATTTTTTGCAGAATTTGCAGATGATATACTAGTAAATATACAGCAAATACTGTTTGGTAACAATTTTTCGCCTACAATCGTTTTTATCTTCCTTTTTCTGTGTTTTACGGTCAGTCTGTAAAAATGGCGTACTACGGGCGAAACATCGTTCCCAGCAGCGACGTTGGAGTCCAAGATGCATCCAGACATCCTCCCTATGCTGTCCCTGAACCATTTCTGTGGTGTTTCCATCATTTTCTGACCTTTTCCTATGAACCAGGCACCCTCCCCTCATCAGAGCAGGGGGTGCCTGGTGTAATGCTCGAGTCCTCCCATTGACTTCAATGGGGCTCGGGTGCTCGGCCGAGCACTCGAGCGTCCGGGGGCGCTCGGCCAGAGCACCCGAACACCCGAGCATCGGGGTGCTCGATCATCTTTAATACATTTAAGAGAAGATTAGATACATTTCTTTCAAGAGGGAACATACAGGGTTATACTGTGTATTAGTAATATACAGGGTTATACTGTGTATTAGTAGGCAAAAGAGGAAGCTCTGATAGACTAAATTATTTGGCAGCAGGAAAGCTATATAATTCTCATTTCTCTGAGTTATGAGGCAAAGGTTGAACTTGATGGTCTTTTTTCAACCTAATTTATTATGTCACTTTGTACTGTTAGCAGGAGTGAGAAGCAATTTGTCATTTCAAAGACAAAAAATGTTTTTGCTTCTTTGAACATTTTCATTTCAAGGACAAAATCAGACATTTTTAACATCAGAATTTTTATGGGCAATGTTCATCAAAGTCTTTTTACCATCATTTTTAATTCTTTAGGTACATTTTCAAATATTACGGATTTACTTCTGAAAATATTGTACTTCTTTTACCACCAACTCATGATCCGACAATTTTTTCATTATAATGACTTACTGAACATTTTGCTCTAGGTGTCAATTATTATATGTGTACAACAGAAAAAGAGAGCACCACTGATGAATATATGAATAATATTTAATGTATTCTATCAAGATACAATTTAAAAACAATAATGGACATTGTGGACAGTATTCAAAATACATCTAAAAATTTACCAGAATGCAGAATCCTGCTACATTGTGTGTTGATATTTTTTCAAACTGAAGAAGACAGAGTACATTATCAGTCTAAGATTACCATGTGCAATAAACAGAGTCCTGTAGTCAGGCCCAGATTATCCAATAAGCAAAGTAGGCAACTGTTTAGAAATCCAGATTTTGAGAGGCGGTGCCTCAGCTATGCTGGCCACACCCACATTCTGAATTGTGCATGTTGTCAGAGCAATCTCAATTTTTAATATATTATTATTATATATTATTATTTTAATATATATAATCTTTATTGAAGAAATATCAGCAGGTGGTACAATAAGTATACAATAACTATGAAGGTAATTATTTAACCCATTGGATGCTAGAGATATTTTTTTTGATCATTTTACATTTATTTCACTATTTTTCTTTATTATTAGGAGCAAATCATCTGCATTTGTAACCATTTTTTTTATTAGTGACAGTTTAACTCTCCGAGTGTTGCAATGCATTGGATATCTCTCTGGCACTCAAAGGGTTAATTCATAGACCCATAGCACTGGGTGTGAATTTTTTTTTTTTTTTGAGGACCCTAAAAGGCAGCCGAGAACATTCATGGCACCCTCTAATATTTTGACATATTTTTCTGGGTATAATGAAGAATAAAATTACATAAATAGATCGTTCTTCTTAGTTCTCACAATCAGAATAGCGAAAATTATTGATGTTGTGCAAATAACAATTTCCATAAACGTACAATAAAAATCCGACATTAGCACTGTTGTCAAAGGCAAGATAGTCAAAACGTTGTCATAATGAAAAAACTTGTTGGATTGTAGTAAAAGAAGGACAGTATTTTTAGAAGTAAATCCGTCATGTTCACAATGTGTCTAAAGCAATGAAAATGATGCTAACAAGATACTGATGAACGCTGCCTTTAAAAATTCTGACGTTAAAGGGATAGTAATGGTTTAATTTTAAGTTGATTTAATATTGTAGACATTAAAAAAAGATTAACATCAATGTAAGTCTTATCTCTCCAACATTTATGGTTTGAGAGATATAACTTGCTAAAGTTACCTTTTCCTGGCTGTTTTACTCAAGTCTGCCATCTATCTGACAGCTGCAGATTCCAGTCATCTGACCAGACAGAGGCTCTTCAGCAGAGCTGAAATCACACTATTTAGAAATAAATACTTCATTGGAACGGTCTACAAAGTGTGTTTGCAAGCCAAGCACACTTTGTAGACCATTCCAAATTAAGTATTTATCTTTGGATATCGTTATATCGGCGCTGCTGAAGAGCCACATCTGTTCAAACGACCAGAATCTGCTTCTGACAGCTTTACAGCTCATCAAGCAGAAAGGGGAGGGACCGGAGAACTTTATTTTCCTATATCTCTCAAACCATAATGGTTCGAGAGATACGAATAAGGGTGAGTACTCTCTTTTTATTGTATCTACCATATAGTTAATACTTTTTTCTGACATTATTATCCCTTTAAGAATGTCGTTGATTTTGTCTTTGAAACAAACATTTTCAAAGAAACAAAGATATTTTTTGTCTTTGAAATGACAACTTGCTTCTCACTCCTGCTAACAGTACATAGTAACATAGTACATCATGTTGATAAAAGACACAAGTCCATCACGTTCAACCCTTGCCTCAAAACCCATAGAAATTACTTTAATTTGTCTTCTCCAAGTTTAAACCATTTTTATTTTGCCAGGGAAAAAATGGTGATAATCAGACAAAAAGGTGATGTTGAAATGAATGTTTTTTTCTGAAAATACCTTACAATATGATGGTAGTTTAAACCACACCCACTTTCAGATGGCTTTTGCCCTTTGGCGAAGATAGTGGAATTGGATGCAAAAAAATGATGGAAACATGTCTGAAAATTGTCGGATCGTGGAGTGAGAACTTTTTTATTCTGATTACAGACAATTTCAGTTAAAGGGATAGTAATACTTCGTTTTATCTTTGTTTTATTTTGTAGGCATTAAAAAAACATGAAGAACGATATGAGTCTTATCTCTCAAACCTTTATGGTTTGAGAGATATTCACAAGCAAAGTTTCCCCTCCCGCTCCTTTTACCTAGTGTAAACCATCTCTTCTCAGATGTGGAATCCAGTCCATAGACCAGACAGATAACAGCAGGGGACAATCTTCTTCCTATGAGAACAATGAAAGCCCTGCCCCCCTTGATAAGTTTTTCAGGTTTTTCCCTTATCTTAATTGAAGATTGTCCCTCTCTGCAGTCTACCTAGGCACCTCCCTTCTGATCTGGCTGAGCAGTGTTACATCAGTAAAAGGGGTGGGAGGGGGATACTTTATCATTGAATTACTCTTGAACTATAACTCTGACAGAATTGAAATAACACTCTCCAAAGCTCAAATACTATGATGATTAATTAGACCTGCTTTTATTATGAAACATTACTATTCCTTTAACACCACTTTCTGTATGTTTCACCCAAAGTCTTCATATATAACAAGAGGCACCTAAGTGGAGGATGGCGGAGCACCATAGAGCAACAGCAGCCTGGGTAAAAATGACGATCTAATGTTTATAAATGCAGGGTGGAGGTATTCTGGAGTAAACCAACTGTGCCACATAGGGATAAAATTAAAACAATTTAAATTCCCACTTGAATAGTGCTTTTTAAGCCCGTGAATGCCACATATGTGTTTAGAGACCTCTCTAGCATTCAAGGGGTTAAAAGCCACAATTAATATAACAGTAATTTTTAATCGTCCCCTATGGTGCAGATGGTTCACCCAATAATAACTCTAGTTTATAAATATGAGTCCCTTTATTGTTAACTATCAGCATGGGACAGCGTTATCAGATATACATATATATACTAGCAGTATGGGACAGCGTTATCAGATATATATATACTAGAAGTATGGGACAGCGTTATCAGATATACATATATATACTAGCAGTATGGGACAGCGTTATCAGATATATATATATATATATATATATACTAGCAGTATGGGACAGCGTTATCAGATATACATATATATACTAGCAGTATGGGACAGCGTTATCAGATATACATATATATACTAGCAGTATGGGACAGCGTTATCAGATATACATATATATACTAGCAGTATGGGACAGCATTATCAGATATACATATATATACTAGCAGTGTGGGACGGCGTTGCCCGACTGTTTTTTTTTATCCTTGTATTCAGTAATCTTAAGTGGAATTTTTGGATAGAAATGTGATGTGAAGTGTGTGTTAGTTGTAATACAGAGTTCAGACAAACATACATAGACACAGACACATACATACATACATACATATTATCACACATACATATATGCACACAAATGTAGACATACATAGACACACGGATACACACATACACATATTATTATATCAGTCATTACACACAGGTGAGAGACGGGCCCTGTGTTACTGAGTGACTTTATATGGAGTCTGTTGCCGGTTCTCTTAGATACAAACAGTTGTCACTTTAAACAGAAGATGTAACTGCGCTGAGATGAGAGCGACAATCAATGAGTCCATTTCTCTGCTGTCTTCTGTTATTAATGACGGCAAATAGTTTAACCCTTTCAGTGCTAGTGGTGTGCAACACATTGCAGCGCTTTTTGTCTCATGCCCCTGTTTTATGAGTAATAAAGCTGTGTGAGAGTAGTAGGGGGAAACGTTGGGCGATTGAAATGGCATTGTTAACCCTTTGAGTGGCAGAGGGATTGGCAATGCGTTGCTTTGCAATGTGTCGAAAAAAATTTCTAGCAGTAACAAAAGCAGTAAAAAAATGAACTTTATTCATAAATTGCACAGTTATACTCTTAGTGGTAGACTAACAAACTGTTACACAGGGGCTCCTAAAATGTGAGGTTATTAGATCAGTAGCCCTGTAAGTTATTAGAAGTACAAAGCACTCCTTGCTCCCCAGACTGCACATCTCCTCTCGCTTCTGTTCCTGGGATATACCAAGGCTGAGATGGGGCAGCAGCGCTGTGTCCAACCTCTGAAGTTGGGGTCTTCCTGAGCAGAGCCTGGCCCCCTGGTCCTGTTCCACCACCAGGCCGTGTTCACAATAGGGATCCGAACAGGTCAATACTCAGGCCTGGAGGAGGCCCAGCTCCTGTCCTGACTGCATGTACTACATCTCCCAGGCTCCTTCCTGTCACCGGCTCCTGTCACCTCCGAAGTTACAGCAACCAGCTCCCCCTGGTGGTTGCTGTAAGTTTGGAGGTGACAGGAGGCAGTGACAGGAAGGAACCTGGGAGATGAAGTACATGCAGTCAGGACAGGAGCCGGTGACAGGGGACGGGAGTTGCTGCAGTGAAGGTTGGAAGGGGAGGAATATACAGGACTTGGAGGGGAAGATGAAGGAAAGGGTTACATTTTGTAGTAAATGTGCAACACAGGACAGGAGGGCAGCAGCAGCAGCAGCAGGAGTTCTAGTCGTCACAGCATACAGCTTCATATCCTGGACACAGAACACACTGCAAGGGGGGCGTCTTACAATCTCATACAGCTTAGACCTGTATATGTGTCGATATACAAGTGTATGGTGTGGGAGATTGTAAGACACCCCCCCCCACAGTGTGTTCTGTGTCCAGGATATGAACCTGTATGCTGTGATCACTCACCCTGGAAGGATATGCACTTTATGCCCCCACCCGTACTACTGCTGTTGTGTCCGTGATCAAGTGGCTGCATGATGAAAATTGTGTGTGGGGGGGGGTTTGTGTGTGTGTGTGTGGGGGGCTTGTGTGTGTGTATGGGGCTTTTGTGTGTGTGTGCAGGGGCTTGTGTGTGTGTATGGGGCTTGTGTGTGTGTGGGGGGGGGGGCTTGTGTGAGTGTAGGAGCAAGTGGAAGCCATTTGTTTTTTTTTCAGTTGTATAGTGGTGGGCCGGCTGGATAGTGGTGGCCAGGCCAACTCCCTGCATGATTCTCACACTAGTAGCCTTCAGCCACTGCAACTCTTGTGAAAATCACGCCCCCATTGAATCACCCAATGGGAGCAGTAACTCCTCCTTACTGCCACTCCTGGGTGTGTTTTGCCAGACACAAAGTCTTCTTTTATATATATATAGATTAAGTGTCTTTAGCTGACCGCCATTCTTGGGCTAGATTCTATTACAGGAGTTAAGTCTATTGAAGTCTATGGGGAAAACTGGAGATAAAAGAAGAGATAAAATTAGCAACTGCAATAGAATCTAGCCCCAGTTTTGTGGATTTTTTTCTCCCCTCCACGTTAATATCGCTTCTATGTGGCAGTACTAGACATGCCAGGGGTTGCAGATCTACCTCTACTTCATGGGTCCTTCTAAGAAGTCAACACAGCAGCCATCTTGACAGGTTTGTGTGGAGGAGAGGTTGGATACTTCTCTGCCACTCAGTGCCAGATTGATGTCCATGCGTTGGATGCCTCTGACACTTAAAGAAGAGGATTCACTTAACCCTTTATTGTCATATGAGGGACGCAGATGCAGGTAGAGCTGGAGACTGCAAGTTTTTGGCTCTGTAGTTAAATCAGACTTGTTGAGGCAGAATCTGGGGTGTTATGCACTGAGGTGTGTGAAAGCGATGATAACGTGTGGTGGCTTCTCCAGTGTGAAACCCTTCAATTCCCATGGCATTCTCTGGAGCCTATGCATTAACATACCTTCCAAGTGTCCCTCTTTGAAACCCAAATCCCTCTTCCCCTCTTTCCCATCCTTTTGTGCATCTTTTTAGGAGATCAGACTGTGTGGTGTGTATATCAGTGTATCACCCTGGTATCCCTGTGTTTAGGAGATCAGACTGTGTGGTGTGTATATAAGTGTATCACCCTGATGTCCCTGTGTTTAGGAGATCAGACTGTGTGGTGTGTATATAAGTGTATCACCCTGGTGTCCCTGTGTTTAGGAGATCAGACTGTGTGGTGTGTATAGAAGTGTATCACCCTGGTGTCCCTGTGTTTAGGAGATCAGACTGTGTGGTGTGTATATAAGTGTATGACCCTGGTGTCCCTGTGTTTAGGAGATCAGACTGTGTGGTGTGTATAGAAGTGTATCACCCTGGTGTCCCTGTGTTTAGGAGATCAGACTGTGTGGTGTGTATATAAGTGTATCACCCTGGTGTCCCTGTGTTTAGGAGATCAGACTGTGTGGTGTGTATATAAGTGTATCACCCTGATGTCCCTGTGTTTAGGAGATCAGACTGTGTGGTGTGTATATAAGTGTATCACCCTGATGTCCCTGTGTTTAGGAGATCAGACTGTGTGGTGTGTGTATAAGTATCACCCTGGTGTCCCTGTGTTTAGGAGATCAGACTGTGTGGTGTGTATATAAGTGTATCACCCTGATGTCCCTGTGTTTAGGAGATCAGACTGTGTGGCGTGTATAGAAGTGTATCACCCTGGTGTCTCTGTGTTTAGGAGATCAGACTGTGTGGTGTGTATATAAGTGTATCACCCTGGTGTCCCTGTGTTTAGGAGATCAGACTGTGTGGTGTGTATATAAGTGTATCACCCTGGTGTCCCTGTGTTTAGGAGATCAGACTGTGTGTTGTGTATATAAGTGTATCACCCTGATGTCCCTGTGTTTAGGAGATCAGACTGTGTGGTGTGTATATAAGTGTATCACCCTGGTGTCCCTGTGTATAGGAGATCAGACTGTATGGTGTGTATAGAAGTGTATCACCCTGGTGTCCCTGTGTATAGGAGATCAGACTGTGTGGTGTGTATAGAAGTGTATCACCCTGGTGTCCCTGTGTATAGGAGATCAGACTGTATGGTGTGTATATAAGTGTATCACATTTCTCCACAGAAATAAAACTCACATTAATGTTGACTAGGCACTATTATAAGGATGTCAATGCAAAAAAAAAAAACAGCAGTGAAACAATACACAAATATGATGTATATAATATAAAATCAACTCTAATGATTCCACCTCTAAGAATATCTAGAAAATATGTTATAAAAAATATATAAGAGCGCTCTCAAAAAAAACTTTAAGTCATCCACAACAACACTTTTGCCGATGTAACTGATACCTCCGTGATTGGAGCAAACAGCTTCCAGATAGTAATCAATCTGGAATCACTAAGTAGCAAACTGAATAATGACACTTGATGGATACAATGAATCTGTAATACACAGGATCACATAGCTGTAGGCTCTATTCTCTCCTGACTATATATATATAAATGCAGGTTATGAAAATCCGGGTAACATAAGCTGTAATAGCGGGCAGGTAATACACTACCTCCCGTCCTAGGTATCAATAAGAAGGCTTATATAGCTGACCTCTCGATCTCTCGGATTCACTTCCCAATGTGCACTCCGTATCAGCCACTGTGCGGGCAGTCTCTACTGCGCATGACTGCAGTGGTGGCACTGTGGCCGGCGTACACGGGCTTTAAATCTAGCTTGTTTATAAATTAGTCTGTGTATATTAAAATACTTTTTTTTTTGTGAGGGGGGTAAAATGCCCCAGTCTCACTCTACATTCAAATAAAGTTAAAATGCATTTGATTTCATGCACCTCTGCTCGGTAGTAGTGATGAGCGAGCACCCCAATGCTCGGGTGTTCGGGTGCTCTGACCGAGCACCCCCGGAGGCTCGAGTGCTCGGCCGAGCACCCGAGCCCCATTGAAGTCAATGGGAGGACTCGAGCATTACACCAGGCACCCCCTGCTCTGATGAGGGGAGGGTGCCTGGTCCATAGGAAAAGGGCAGAAAATGATGGAAACACCACAGAAATGGTTCAGGGACAGCATAGGGAGGATGTCTGGATGCATCTTGGACTCCAACGTCGCTGCTGGGAACGATCTTTCGCCCGTAGTACGCCATTTTTACAGACTGACCGTAAAACACACAAAAAGGAAGATAAAAACGACTTTAGGCGAAAAATTGTTAACAAACAGTATTTGCTGTATATTTACTTGTATATCATCTGCAAATTCTCCCAAAAATTTCCTCGATTTTTCTGAACTGAGGCCATGATTAAGAGGGAAACGTGCGCAGAGGCAAATTCTCCCAAAAATGTCCTTGATTTTTCTGAACTGAGGCCATGATTAAGAGGGAAACGTGCGCAAAGGCAAATTCTCCCAAAAATTTCCTCGATTTTTCTGAACTGAGGCCATGATTAAGAGGGAAACGTGCGCAAAGGCAAATTCTCCCAAAAATTTCCTCGATTTTTCTGAACTGGGGCCATGATTAAGAGGGAAACGTGCGCTGAGCCGACCATGCAAAACATTATGGGTGAGGGTCTGCTGCGGAGCTGACCATCCTAAACATTATATGCGAAGGCCCGCTAGTGAGCTGACGCTATAAAACATTATATGAGAGGGCCCGCTAGAGAGCTGACCCAATAAAACATTATATGAGAAGGCCCACTGGTGAGCTGACCTATACAAAAATTGTCAAACTGCGCCCGCTGGTGAGCTGGCCCTATATAAAAATTATATCACAGGGCCCGCTGGTGAGCTGGCCCTATATAAAAATTATATCACTGGGCCCGCTGGTGAGCTGGCCCTATATAAAAATTATATCCCAGGGTATATGGAAGAGAGTCAACCATATACCCATTTTTTGGGTGGAAGGGGTGAATGGGAATACAGAGTATTCCCATCATTGTAAATAACATATATAAAGTGAGTTTATGTTCCCCCGGGGCTTTCCTCCAGTGGAGTGGAGAAGTCAGGGGAAATCCAGGCCTTGTTCATTTTTATAAGTGTCAACCTATCAGCATTGTCGGTGGAAAGGCGGATACGCTTATCTGTTATGATGCCACCAGCAGCACTAAATACCCGCTCAGACAGAACGCTGGCGGCAGGGCAGGCCAGCACCTCCAAGGCGTAGAGTGCCAGTTCATACCACGTGTCCAGCTTGGACACCCAGTAGTTGTAAGGCACAGAGGGATCATTGAGGACGCTGACACGGTCTGCTACGTACTCCTTCACCATCTTCCAAAACTTTTCCCTCCTTGTGACACTAGGCTGCGCATCAGGGTGAGGGTGCTGGCGGGGTATCATGAAGGTGTCCCACGCCTTGGAGAGTGTTGCCCTGCCTTTGTCGGAACTGCTGTGTGCTCCCCTTTTCTCCCCTTCTCGGTTGGCCAAGGTAGCACGTACTCTGCTGCCAGCGTTGTCAGATGGAAAATTTTGGAGCAATTTTTCAACAAGAACCTTCTGGTATTGCACCATTTTGCTTGTCCTCTCCACCGGAGGAATGAGAGATGAGAAATTCTCTTTGTAGCGGGGGTCCAGAAGGGTGAACACCCAGTAATCCGTGTTGTCTAAAATGCGTGTAACGCGTGGGTCACGGGAAAGGCAGCCTAACATAAAGTCAGCCATGTGTGCCAGAGTACCAACAGGCAAGATTTTGCTGTCCTCACCAGGACGATGACTCTCAATCTCCTCAACCTCTTCCTCCTCTTCTGCCCACCCACGCTGAAGAGATGGAACTAAAGTTCCATGGCTACCCTCTGTAGCGGAGGCAACCGTGTCTTCCTCCTCCTCCTCCTCCGCCTCCTCCAATTGTCGCTGAGAAGACGAAGTGAGGGTGCTCTGGCTATCACCTTGTGTAAGCTCTTCCTCCCGCATTTTCACCTCTTCCACATGCAAAGCGTCAGTTTTAATTGTGAGCAGCGAGCGTTTCAGTAGACACAGAAGTGGGATGGTTACACTGATAATAGCGTTATCGCCGCTCACCATCTGTGTCGATTCCTCAAAATTGCGTAAAACCTCACAGAGGTCTGACATCCATTCCCAAGTTGAACGGAGAGGCGACGACCGTGTAACAGCTGGTACTCCACTACTGCCCTCTGCTGCTCACAAAGCCGGGCCAACATGTGGAAGGTGGAGTTCCAGCGCGTGCTCACGTCACACAGCAGCCGGTGAGCTGGCAATTGTAAGCGCTGCTGCAGCTTCAACAGGCCGGCTGAAGCTGTAGATGACTTACGGAAATGTGCACACACGCGGCGCACCTTGATCAAGAGATCATGCAAATTGGGGTAGGTTTTTAGAAATCGCTGAACCACTAAATTAAATACATGCGCTAGGCATGGTACGTGTGTGAGCTTGCCGAGCTCCAAAGCCGCCACCAAGTTACGCCCATTATCACACACAACCATGCCTGGTTGCAGGTTGAGTGGCGAGAGCCACTGCTCGGTCTGGTGACTAATCCCCTGCAACAGCTCTGAGGCCGTGTGCTGTTTGTCCCCAAGGCAGATCAGCTTCAGCACGGCCTGTTGACGCTTCCCCACTGCAGTGCTACACTGCTTCCAGCTACCGGCTGATGGGTGAGTGGCGCTGCGCGCAGAGAATTCGGAGGTGGAAACGGAGGAGGAGGAGCCAATAACGTAGGTGCTGGTGGAAACCCTGATGGAGGTAGGGCCCGCAATCCTCGGCGTGGGTAGCACCTGTGCCATCCCAGGGTCCGAGTCGCTCCCAGCCTCCACGACATTCACCCAGTGTGCCGTCAGGGAAATGTAGCGTCCCTGGCCACAAGCACTTGTCCATGTGTCAGTCGTTAAGTGGACCTTCCCAGTAACTGCGTTGGTCAGGGCACGGGTGATGTTACGGGACACATGGTGGTGTAAGGCGGGGACGGCACACCGGGAAAAGTAGTGGCGGCTTGGGACTGCGTACCGAGGGACAGCTGCTGCCATCAGGCTGCGGAAGGACTCAGTCTCCACAAGCCTAAATGGCAGCATTTCGATGGCCAGTAATTTGGAAAGGTGTGAGGTTAGTGTTATGGCCTGTGGGTGGGTGGCTGGGTATTTTCGCTTGCGCTCAAATGCCTGGGGTAACGACATTTGGACGCTGTGCTGGGACAGGGAAGTGGATGTGGTCGCTGATGGTGCTTCAGATGGTACAGGTGCAGGGCGGGAGGTATGCGGGCCTGCGCCTTCGACAGGCGATTGGCCGGCACCGAAAACAGGGGAAGAGGAGGCAGTGGTGTGGCCTGCAGACACAGATGGGCGATCCAGGCGTTCCTCCCACTTATTACGGTGCTTGGATGCCATGTGTCGGATCATGCTGGTGGTGGTGAGGTTTCTAGTGTTCATGCCTCGGCTCATTCTGGTGTGGCACAGGTTGCAAACTACAATTCTTTTGTCGTCCGCACTTTCCTTAAAAAAACGCCATACCGCGGAACACCTACCCCTTGGCAAGGGAGATTTACGCAAGGGGGTGCTCCGTGGAACATTTGCGGGCCGGTTTGGTGCGGTCCGCCTTCTTTCTGTAGCCACACCACTGCCTCTTCCAGCCTGTTGCGGTGCTGCAGATGGCTCACGCTCAGGACTGCTGTCATCGCTCGGCTCTACACCTTCCCAGGTGGGGTCAGTCACCTCATCGTCCACTAAGTCCTCCTCCACTTCCTCACTCTGATCATCCTTCTCATGTCTTGATCCCACCACATACTCAGTCATTGACAACTGTATATCATCCTCCTCATCAAGGTCTTGAGACAGTAATAGTGGTTGATTTAATGGCAACTGTGTCTCATTATCATCATCATCCACTTCCTTTGACCTTAAATGCCGTTCACATCTGTCATCTTCTTGTGACTGGGTACCCTCTAGAGGTTGTGAATCAGGGCACAAGATGTCATGTTCCTCTGCAAGCGTGCTTGGAGAGAGGGTCAAATGATGGATTGGTGATGAGACGAGCTCCTCACTATATCCCAGTGTGGGATCACTTCTTTGACCAGACCCTCTATGGTGGGAGGAAGGATGATCAGAGTGAGGATTATGTTGACCAGACTCTTGGCTACTGAGAGTGGACTTGGTGGAAGACAGGGTGGTGCTTAACCGACTGGAAGCAGTATCAGCTGACATCCAACCGACCACCTGTTCGCAGTGGTCGGACCTCGAGAGTGATGTCCTGCGACGCCCTGTAAAATGAGACTTTAAGCTAGGTATGGTGGATGTCTTTCTGTCTTGTGCTCTGGCACCAGGCGCAGTTTCTACGCGTCCTGACCCGCGCCCTGAACTATCAGGATCACGTCCACTTCCCCGTCCCTTTTTACCCGCCTTCTTCATATTACACGGAATATGTGCTGCAAATCTGCAACTTTGCACAGTACACAGAATTTGCTTCTTAACTGCGGCGAAGCACAGTGAATGGAATATGTGACTTTGATATTTTACAGTTTGAAGACTTAACAGAATTTTTTCCTATTCTGAAACGGTGCACAGTCAACAGAATGTGCTGCTAAACTGCGGCGACGCACAGTGAATGGAATATGTGACTTTGATATTTTACAGTTTGAAGACTTAACAGAATTTTTTCCTATTCTGAAACTGTGCACAGTCAACAGAATGTGCTGCTAAACTGCGGCGACGCACAGTGAATGGAATATGTGACTTTGATATTTTACAGTTTGAAGACTTAACAGAATTTTTTCCTATTCTGAAACTGTGCACAGTACACAGAATTTGCTTCTTAACTGCGGCGACGCACAGTGAATGGAATATGTGACTTTGATATTTTACAGTTTGAAGACTTAACAGAATTATTTCCTATTCTGAAACTGTGCACAGTCAACAGAATGTGCTGCTAAACTGTGGCGATGCACAGTGAATGGAATATGTGACTTTGATATTTTACAGTTTGAAGACTTAACAGAATTTTTTCCTATTCTGAAACTGTGCACAGTCAACAGAATGTGCTGCTAAACTGCGGCGACGCACCGTGAATGGAATATGTGACTTTGATATTTTACAGTTTGAAGACTTAACAGAATTTTTTCCTATTCTGAAACTGTGCACAGTACACAGAATTTGCTTCTTAACTGCGGCGACGCACAGTGAATGGAATATGTGACTTTGATATTTTACAGTTTGAAGACTTAACAGTATTTTTTCCTATTCTGAAACTGTGCACAGTACACAGAATGTGCTGCTAAACTGCGGCGACGCACAGTGAATGGAATATGTGACTTTGATATTTTACAGTTTGAAGACTTAACAGAATTTTTTCCTATTCTGAAACTGTGCACAGTACACAGAATTTGCTTCTTAACTGCGGCGACGCACAGTGAATGGAATATGTGACTTTGATATTTTACAGTTTGAAGACTTAACAGTATTTTTTCCTATTCTGAAACTGTGCACAGTACACAGAATTTGCTTCTTAACTGCGGCGACGCACAGTGAATGGAATATGTGACTTTGATATTTTACAGTTTGAAGACTTAACAGAATTTTTTCCTATTCTGAAACTGTGCACAGTCAACAGAATGTGCTGCTAAACTGTGGCGACGCACAGTGAATGGAATATGTGACTTTGATATTTTACAGTTTGAAGACTTAACAGAATTTTTTCCTATTCTGAAACTGTGCACAGTCAACAGAATGTGCTGCTAAACTGCGGCGACGCACGGTGAATGGAATATGTGACTTTGATATTTTATAGTTTGAAGACTTAACAGAATTTTTTCCTATTCTGAAACTGTGCACAGTACACAGAATTTGCTTCTTAACTGCGGCGACGCACAGTGAATGGAATATGTGACTTTGATATTTTACAGTTTGAAGACTTAACAGTATTTTTTCCTATTCTGAAACTGTGCACAGTACACAGAATGTGCTGCTAAACTGCGGCGACGCACAGTGAATGGAATATGTGACTTTGATATTTTACAGTTTGAAGACTTAACAGAATTTTTTCCTATTCTGAAACTGTGCACAGTACACAGAATTTGCTTCTTAACTGCGGCGACGCACAGTGAATGGAATATGTGACTTTGATATTTTACAGTTTGAAGACTTAACAGTATTTTTTCCTATTCTGAAACTGTGCACAGTACACAGAATGTGCTGCTAAACTGCGGCGACGCACAGTGAATGGAATATGTGACTTTGATATTTTACAGTTAGAAGACTTAACAGAATTTTTTCCTATTCTGAAACTGTGCACAGTCAACAGAATGTGCTGCTAAACTGCGGCGACGCACGGTGAATGGAATATGTGACTTTGATATTTTACAGTTTGAAGACTTAACAGAATTTTTTCCTATTCTGAAACTGTGCACAGTACACAGAATTTGCTTCTTAACTGCGGCGACGCACAGTGAATGGAATATGTGACTTTGATATTTTACAGTTTGAAGACTTAACAGAATTTTTTCCTATTCTGAAACTGTGCACAGTACACAGAATTTGCTTCTTAACTGCGGCGACGCACAGTGAATGGAATATGTGACTTTGATATTTTACAGTTTGAAGACTTAACAGAATTTTTTCCTATTCTGAAACTGTGCACAGTACACAGAATTTGCTTCTTAACTGCGGCGACGCACAGTGAATGGAATATGTGACTTTGATATTTTACAGTTTGAAGACTTAACAGAATGTGCTCTAATCTGCAACTTTGCACACTAAACAGAATGTGCTCTAATCTGCAACTTTGCACACTAAACAGAATGTGCTCTAATCTGCAACTTTGCACACTAAACAGAATATATGAAGTTTTTTTTTGTTTGTTTTTTTTCCCCCCACACAAAATAAACTGCTGCCCCCACACACAGTAGTCCTAAAAAGGACTTTTGGGTCTTTTTTTTTACAAATTTGCTTTTCTTCTCCCTACACTGACTTTCCCTTCCTATCCTCATCTCTCCCTGGCTAAGACTGAGCCGAACTCGCTGGTCAGGTGCTATACAGCACCCGATCACGGGTTCTGGCCAGCCAATCAGTGTAATGCCAGCAGCCAACATGGCTGCTGGCATTACACTGATGTCAGAGCCTCCCTGCAAGTTTATTGGCTGCGCAGCAGCCGCGAAACGTGCGGGGAGGAGACCCGAACATGGCGGGCGAGCACATGCGGTACTCGTACGAGTACCGCCATGTGCCGAGCAGAGCGATGCTCGAGCCGAACCGAGCTTCGGCCGAGCATGCTCGCTCAACACTACTCGGTAGCAATGTGATGCATGAAATCATGCTGGGTCACCCTACAAGAAGACCCCAGTGAGGGTAAAGAAGCTGTACCCTCACTTATGTAAAAAACATGAGTAGACTAGCTTTCACCTTGACATATACTGGTCGTACTATAAAACTACAAGGGATACAATATGCACCCCAATAGTGGAGTCAATAAAACTGGATAAAATCAATAGATGAACAGGGTGCAGTTTGATCATAAGTTTCCGTATGAATGATTGTCCCAGTGATGAGAAAACTCAGTCTCTATCTGGACTCATTTGAAGGGTAAATGGTTGAAGTTCTCCTTCAAATATTAAGTGGTTTCTCCACTTAATAAATAGGGTGGGGCTAGGCGTGGAAACTGGTGGCGAGTAACTTTTCAGGCCTGGCTAGTAGCTCAGGACTTGACATTTTGAGCCCTGCTATATGCAGTACTCTGTATGGAAAACGCAACAGGCAAAACTCTATACGCAAAAACCAATATACAAAATGGTCTACACAACTTGCTTTACATAATGTGCAAAACACTGTATGCGAAACGCAATGGTAAGCAACATGCTATACGAAAAACACTATACACAACACGCTATATGCGGAAAACTATACACAAACACCTATGTGCAAAATTATATGTGCAAAATTAGCTTCACTATCAAAATGTCTCCCTCAATTTGGCGACCAGCCCAGGGGCAGATTAAATATGTCCCCAGGTTGAAAATGTCAACATAAGAATGTCGTTCGCATGACAAGGGTGACACGCCTAAGAAAGCGTGACTGTGATTTCCTATCGACGTGACTGCAGAGGCTGTGATGTGGAACTCAAAGGGTTAATTGATGGGATGGCACTGTACCGTTCTCATGCGGGCAAGATTCTTATGTGTCCATTTTCAGTCTGGTGACATATTTAATACTTCCCTGGGTTGGTCGCCAAATTGAGGACGACATTTTGATATCATACTGCAAAATGCAAACCACTGTGAGCAAAATGCAATGCGCAATACAATATATACAAAACACTATACACACAATACATTACACAAAATCTTATACACAGTACATTGTACATAATACGCAAAACACTATACGCAAAATGTTTTACACAAAAAGCAATATGCAAGACGCTATACGCAAAACAGTATATAAAAGATGTTTTACGTAATATGTAAACGTTATTCACAAAATGCTATATACTCATACATACACACACATATACACACACACACACAATCACATACACTTACACATACACACACAATCACATACACTCACACATATACACACACACAATCACATACACTCACATATACACACACACAATCACATACACTCACACATACAGTCTCTCACACACTCACACTCACTGATGGAGAGTTATGTAATGCAGTGCTTTGCAATGTGTTGCACACCGTTTTGGAGGTGAAAGGGTTAAGCACTGACATTTCAACAATCCAGTCATTAAGAACACTGTCTCCTTTCTGGATTTACCTGGATGTCAGGGGAAAATAGTCCTACACGTAAATCCACTTTTACTATGTTTATTAGTCATGAATTCAACTGCATGGGACTTTTTTTTTTTTTTGGGGGGGGGGATATTTATTTTATTAACTGTACAGGCAAAGCCGTGCCAATATTGCTAGTAACATATATAATTTTGGTTATTGCGTATAGCATATTTCATATAACGTTTGTGAATAGAAATATGTGTAGTGCATTTTGCGTATTGTGTTTTCTTTGGGTTTAGAGGTATACTTTATATTGATCCATGGCACCCCATAAGGGATACATATGGTTGAGCTCTTAATTGTTGCACAAGTGTAAAATTAAGAGGGGTCATTAGGACTTGAAGGCAAGTGTGTGTGTGTCATTATTAGGTGTTACTTCTCCTTTAATGAGTTTGTAGCTCCTGTGTTTCCTGCAGGAGACAGTTAGTAGGGCTGAGCTCCAGTAGTGCTGTACATTCCAATGGGGCCATTTCATACACTGTGAGGTCACACACTGCAGTCAATGTATTGCAGGTATTTGGACTCATAAGAACTGGTAAGAGGAATATTTTATTCAATGTGAGTATTTGCTACTGGGAAGCACAATGTCTCTCTTAGGACTATTAGTCATTTGCGTAATAACATCAACGCTCGGGCCTATATTTATTGTGCAAAATTCAATACCAGCAGAGAAAATAACTTTCTTGATTGCGGATGGGAGCATCCCTTAACGGGTGAGCTACTAGCTGAAGAATTCGGCAAACCTGGTAACAACTTGATGACGTATGGAAGCACTCCTATCACGACTGATATAATCCTCACACCTGGAGTGTATAATGGTACCACGATGGAGATTGAGAGCATCTCCGTAATGGAGGAATTCCTAGTTGAAGGAGCTAGCAAACCTGGTGAGAGCTGGACTGTTATGATGATGAACAGAAGCATCTCCATAATGGATACGGACGTATGCAGCGTACCTGGAGACTCTAATATTACCACGATGGAGAAAGACATCAACTCCATAAATGGGACGCTCCTAGCTGGAGATACCAGCAGTCATCTTCATTTTGAGCAAAACCCAAAACCTGCAGACAGTATAACTGTTACTATTGAGAACGGAAGCAGCTCCATAAGGATCAAGCTCCGAGCTGAAGATACCAACAAATATCTTCTTTTTGTGCAGAAGCTAAAACCTGCAGATAGTATAACTATCACTACTGAGTACGGGAGCAGCACCATGACCATCAAGCTCCTAGCTGAGGATTCTGGGAAATCCAGAGATAGCACAACAACAGAAACAGAGAATGGGAGCAATTTCATAACAGACGCGCTCCAAGCTGATGATTCAGGAAAAGCCAAATATGTTGGTGCAAAGGAATTCAGCACAATTCCAGATGGTGGAGCAGAGATAGCAATGTATATGTTCCTGGCGCTGGAGTGTCTCTTTCTTTTAGGCATTATAACCTTTTTAGTAATGGTGTTATTCTATCTTCTGCTCCTTTTATTAAAATATAAACTATGTAGTATATACTATACTATATACAATACTATAAGTCATCAACTGACATCCAACAAAAGAGACAAGTGCCGACCAAGACAAAGAAAGAAAAAAGATTCAGGAGGAAAGAGCAGGATGGTTCCTGGGAGCGATGGGGGCTAGGAGGAGGACGACTCAGGACCATATTAAAATAAACTGCAATAAACATAATGAAATATTGACTAATTTCATACATTCTTTTTTTTTAATAGTGATGTTTGTTGTCTTAAAACCTGAAAAAAAGATATAAAATATTTAGAAATATAAATGTTGATACCTTAAACCCTTGTGTGCCGAGGGGGTACAAAGTACGTGCCTGGACAGTTGTTCCCACCGTGCCAAGCGTGTACATTGTACGACTGGAAAGCGATCACTGTATAAGCCGGTATTACCAGCAGCAGAGACCGCAGTAAAAGAAAAAAGTGCTCAGCCTCATTTAGGGGCACATCGGGACCTCTCCTGATGCCCCCCGAGTTATTGATCTCCCAGCCGATCGCTCTGGGAGATTAGTAACCTCAACACAGGAGAGAAGCAGGTCCTTCACTTCACTCCTACCCCAAACGTCCGGGTGGAAGTGGGCGGGATCCGGGGAAGCATTCTCACATCACCGGTGTCACAATCCCATGAGAAGGATTTCCCCGATCCCATTCACTCCTACCGGTTGGGATACGAGTGAAGCCGGAGTGCAAATTGCTCTCCTGTGTCACCATTATTAAGATCAATAACTGGGGCGGGGGTGCAACAAGGGGGATCCTGATGTTCTCCTACATGGTCTGATAAAGAATTAAAAAAAAACACAACAAAAAAAGCCCCCTGTGTGTGTGTCACAGCGAGGTGTAAAACGCTGCTGTGCAATGCGCTGGACACCCCTGTGACACACGTATATCTTTTTTGAAAAAAAACTTTGTCTATTCAGACCTGATTGGAGGGCGTCAGGAGGATATATATATATATATATATATATATATATATATATATATTTTTTTTTTAACCCGGTGTGTGCCGCAGTGGTGATTAACCCCGTGTTTGCCACAGGGGATGCAGTGCACTCCTATATAAAATTACTAGCAATGTGGAACAGCGTTGCCCGTCATGTTATGCAGGGAATTTATTATTTTTTTTTTTTTTAAATAAATGTTATGATAGTGAATATAGCATAGGGTGCACGTGTCAGAAAGGTACACACAGTGATACACAGACACATATGCAAACACACACATATACAGGGGGACACGCATTGATAGACTGAGATGCATGCGACATACATACCTACACACACATGCACTGACATACACAAACAGTGACACACAGATGCAGATCAGAACATACATACATACAGTGTGATCAGTGAAAGAAGATGAAAGTATTTTTTACACAGACTAATTTATAAGTTATATACAGAAGTTTATACCCACATTACTGTGGGTTTTATTGATGTGGAGCAATCTGATACACTGGTATATACACCACACAGTGTGATCTCCTAAATAGAGGAGCAGAGGGATTTGGTCTCAAACAGGGACTGTCCCTCCTATACTGTATAGTGCCAGTCCTTATACACAGACACATGTAGACTGTATACTATACAGCGCCAGACCATATATAAATAGTTTGTCATACATGCTATACAGTGAGCTATGTACAGTATGGAGATGATTGCAGGAACTGGCACCTCTACTTATAGACAGACTGACAAACAACCTGCTCTCTTTCTCTCTCTTTGTGCAATATATAAATACAGTCACAACCATGTCTCTGCCATTTACCAGCTCAGCTGAAGCCCTGCTCTGCACTGCCTGATCATGTCTCTGCCATTGTTCCACTTTCCCAGCTTCTCTGTGCTAGCAAGTCAGCTCCCCAGCATCCTGCCTGCTGATTGGTTAGAAATCAGCTCACTTGTAGTAATTGGCAGGGCTGTGCAGGGTCACAGACAGGGAATGAAGAAGCTGCATAATACAGATTGGACCACGACCTTTCATCTGTAGCTTTAACATAGTTCCATCATCCTCAGTTGCTCAGCGTGCATGTATGTGTATCTCTGTTTGAGTGTGTGTATAAGTGTCTGCCAGTGTGTGTGGGGCATGTGTGTGTGCCTGTGGCATAGGAGTGAGCGGCAGATATTTTTTTTTCAGCCTTAGTGGTGGGCGGGCTGGATAGTGGGGAGGCGGGCCAAAAACCACACCCCTATTGAATCACCCAATGGGAGCAGTAACTCCTCTTTACTGCCGCCCCTGGGTGTGTTTTGCCAGGCATAAAGTCTTCTTTCATATATATAGAATACACAAGTTTTAGGATAAGCAAACGCTAAATTGTGCCATCATTTCTTAACCCTTTGAGTGCCAGAGGGTACAAAACTCAATGCAAAGCAATGCGTTATGTGCCTCTCTGGCACTCAAAGGGTTAATATCCAATATACTACTGGAGTTATATGGCTTTAGCCCTGCTTTCTGCTAAAATACTGGTGAAGTCACTTTATACATTCCTCTGAGAGAGGCACTACATAACAGAAACAGAAACATACAATCTGGTGACATAAGAACCGGCCCATCTAGTCGCCCATATATTCTACTAAAAACCTCAAACCTTATTGGGTCCTTGGTCTTGTCTTAAGTTCAGGACAGCCTTATGCCTATCCCATGCATGCTTACATTCCTTCACTGTATTAACCTCTACCACTTCAGCTGTTAGGCTATTCCACTTATCTACCACTTCAGCTGGTACGCTGTTCCACTTATCTACCACTCCTGTTGGTAGGCTATTCCACGTATCTACCACATCTGCTGTAAGGCTATTCCACTTATCTACCACTTCTGCTGGTAGGCTATTCCACTTATCTATCACTTCTGCTTTTAGGCTATTCCACTTATATACCATATCTGCTGGTAGGCTATTCCACTTATTTATCTCTTCTACTGGTAGGCTATTCTACTTATTTACCACTTCTGCTGGTAGGCTATTGCACTTATCTACCACTTCTGCTGGTAGGCTATTCCACTTGTCTACCACTTCTGCTGGTAGACTATTCCACTTATCTATCACTTCTGCTGATAGGCTATTCCACTTATCCACCACTCCTGCTAGTAGGCTATTCCACTTATCCACCACTCTTGCTGGTAGGCTATTCCACGTATCTACTACATCTGCTGGTGGGATATTCCACTTATCTATACTCTCTTATGTTTATGATAGCCTTATGCCTACACTATGCATGCTTACATCCTCTCGCTGTATTAACCTCTACCACTATAGAAACAGATCAATGCAAGGTGTTTTCTTTCACAGCACATATATGCGTTACCACTCCTACTAACGGGTTTCATTGTGCATCACTTATCATGTAAGATACATTTTCGGTAGCGGGGGCAATCATTAGTACTCACCCCTATCCCAGTGCTGGGCGTGTTGAATATATTATGTTTATATTTGAGTATTAACCCCTTAAGGATCGCCGCGCATGCGGCTGGCACTTGACGACCACTGGGCTTTTTTTTTTTTATAGTACTTCCGGTTCAGGGTGCCGGGAGCCCTGAACTCCATGACGCGCCAGGACTGTCATTGGTCCGTAAGTGCCGGACCGCCGTGATGGTCCTGGCACGTCAATGGTTGCGAAGGGGTTAATATAAGTAATAATGTGTGTTAATGTTATCATTACACATAATTAGTTTAACTCTATGTATGAAAGAATTATCCCTCATTCTCCAGGTTTAAGAAAAAGATGTGGTTTCTTTCTCAGGACATACTGCATGGTGTATGAACGTTACACAATGTGCATAGCACGGGCATCATTTTATGAAAAAAGCATTTGATTAACCACTTGCATGCAAGACCTGTGTCCAACACTTTGCTTTGCAATGTATTGTGGACCTCACTAGCGTCCAAGATGTTAAAACATTTGCAATGAGTGCCTTATTTCATTGATACCCAGAGACAGTTAATGTCAGCACTATATACAGAAATGAAAAATGCTCATTGTACTTACTCCCAGAATTCCATCACTGGAGACGTTGCGTTGGCGAATGATATCTGACTGCCGTTGCTCATGTTAAGTTTCTGAAACTCGACACACTTGTCTGTAAATAGAGGGATTAGAAAAGTTACATTTCTCCACACAGTTGTATTTATCATACACACATATATATATATATATATATATACTAATTGACCAGCCCGTTACACGGGCCACAGTGACACTGCCACCCGGTCATGGGGCAGTCACACACAGTAGAGACTGCCCGCGCCACGGCTGATACAAAGCTGGGCACTACTTCGGAGCGCCCAGCTCTATATCAGCCGTGGCACGGGCAGTCTCTACTGCGCATGACTGCAGCACACACAGCAGTGTCTACTGCGCATGTCGCGGCATTACACATGATTTAGCGAATTATTACATAGGATATATATATATATATATATATATATATATATATTATCAAACAAGGATGCATTCTCGAATCTTTCTGCTATTGCCTGGGTGCCAGATCCAATGATTCATATACACTTGTTATAATCAGCACACTCAGGAAACTTTTAACTTCAACCAAACGTGGTTGGATCCACAATAAACCACGTTTGGTTGAAGTTAAAAGTTTCCTGAGTGTGCTGATTATAACAAGTGTATATATATATATATATATATATATATATATATACACTAGCAATATTGGCACGGCTTTGCCCGTGCAGTTAATAAAATAAATACCCCCCCCCCCCCAAAAAAAAGTCCCATGCCGCTGAATGCATTACTAAATAAACATAGGATGTGATATGTGCCTGGTACTAATAGGGTTAATATAGTAAAAGTGGATTTACGTGTAGGACTATTTCCCCTGACATCCAGGTTAATCCAGAAAGGAGACAGTGTTCTTAATGACTGGATTGTTGAAAATTCAGTGCTTAACTCTTTCACCTCCAAAACGGTGTGCCACACATTGCAAAGCAATAACTCTCCATTAAATATGTTATCAGTGAGTGTCAGTGAGCGTGTGAGACTGTGCTTGAGTGTGAGTGTACATGTGTATGTGTGAGCATATAACATTTTGCATACAGCATTTTGTGAATAATATTTTTCAAATTACGTAAAACATCTTTTGTATAACGATTTGCGAATAGCGTATAGTCTTGCATATTGCGTGAAACATTTTGAATGGTTCATTTTATGGAAAACATTTTGCGTATAGTGTTTTGCGTATTATGTACAATGTACTGCGGATAAAAAGTTGCGGACTGTATTGTTTGTATAGAGAATTGCATATATTGTATTGTGCATTTCATTTTGCTCTCATCGGTTTGCATTTTAAAGTATGCCATCAAAATATCACCCTCAATTTAGCGACCAACCCAGGGGCGCATTAAAAATGTTATCAGGTTTAAAGTGGCGACAAGAGAATCTCGCTCGCATGACAAGGGTGACTTGCCAAAGAAAGAGTGACTGTGATTTCCCATTGACCTGATTGCAGGGGCTGTGATGTGGCACTCAAAGGGTTAATTGATGGACTGGCACTGCTACATTCTCTGTGTGTGTATTGAGTGTGTATTTGTGTGTGTTATGTATGTATGTGTATTGTGTGTATGTTGTGTGTTTGTATTGTATGCACATGTTTATATTGTGCATATGTGTTGTGTGTGTATTGTGTGTGTTTTGTGTGTGCATTGTGTATTGTGTTTGTTGTGCATGTGTATTGTGTGTGTGTGTGTTGTGTATGCGTTTTGTGTGTGCATTGTATGTGTTTGTTTTGCATATGTTTAGGTGTTTTGCTCATGTGTATATTGGTTGTGTTGTGCTTGTGTGTGTTGTATGCATGTGAGTATCGCATGTGTGTTGTATGGTGTGTTTTTGTGGAGTGTATTGTGCGTGTGTGCATTGTGTGTGTATATTGCATGTGTTGTGGGAGTGTGTATTTTGCACATGTGGTGTGTGTTGTGCTGTATGTGTGTATGTTTGTATGTTTGTGTTGTGCTTGTGTTGTGCTTGTGTGTGTTGTATGCCTGTGAGTATCGCATGTGTGTTGTATGGTGTGTTTTTGTGGAGTGTATTGTGCGTGTGTGCATTGTGTGTGTATATTGCATGTGTTGTGGGAGTGTGTATTTTGCACATGTGGTGTGTTGTGCTGTATGTGTGTATGTTTGTGTTTTCTAAGCGTGTGTTGAGTGTGTGTTTTTGTGCGTGTGTTTGTGTGTTGTAATGTGTTTGTGTATGGTGTCAGTGTGTTTGTGTTGTGCTTTTGTGTGTTTTTGTGGGGTGCATGTTTGTGGGTGTGTTTGTAGGGTGCATGTGTTGAAGTGTATTGTGGTGTGTTTTTGTGTCTGTGTGTGTGTGTATTGTGTGTGTGTCTATTTTGGGGGCATGCATGGTGTGTATGTTGTCCGTTCTATGTGTATTATGTTCATCTGTGTGGAGTGTGTGTGTGTGTATTGTGCATTGTCCGTGGGTGTGTGTGTATTGTCTGTGCTGTGCTCAAGTATTGCTTTGTGTACTCTGTTTGTGTTTTGCTTGTCTGTGTGTGTGTGTATTGTGGTGTGTGTGTATAAAGACGGCCCCTGCAATTCCTTACAGAGATTGTTACAAGGAGTGGCAGAGGTCGGAAAGGCCATGTGAATTTTTGGAAGAGGAGATAGTGGGGGAGGGCCAACTCCTTGCAGAGATAATGACCTCCCCACCATGTCATGGACAGGCAGTACACAGAAGATCTGAATAACTCCTCCTTACTGCCGCCCCTGACACTGCACATACTCAAACACTGCCCACTGATATTGAATGGGCACCTGTTTCACTATATATTTTGTTTGGTTTTACAGGGGCAATTAAAGTAGACCTGTATTGTAAGAGAAGTTTAATTTTAAAAAAAGTAAACCTTCCTATACACTGTACAAGACATTCATTTTTAATATAAATAATTAAGAAATTAAGCTTTGGGTGTTGTGGCATTTTATGCAAATTGGTTTCTGTGCAGGGCCAATATTCCCACAAACTGTGCCATGAATGAATCAGGCAGAGTCCACGGTGTGATATGAATGGATCTAGTCCACACACTGTGATATGAATAGATCTAGTTCACACACTGTGATATGAATGGATCTAGACAGAGTCCACACACTGTGATATGAATGGATCTAGGCAGAGTCCACACACTGTGATATGAATGGATCTAGTCCACACACTGTGATATGAATGGATCTAGTTCACACACTGTGATATGAATGTATCTAGTCCACACACTGTGATAAGAATGGATCTAGGCAGAGTCCACACACTGTGATATGAATGGATCTAGCCCACACACTGTGATATGAATGAATCTAGGTACAGTCCACACACTGTGATATGAATGGATCTAGTCAGAGTCCACACACTGTGATATGAATGGATCTAGTCCACACACTGTGATATGAATGAATCTAATATATATGATAATATCTCCTTAAGAGGGACACTTGGGAGGTATGGACCCCTGGTATCTCCTAAAGAGGGACACTTAAGTGGTATGGTATAATAATGATTATGTAGTGAAAATTAGTCATCTTACCTGTGTTCCATTTATGTCCACATGTTGCCCAGGGTAATTCAGCAGAGAAGCAGTTAAACAGGTAGAAAATTGCCCAGGCTAAAATGATGATATAGTAGACATTTAAATG